>OZ012740.1:434959813-435202313 GCA_963859935.3 Lathyrus sativus | reverse complement strand
CAGAAAGAAAGAAGTTCCTTGTTTGCTGAAAGATGATTCTTATTGAATATGGGATGGCTTTAAAGCGAGACTACTATGACTTTTTGAATTTCTCAAAAATTCATTAAGAACTTCTTTTAGTCAAGGAAACAATTGCCCGTGTTTTGATTTTGAAGTATGAAGACTTCAAGATAAAGAATGTTAAAATAGGTTGAAATCTTGTTATCAAGTTTTCAATCCATGGCTGCAGGACTTAGAGTTTTAAACTAAGGTTCTCTCTTTGTCAGATCTCTTGAAGAAGACTATCAGAAGCTTGCCATTTGGATAGAAGCTTAAGTAACTGTTTTCCAGTTCCAGAAGATCTAATCAACGTTTCTCTAGAAGAATTGGTGAGTTTGTGCTGATAAGTCATAAAGATTAAGCTAAAACAATTTAACTCAGGTGAGAGGAAATCTGTTATGCTTACATCTATCAGAAGATCTAAGAAAATCACAGGTTCTTCAACTAGAGAAATCAAGAGTTCTCAGAAGATGATGAAGATGAAGATCCATCTAATGTAGCATTTTTGGTTTACGCTAGAATCTCTGATGAAGAAGATACCTTCAAAAGATAAAGTAGTTTATGTCTTTGATTCAACAGAAACTATCTCTATTGCAGAAGTTCTCAGTAGCTTAGTTAAAACTCTGGCCTTGTCACCAGGATTCTGACTGTTTGCACTATTTTTGTACACTGACATTTTTGAACCAATGAAATACCATGATATGAAGTATTGACTCATTTACTATTAGTATTTACAAAATAGTCACGGGTAAAGGTTCTTGACACAAGGATGAATCCTTCTGTGTTCTCTTCTCTCCTAGTGCAAAGTGATTGTGTGAGAATGTTCATGGTTAGAAATAATCTTGGTCAACATACTGAGAAAAAACAGCTTGAGAAGCTTTGTGATGAGAATAAGTTCTTCACGTTCTTGTTCTTTACAACCAGATACATATGTAAAAAGGAGAAAAAGATCTTGAAAAGAAATGGCTAAAATCATGATATTTTAAATTATCATAACAAAGCATTTCTAAGGAAGTTGTAGCATGCTTATCTGAACTGATCTCCTTCCAGATCACTTCTGATGCATCATGACTAGAATGGTCAAAGTCTACAAGTACTTGGAGCTGAAGCACTTCAGCAGATGAATCATTTTGATGATAAGCTTGGTAGTTAAAAGCCAAAGATTATTAGAATATTGAAAATCTAGAAATTACCTTTTTCATATGCCGAAGGTAATAAAGCAAGTGAAGAAGTACAAGATGAAGAAATCATAAGATGCTATATCATAAGCCGTCATAGTTCTTACTCCTCTAAAAAAGCTTAGACAAAAGTCTTTACTTTTTGAAGTACTGATTCTGGGTGATTAAACTAAGCCAGTAAGAACAAAATCAACATTCAAACCCTCTAAAGAAATATTTCATGGTTTAATGTTCATGATGATATTTGCATCTGTTAAGGAAGGGCGTCTGATCAAAGATTATACTCCAGCGACACAAGAAGAATTCAACCTATTCTTTCAGTATATGGCGTTTGGTATTCTATATCAAACTTGGAAACTACTTGATTGAATCAAGTGGCCTTCAAGAAGCATGTCTTAGAAAAGACAACAACGGTTGATCAAAAGCTGGAAGCTAAAGGGATTACTCAGATCCCTCTAATGACCTAGACTCAACAAACATCAGGAGATATGTTTCATCCATCAAAATGAGAAGACCAAAGAAGCTATGAAGACGATCTTGTCTCTACACAAGACTCAAAGACTCCTCTGCATCTCATTCAAGATCTAAAGGAAGAAAGAAGATTCTGTGAAGATAGTTTTTAAGAAGAATTTGCTCTAGTGGTCCAGCCAGAGACATCATCAACCATGTTCTCAACGACATAAGCAAATTGAGTGGTGATTCTGAAGAAGCACATACATCTACAAGATACAACGCAAGTTGGAAGTCTACCAGATAATTGAGTAAAGTTTTTCTAACTCTTACAATTTTTTTTTACTTAATTGTCTAAGAATTTATTTTTAGATTCTAGGATTAAGATTTTGAGATTATGTTAAGAAAGGAACTATTCTCTTATAAACCCTTTGATATAATCTCTTCTTATGGCTGTTATCTTTTTCAAATCCCCTTACTGAATATAAACTTATTCTCATTCCAACATGTGAACTTTGTTTTATATCCAGAATGAAAAGAAGTATCTCAAAATATATATGTCCTCTAGAATAGAAAAATGTGTTTCTAATGTTTTAAGTCGCATAGTTCTACTTCTGAGATGTGAGGCTTTTGACAAGTGAAGTTCTCATGTATCTGAAGTATCCATGGTCAAAATGATCTATTGAGTTTGTTTTTTTACCGTTGGAAACTGAAGAGTTTACTTTATTAACACGTTGTCAGGAAAAGTGAAGAGTTTGTGATGTCATTATAAGACAATTGTCTTTTGATAACCACGCTTAGTTCTCACGTCGCTTTGTGCGTAACATGACACCTTGGGGGTCGAGATTTTCTTGGGATTATGTGATAAACCTTTTCAAATCTCTCTTTGTTGAATTGTTTTCCTCTTCTCTAATTAATTATAATCATTGCAAAATCTCTTACTAATACTCACTCACTTCATATCACACACCTACGCTAAAACTTACCACACTTTTAATCTTTCAATCCTTTTGCTCTCTTAACCCTAAAAATCCAGTGTGAGTTCCCTTCTCTCCTTGAACAAATGGTCGACTACATATCCAGTAATTAACTTATGGCTCTACATTAACAACGTTTGGGAAACCTTCAAAGTAATGATACTCCTCAAATCACTTTAGCCCTTCCTATAGAAAACTTGACTATTCTATCTAAATTAACAGTAGACTTTAGAGATCTATCTGTTAATGGCTTTGATTTCTCATAAATTCTTAAAACCCAAGGTTGGAAGAATTACTTTAACCTTCTAAAAGGGCCAACTTACCCGGAGTTTGTCAAAGAGTTTTGGGGAAATGCATATGTCTCAGATGAAAACAAGGTTCACTCAAACATTAAGGGAAATGTTATATGCATAAGTGAAACTAACATTGCTACATTAATCTTTCATGGCAACTCAGGTGTTCGACGTTACGAACAACATGCTGCTATACTGCTTAATTCCGCAATGAATTATAAAGAGATTATCAGAATGATCACCTCTACCATTTTCAAAAATGGAATATCCTCAGCAATAAATTTGTTTGATAACCTAAGGTTTTAGTTCAGGATTATCACTGAAAGCATCTATCACAAGTCTGCAACTAAGTTGCCAAGCATATGGACATAGACACCAAGTACATGTTGTTTCATCTGGCTAAAGGGAAAAAAATCAACTTGTCGGCTTGTCTTTTCTTCTATCTATGTTCCTCTATCAACTATGCTACGAAAATTTCCAAAAATTTGAGAACCTGGATTCCCTTGGAAGATTAATATCTACAATTCTGATGGATTGCAAGATTATGGATTTATTGAATCCTCGATCTACACTAGAAATCATTTTTGGAAAACCTTTCCATGGTGAAGACCTGGTAAATATGTCCTTAATTACAAATGTGATTAGGGCATCTGAAAAACAGAATCTGGAAACTAGTTTAAGCAGAAAGAGAAAAAGAGAAGTCGTTATGTCTGTTCTATCTAAAGAAAAGGAAAAAGATGCTCCTGGTGTAACTGCTGGAACGATTGCCACTAAAAAGGGTTCTACAGAAACCTCTAGGGGTCATACAGTTAACTCTGTCGCTGATCTTCTTCTGCGGTTGATGAACATCTTAAAAGATATTCAGGAAGAACAGAAGATGCTAAGAACTAGACCTGAGAAGCAAGAAGAATTCAACAAGAATATTTAAAACTTGCTCATCTCAAAAACATCTTCCTCCCTACCTTAGGCATATTAGGGTTACCCTTTTTTTGTATTAATTGTTTAATAGTTGAATGAATATTTCTCTTTCTTTATTTTAATATTCATGTTTTCTTTTACTATCTCTTTAATTTCTTTCTTGATTATGTTTTGTGTTCTTCTTTAGAGAAACTAACTTCACATGTTAGACTTCACAAATAGAAATTAGGAAGAGCTTACAAACCTCTTCTCTAAGACTATTTGATACAGGGGGAGCTTACAAACCTCAGACCCTGAAATTTTTTGGACGTGTTGTTATTTTTTCTAAGTTGTTATGTTAATGTTTTATGGTCTCTTTTGTATTCTTTTCTTGTTAATAAATATCTTCTATTCATCCTGAATAGGTCTTTTATTTTTTTTATCTATGTCGATTTTTTTACTACATTTTACATACCTTTTTTATTTCTGACAAAGGGGGAAAAAGTGAAATGATTTTGATATACATATTCCAAGAATCTTGATCCCAAATATATATTTCAATATGCACCTTTATTTAATATTTGATCAGGAACTTTGTAAAAGTTCACTATCCTTTTAGAACAATTTATCAGAAGATATGTTCAAGAAAAAAATGCTCTAAATGATTTTGCTCTGATGTAGTACATTATTCATTGAAAAATTAGTTTTGACCACTCATTAATCAGAAGCAAAAGGACAATCTGAAAGAAGTTTACAAAGTGCTCTGATACCTCAGGCTTGTCAGAAGTTGTGAACTCTCTGAAATCATAGTAGCTAGACTCTATTACTTCAAAGGTTGAGGACCTCATGGATATCAAATCTAGAAATGGTCATTCAGGAAATGTTCAAGATTTGAACCTTCTGATGACATATTGATTTATGAACCTTCTGGTGACAAGCCTAAGATATTAAAATAACCTAGCTCTTATACATGATTCAAATCATCAAGAAAATTATAAATCAGGTTCTGATTACGTCAATCATGCTCTAATAGCAAGCCAGGTTCTGAGATAAAGACCAGGCAATTCTAGTCAGACTCTGATGAGACGTCTCTGAGAAGTATTCCTTCTCTGTTCATATGCTCTTTACTTTAAAATTATTTTGTGAGTCTTGGGATCAGGGGGAGACTCTGAACAAGCATAAATGAATTTTGAGAGTAACAGGTTCAAGAGGAGCTGGTTAGCTTAACTCTGATTTTGTGGTTTTGTGGTTATTACCCTGTACGAATTGCTCTATCAAAATACATGGTTTGTTATCATCAAAAAGGGGGGGATTATAAGAACAAGAGTGGTTCTGCATCTGTCCTTAAGTTTTGATGAAACTACACATGTTATCTTAGAGAACAATTCAGTGTACTTTATGGTTTCTGTCTAGTATGTAGCTTTCACTAAATAAGATCTGTCTCTGATAGAAAGGCACATGACGTCATCAGACTCTGATCAAAACACTCTAGAAGAAAACGTATATTGTGTACAAGTTAAAGTCAATATTCAAGAATTCCTTTAGTGAAACGGTTCTGAAGAATGTTTGTATTAAAGCTTCTGATTGATACTTTATCATTAAGCCCTGAAGGCTTTCTAAAAGATGTGCTTCTATCGCTACAACTTCTGAATTTTTTGAAGACACTATTCTGTTGAACGAAGCTATGAAGATTCTAAAGACATCATTTCTGAAGTTCAAGTTCTGAAGTTTCTGAAGACAAGGTTCTGTTGAACGAAGTTCGGAAGATTCTAAAGACATCATTTCTAAGGATCAAGTTCTGAAGACTCTGAAGACAAGGTTTTGTTGAACGAAGTTCTGAAGACTCTGAAGACAAATATGTGTTAAACAAGTTCTGAAGATTCTGAAGACGAGGTTTTGTTGAACGAGTTATGAAGATTCTGAAGACATCACTTCTAAAAGACCAAGTGCTGAAGACTCTTAAGATAGTTCTACTGAACGAAGCTCTGAGATTCTAAAGACTTAGGTTCTAAAGTTACAAGTATTAATCTCTCTACAACATGCTTCATCAAATCTACATTTGAAGCCTCTGAAGACTTAGAAGACAGAAGACTAAGAATAATTGGATAAATCGTTGAAAATAAAAGTACAAAATAGTTTGTGATCTCTACCTAGATTAAGTGGTGCAAGGACAACTTTTTGTATTATGATATGACCATTTCTTTAGTGAACGTTGAGATATTACAGTTGAAATATGTTTTCTATTATACCCTCCAACAGATCTATTCTCAAGCTCTATATATTGAAGATCTGAATGCTTTAAAAGAAGTATGAAAGAGCGCAGAAAAATGTTGTTGTAGCTGCTGCTGCAAGCCAAGTGAAAATGCTAAATTGCCGAAGTGCAAAATGCTACCAGACAGAAGAGAAAATCAAGAAAGAGTAACTAGAATAAGAACACAAAGAGCTGAAGAAAACACGAGAGTATGTGTGCAAGGTGGAAGCAAGCACCAAGTTGTAAGCTCAAGAAGAAGATGCTCAATGCTCAATCAAATTAGAGCGTTGCTCTACAAGAAATGAGAGAAGCATTAAAAGAAGTTTTTTAAGCTCAAAAAACTTATGCTGATATGATGATGCACCCTTCTAGCTCCCAATTCTAGGTCTACTAGATCTGATCTTGGTCTACTAGGTTGTAACCTTTGTTCGTTGGCATGTCATATTCCCACTTATAGCTGTTGACATAACATCTTTTGATACATCAGTTGAGTTTACAACTTCATGATGCACCATTCATATAATCATTCAAAATGTATGGAAGTTAACATCGAGATGAAGTTTAAAGATTTCTAGATGATATCATCTGGATAAAATCATTGATACATGAAAACTCCATATCATAATTCAATAAAAAGAGATAAACATGTTTACTACATGTAATTTAATGATGTTTATAATATCAAAATATAGTTTAGTTACAGTAATTGAATAAGAATGAAAGAATTTTTAAGAGAATTTAAGAAAATAATGATATAAATTTAAGAAACATCATGTAAAAAAAATGTTACACTCTAGAAGTTAATATGTACACTAGATATCTTGTTATGCGGAAGATATCACCTGAAAACATAATTTTCACACGCCCTTTCTCATTCCAAATAAATAATTATTGTTGATTGATTTCGAACATGACAAAAATGACATTTTAAAATTTTTTAAGTTAAAAAAAAAATGTATTTAGGATATAACGAGAAAACCTCATATTTTTTATCTCCAAATTTTTATAAAATAATAAAAAATATAATAATTCAAATGACCAGACTTGACTCCTCTCTATTTTTTTCTCCTCCCCTCACCTAACTATCTATCTCTCTTGATCTCACTCTCACTCATCTTTAAAAAACAAACTAACTATATCTATCTCTCTTGATCTCACTCTCACTCATCTTTAAAAAAAAAAAAAAAAATCAAGAGAGAGAATTAAATTAAGAGAGAGATAGAGAGAAAGGAAAGAGAAGGAGAAAAAAATGAAAGAAAACATCCAAAGTACAAATGAATAGATATTTCATTTTGCCATAGTAAATTCATATATATAATCTTTTCAAGACACATTGCATCTGTACAAACTACATGTTCATGCTATATAACCAGATCCTAAACTTGACAGAACAAGGTAGGACTGACAATGACAATTGTCTAAAATTTTCTTAGCTATAATAATAATAATAATAATAATAATAATAATAATAATAATAATAATAATAATAATAATAATAATAATAATAATAATAATAATAACTTAATTTGAATATACAAATATAAACTGTTCTCTTTGCAGATGATCATCAATGATGATGAACCTTAATGATCAGCAGATCCACCTCCCTTGATTGATAGAGGAGAGCCCCAATGAGAGGTATTATCAATCATTTTGTGATTTAGAAACACAACAATCACTGTTATATCATCATGAAAGTGTCTCCTTGTTCCTGGTTCAATCTTTTGTAGGTCTGCTAGTCTCATCTCTCTCTTCTTAGCTGCTTCTCTAAGTGCTGCTTTCACAAGTCTTCTTGCAATTCCCTATCACATGAAATAAAATAAAATCGAGTCAAGTTACGGCTTTCATAAGTTATTCCGAAGAGTTTATAGACATATCATAGCTTATTTTCATAAGTTTAGACATTCGCAGTAGATATGTTCAAATAAGTCAATCTGAACATTTGGACGTAGATATGTTCAAATAAGTCAATCTGAACATTTGGACGGTGTGATCAAGATTTGACTGTCTAGACGGCAACATGGTGATATTGTGTTTGAATGAACAAAAATGAATGGACACTTACATTAGGTGCATTATTGCTGACTATATGAACAGCCTCTTGGTTGCTAAGATGCTCCCATAATCCATCAGAAGCAAATATGAGAAACTGGTCATCAGGATGAAGTTTGTGAGATGAAATTGATGGCTCACAAGTCATAATTGGCTTGAAAAACGTTTCAGCTAGCCTAAACTTAGCTGGGAGAGGCTCCCTATTGAATTCAGCATTCTTCAAATACGCATCACCGATCGATCGCGAAACCTGCAAAAACATGTGGTTTTGTAATTTTTAGCGGATACAGATACTAAAAACATATTTAACCAAATTTTTACCTGTATGAGGCCTTTGACGCGCCAAACATTGTGTCTCAGAACCACAATTTCTGAATCAAAAGGATGCTTTGATCTAAGTTCATCTCTCACTCTTTCAAGATTGACATTATGTTCTGTAGATAATTGTATAGCTGATGTTTCCCTTCTTGCTCTCTCTAATCTTCCTAACACCACCCTTGAGTCGCCGGAGTTTGCAATATATATCATTCCATTGCAAATTATCCCAGCCAAACAACATGTTCCTGCTGATGCAATATGTGGCTTACTTAGCCACTGTTTCTTCACAAGTGATAGAAAACTTTCTTCCGTTGCCAAAAATGCCCTTTCGATAACATTTTCTGATAAGCCTTCATTTTCAGCTGCAAGCCCTGGATCACAAAGAAAATTGACTAAGTAACAAAATCCAAATAAAGGGTATCTTTGTGCATGTGAGGGTCATATACAGACTGCATGTGTGTAAAACGGGCTATTGCACAGGTTAAAAATTTATCACATTTAAACTGTAGTAAAATAGAACCTGTATTGCTTTTGTCATAGATAAACTACGACTAACCTGTACAGGTCCTCCAAAAATTTGATACAACTCTACTCACATAAATATGAATAGTTTATCTTTTAAGATGATCCATATTCAAAATCATTAAGAGTGTTGTTGGAATAAGATGAGTGGTTTGGCAAGTTCAATCCTGTGCGGTCTATTTGGCCTAATATCAACCATTGGATTAATTCAATGGCTGATATTTGACCAAAGAGACTCCAGATGATTTAGTGTTGTGAACAAGAGTATTTTAAAATGAATATGAAAAAGAAGAGAGAATGAAAATACTTTTGAGATTGCAGAAAAGATTATCATTGACAAATTGAGAAGCCTCAGCTCCACCATGACCATCATAAACACCAATAAAAGTTCCTTGAGGACCAAAATGGTTAAAACTCAAAGGACCAGACTCAAAGTCACTTCTATCCTCCAAAGAAGTATTAGCTTGAATCACAGCCATTGAAAATTCACCATAAACATGGTTCCCTAAATCTTTGTACCATAACAATCCATCCACTCTCCCACCACTCCCACTTCCACTCCCATCTCCATCATCCCCATCCACAGCAGGCTTCCAGCAAGATCTCACCATATTCTCTTATTCTCTCAAACCCCTTGAATGATTTTCCTTAGTTTCTCAACTTGTATGTATTTATAGACCCTGCAGAAGCAAACATGAATGGGATAAGAACAAATTTTTGAGGTAAAAACCAAAAGGGTATGGGGTAAGCACCTTGGAAAGTGAATCAAAAGTGGTTTTTCATGCAAGTTTCAGAGAATAGGATGGTGTCTATTTTGTTGGCACTGTGTAGCTTAAATATGAGCCTAATGTGTTTTGGAATTCAGTGATTGTGTCATGTTTGACAAACAAATATAGCTGGAAAAGCATATAAGAATTTCTATATGCCAGTTTTGGTCTGTGATCTCAATGACCAAAGAAAAACAACGAGATATAAGAGAAGGATTTTGTAGATCTATGATCAATAAAATGAGAAGAAAATATATTTTTATTTTAATTAAAAAAAACAAGAATATAATCTGACATTGTTTCTCTTGTCCTTTTATTTTCTGTCTCATGTAATTAATGACTTTGGTTTGTAAGAGTGTTGAATATGTCACCTTTTTTAAGCAATAATCTTGAGGTTTTTAGGTAACTTTGATGTTGGGATGAGTCCTATAAAGTAAGGAGATTTCCGCGTGGATTGTTATGACACACATAGGATGATTGAAGACTAACTAACCACTTGTCAGGGGATACACAAGAGGATCTAAAATCAGCCAAACAATTAATCATGATATTAATGGACAATTTAATATCATAACTCAACCTAATCCTTCTAAACAACTAACTACTAGTAGTAGTATATAGTAACTTTTTCTTAATATGCTTTAATTACTTTCTTCTTAAACAATATTAATATTTATGTTAGTCAAAGTGATTATTTTTGCATTTTGGATACATATACCCTAAAATACGCTATAAATAAAGTGATTTCTTGAATAAATTTCAATAGTCCTTTAGTGATGGTTTAATTTGGTAAATAGGAGATTTCTTATGTCAGCTTTGACTGTCGTTTAATGATTGTTCAATTTTTTTATATTTTATTTTTATTTTTAAAATAAGATGGATATATATTTTGTAAATAGGGGATTTCTTAGGTCAGGTTTTACTGTCGTTTAGCGATTGTCTAATTTTTCTTTTAAATTAGATGTTTATATATTTTCAAATATGGCTTTTTCATGTCAGATTTGACTGTCGTTTAGCGATTGTCCAATTTTTCTTTTAAAACACGCATTTATATATTTTGCAAATAGGATTTCTCATGTCAGATTTGACTGTCGTTTAGCAATTGTCCAATTTTTCTTTTTAAAAAGACATTTATATATTTTGCAAATAGGATTTCTCATGTTAGATTTGACTGTCGTTTAACAAGTGTCCAATGTTTCTTTTTAAAATAGATGTTTATAGATTTTGAAATAGGGATTTCCCATGTCAGATTTGAATGTCGTTTAGCAATTAAAAGAGATGTTTATAGATTTTGAAATAGAGATTTCCCATGTCAGATTTGACTGTCATTTAGCAATTGTCCAATTATTCTTTTCAAATAGATGTTTATATATTTTGTAAATAGAAATTTCTATGACAACATTGATTGTCGTTTAGCGATTGTTAAACTTTTTCTTTTAAAATAAAAATTTATATATTTTGCAACTAGGGATTTCTCATGTCAGCTTTGACCGTCGTTTAGCGATTGTCCAATTTTTTTAAAATAAAAGTTAACATTTATATATTTAGCAAGATACATGTTATATGTCAAAAGATAATTTCTTGTACCAAATTCAACAATAGTTTAATTTAATGTTTATTCAATAGAAAAACAAAAGCATATTTACGTATTTTTCGCAATGAAGTAATTTTTTGTATCAGATTTATCTATCGTTTAGTGACTTTTTAGTATATGAACAAAAAACAATTACTTATTTTATGACCGACTTGATTCTTATGTTGGCTTCAAGTGATTGTTTAAAAGAGAAATAAAAGACTTCTTTTTATGTATTTTAAACAATGTAATAATTTCTTGTTTCAACATTAACAATTGTTTATAGTTTTCTATCTAAGAAATGAATCAAAGACACGTTAACATATTTAAAATCTCGGATGTTATATTCGGATTTGAGTAATTTCTATCTATAGTTTTTCACTCTCCCTCAATCTTACATCTTAACCATTTAATTTATCCAATGGTGAAATAATAAAAGTGTGAATGTTATGAAAAATATATTGAAACAAACTATTTCAAAAAAGGAAAAATATCTTTAAATATAAACTAATTGATTAAATATTTGATTTTTTTTCAATAAATAAAAATCATAAGAAATAATCTATTTTTTAAATACAAGTAAGTAAATTAAAAATTTGATATTCTTTTAATCTATAAATCATATTAAAAAATCTAGGACTTCTTGCATACCTATTATTAATAAACCGACTCACCAGAATAATTAAAGTTGGTCTACAACAATTTGGAATTTAAATATAATAAACTCACTTTAGATTATTTTAGAAAAATAGAAAAGGATAGTGTTTTTCTATAAACTACTTGGCTAAAAATGTAAGACTATAAATGGTAAAATAATAGTTTAAGAGATTAATTTAAATATATTGTTGGTGTAAAACTATTTTACACAATCATGTAATTAGAATAAATCATTTTGACATATAATTATAAAATTAAAAAAAAAATTAAGTTATATTAAACTATTTTAATAACTACTTCTTTCATGTTTCTCTCTTCTTATATATTAAAATAATTTATTTTAATTCAATAATAATATAAAATAGTTTTACACTTAAATTATATTTCAATTAATTTCATATTTTAAATATATATATATATAATGTGATAATTCGAGTTTAAAACATATTAATGTAATGAAGATAGATATTCAAATTAATATTTATATAAAATGAATAAATGTGATAATTCGAGTTTGGCCTTATAACTATTTAGAAAAACAAAATTAAACCTCGTTAGAAACAGTTTTAAAATGATCTTTAATGATACTTACTTATTTCATAATAATTTTCCATTTTTTATATTTTAAAATATAATATATAACAATTGAATTCAAAATTTTTAATTACACTAAATTATTCTATAAACTAAATATTTATTTATTTAATTAAATACTATTTATTAATATTTAGTTAATAAGTTGTTATTCGAATAAATTAATTTACTTAGGATAAACAACTAATGATTTTTATAAAATAATTTATCAAATAAAATAAAATTTCATTTTTCTATAAATAAAATATAGAAAAATTTAACCTATAAAAGAATAGGTGTTGAAGTTCATCATTAAACACACAACTATAAAAGTGAAATAAAACTTAAAAAATGTGACAGTAATTGGGGAAATGCCATTAATGAAAGCAGGGTGGGTGTTTTCCGTGTGTTTTGCGGTTTGAAAAGAAAAGACAAAACTAAAAAATTTAAAAGCCGAAAACAAGTTTAATATTTCTATTTTTAAAATTATGAAATTAGGACTAGTTTTTGAAATTTTAAAAAGCACCAAATATGTTTTCACTTTTTAACTTTTTGAAAAAAAGAACAGTTTTTAAAAGTTAAATCAAACGGTCCTCGTTATTTTCTTTAAAAAAACATTTAGCAATATGAATTAATTAAAATTTTAGTTATATATATAATAAGATATAATCTTATATTTTAAACACAATTAACAATTAAGTGTATTAATTGATTAAAATTTTGATTTTAAAATTAATTAAGCATACTTATAGATCAATTTTTTCTCTAAAAAAATTAAAAAAGACTAATTGATTAATATATATTCTCGTGGCGGTTAACAAACTTTACCTTAAAATTAAGATAAAATTGCAATAAATTTTGGATTGACTGAATAATTAAACTAAACTCCTAAATACCACTATTATTGAACAAAATAGCTTGGGTCATTTTTTGGAGTCGCTTTCAAAGATAACATTATCCAATTGCATTGCGATAGCTCTATGTATTGTCTCTTTGAGAGCCAAAGATTCTGCTTTTATAACAGGTTGGCTACCAAAATCCCAAGCAACTTCTGCTTAGACAAATATACCAAAGTTATCTCTTACGCACCAACCTTTACATGTAGTACCACAATTGATGTTAAAACCCGCATCAACGTTGCACCTCACCTTCCTTACATCAGGCAGACACCAGGATGTTAAATGCTGCTGGATAATATCACTATCACGACTCTCTTGAGAAAAAAATCAATCTTGCAAATTCCAAAAAGTAAGCATGCCAAGTTTAGATCCTTCCTGTTGCTCATTATTTTGAACCAGGTTATTTTTATTCTTCCAAATCACATATAACATAAATAACCGAAACTCTATCTACATTTCTTCTATTCTCATGACTACAAATATCAAGAATTAAAAATTTAGCATCATCAAAGGAATGTAAACGAGACTCAATAATATTAGACAAACTTGTTGCCCGTCAACAATGATTATTGACATCACATCCGAAGAAAACATGTCATTCATCTTCAACCATATTCCCACAAAACTGACAACCCACCGAACACTGGACATAATGTCGACGGAGTCTCAAGCGAGTCGGTAGACAGCCCCTACATATTCTCCACAAGAGATATTTGGCTCTAGGAGGTGCCTTAATATTCCACATGTTATCCCAATCCCCATCCTCCCTTCTATACCCCCAAATTCTTATAGATCTTCCTTCATATTCCGTAACCAGTTCTCATAATATAGCAACTCTTTTGCTCTTCTTTCCAAAGTCCACTTATCTTCTGCGACTTCCTCCACTAACGGAATCCGTAGGATATCCCCAGCCACTGCATGATCAAACAACTCTCTTATCACATGGGCATTCAATTGTTTAACATTAGGCAATAAAAGGTGTTAAACAGTAATCTCATACACACCTTGAACTCGGGGAAAACTC
This sequence comes from Lathyrus sativus, assembly GCA_963859935.3. Lineage (NCBI taxonomy): Eukaryota > Viridiplantae > Streptophyta > Magnoliopsida > Fabales > Fabaceae > Lathyrus > Lathyrus sativus. The sequence continues at coordinate 435,187,843 of OZ012740.1, read as the reverse complement.
AGCCAACCTTCTACTTTGCCTCTTACCAAAGGTGCATTCATCACCATAATGTTACTTTCATCTCCAATACTCCGCTTGCAACCAAGAGTTAAAATTTTCCTAGCTTGGCAAAGACTTCTCCAAACACAACTCAGGTTATTATTGTTAGGGGATATTTTCAACTAGGGAGCATTGAACATTGTGGAACTTTCTTTTTCTAGAGCAACACCTTTGTGAGAGACACACCACATACTCACCCAAAACCTTAAGCTAATAGGTGTATGAGTTCTCTCACTTATAAATTCTTAAGTCTCCACATTCCTAGCTAATGTGCGACTATTACCCATACTACTCACACTTGTTATACTTAACACTCCCCCTCAAGTGTGAGCGTATCCACAATGCTCCCCCTTAAGCTGAAACTCTTTTCCTCCACATACACTTGTACCGCCGTTGACACTCTTCAACGAGACACTTAACTCACCACCTGTGGGGATACTTTCGATACAAGTAAGCTGGTTTCTCTCAAACCAAAGGCTCTGATACCACTGTTAGGGAAGATTTTTCAACTAGAGAGAATTGAACATTGTGGGACTTTTGTTTCTAGAGCAACACCTTTGTGAGAGACACACCACATATTAACCAAAAACCTTAAGGTGATAGGTGAGTACGTGGTCTGTCTCTCACAAAAATGTTGCTCTAGAATTAGCTTCTAATCTTACCTATCGATCATAATCAATGCCCAGCAACACGTACGTGGTCGTGACGCTTGACCGAAAGGGGGCGGGTACCTACAGACACTCCGATGTTTAAGTCAGTTCAGGTGAAGAGGTGAGCAAGAAAGGGTAAAGAATAGAATACATGACCCTCCTGTAGAAGAGGGTTTTTATAGTGAGCCCCCAGTGTTGGGCCAATGGTCTCTGTTATGGGCTGAGTGTCCAAGTACACAACGGATGATTGCCATGATTCTTACGTGGCTGTAGGGATAAGCAGCTAGTGCTCATCGTCCTGGGTCAATCGTTTCACATTCCCTAGTTAGTGGAAGGACTTGCCCATTGTGAAGGGAAGAAAGGTTGCACGAGGCATGCGGGTCAGTTGGTAACGTGTCTTCGGGTGAGGAGCACGTGGAAAACGTGTTCTCCACTGGAACCAATAGGTTAGGCCATCACTTTGGGTCTTTCTTGACGTAGAACTGGATTTGGTTGTGCTCGACGCTAGGTCATCCAGAGGCCCAGTCCAGAATAGAAGTCCCCTAAGTCGTTGCCCCCAGGCATAAGGTCAATGATATAGAGCCGATTCGCGTGTCAAGGAGTTGCAAGAGACTCTGTATGAGGAGAGCCTTTATTTGGGCCCGCGATTGTGAGTTCGAGAGTCTGCGTCCCCGAGGATGATGCTTTGCTCGTAACTCTTTGAATTTTGTTTTGCAGAAGATGCGTCGCGCAGGGACTGTGGTCGAGAGCTTAATGTATGCTCGCGTTGAGTGTTTGGCTCTGCCTGTGAGTTATCAAGCTGCTCATAAATTTGCTTCAATTTTTTTTGCGGGGCCATGCTAGCGAGTGAATGTTAAGGTTCTTCGCCTATTCCCGACAAGAGATGGTCGACATCTTAGAGTCCGAACGGTTGATGGGACTTGAAAAGACAATGTTTCGTCTCCTCGAGCTACGTGTCAGAGTCATTTAGTGCATAATTATGGCCTATGAGTATGGGTATTCATGAGCTAGGAGGTAACACATTTACCTATGCCCTATATTGGCTTATAAATAGGAAGGAGTGGGGGACCGTTTGCACATTTTGCTCCATTCTTCCTTCTACTTTCCCTCGAGCTTTAGAGCACTATCTCCTCCGTCAGCCGTTGTTGCCGCCACCATCACCAACTTTTTTTTAGATCAACTTCATCTATTCTTCAACTCAAGTAAGCTTTCTTCATTTAATCTTCATTTTTCAATGCATGCTTGTCTTAGAATGTAGGCTATTTTTAGAATGCATGCCTTTTCTCTATGTTGGGTTCCGGTGAGTATGGTGTTTGGTGGTGGTTTAGCCATTTTCAAACACCGGCAGTAGGATAGTTTATGCTAGAACAACATGGTTTTGAGTAGAAAAGCACTATGGCACCACCGTTCAGGTAGTGAATAGGACTTACACTGGTGGAACTTATGAGTTTTCCGATGAAGCTCCGTGACGAGGAGGCTCTTCCTCGCAAAACTCATGTCTTTCTGATGAAGCTTCATGTCGAGGAGGCTCTTCCTCGTGAAGTTCATGAATTTTATGATGAATAACTGTGTATTTTTTAGAAAGTTTTTTGTGGTAGTGTTTTATTGTATCCACAGGGATTGATGAGAATATAGATGCTTGCCGTTCAACGGTTTAATGATTTAAGAAATGGGGTTTTTAGAATGGTTTCAATTATCGTAACAAAAGTTTGCAAGAAATAAAGCGGAATAAAAGTCGGTCTAAGTTTGATAAAAGCATGTCAAGATTAGGGTTCGCTAGTCCGTCCTAAACGTATCTAATCGATAAAATATGTGAACGGAGTTTTAACCAATACAACCGCGTATCCTCGCAAAAATGTTCATTTCTAAAACAATTTCGTGAATGTTATTGTTTCAACCACTAAATGATCTCTCTAAATAACACTCGAAACAATAACCATTAAGATCAATATAAAGCGGATATCAACTTTCAAACCTATGTCAAGCATTTGTCTAGTTGATAGATGAAGAAATTAGGTCAAGACTTGGAAAGTTCATATCTAAAGCAATCCAAACCATAAATGTAAAAAGGGTAGCAAATAACTTCATTTATATTGATCACAATATTTGTTCACATACAAAAGATCAAGAAGAATACATAAATTCTGAATTAACTACTCCTAACCTTGACAAGAGAGGGATTTAGCCACTCATTTCCATGATAGCTTGAGCAACAAGTTTCAAGAGAAGGTTGATCAACATCCGAGTCGAATAATCGAGATTGGATAGGAATCCACCTTCTTTTTGTGAAATATTTCTAAGAGATAATGAGAAATGAAGGAATGGGTTTTTAGGTCAGAAAAATCCTCTCAAATGAAAATACAAGAAATTAGATATTTTCTAAAAAAGTAGCTCATACTACTTATAGAAGGGTCTACTGAGCTGTCACATTCGCAGTGCCAGCAAATTGTTCGCCTAATGAACACCAAAAATGGAACCTGAAGTGCCTATGTCCTGTGATCTCTGCCCAGACAAGTTTCCAAAAGTTCATTGTGCGAACAATCCTTCACCTAGCGAAGCCTTCGCTGCAAACTTCGCACAGCGAGTTCTTGCCCAAATGCTTACTGCCTCAAGTCTGGGAGTGTTCGCTAGCTCTTCGCTACCACTTCGCCTAACGAGTTCTTCGCTTAGCAAGTTTATGGCCCTTTCCATTCTGTGTGAACAGTGCATGGGAGTTTCTGGCCTTCGCTACATAGTTCGCCTAACGAACTTTATGATGTTTTGATGGCAGTTTTGCTAGCAAGTTCGCCTAGCAAACTTGCTGTTGTTTGCATGTTGTCTTGGTTTCTTTGTCATCTTTCTTGTGTCTTAATTTCCATTTTTTCATGCCTAATTCCTTCATAATAACACACAAATCAAAGGTACCAAGACATTTTTACAATATGTTGCAAGCCAACCAAAGAAAGAGTGATTTTTAACACTTTCTTGACAAAAAGGAGTGAAAGATGCCCACATTTGATAGCTCAAATAAGCAAAGTTGGGCATCTAACAACTCTCCCCAACTATATTTTTGCTTTCCCTCAAGCAAAGTATGCCTCATGATGAAACAAAAGGATTTGCTCAAGAATAAGATTTCTTCGAAATCAGATTAAATGGCTCAATCGCAAGGAATGCAACCAGACACAAGTCCCCAATGGTTAGAATAAAACAACACACAAGAACTAAAGTCTTAAAGCAATGCAAAACATATATCAATCAACAATAATGTTATCCTGAATGAATCACCCTATCTCTCCTCCTCGAATAAGGATGGAAGAAATTACGCGTTTGCAACCGCGGGGACAATTTCACTCTCTAACAAACAATGCAAAAATCAATTCAATTCATACAATATCTAACAATTATAAATGAAAATATGGAAGCAAGAAGATCACTAAGGTCTTTTCCGGTTGTAGCTTGGTCGGGTTTACAAACAAGGGACATATCTAAGGCCATTGAAACAAAATTGTCGATGCAAAAGAAACATTCGCTGTACGAGTTATTCACACATCCCAACTTCATTCCACTTGTTTCTCATTTGAAAACCTTCCCAAGCCTTATTTCACAACTTATTTTTGTTTTTCACTATTTTTCTTCCAAGCAAGCATTCTTTTTCTCTTTTTTTTTTTACATTCATATTCACATAACAATGTTTATTTTTTTCAATGCTTGCTGGATTTTTCAAGAGTTGTGGCAACCTACCATACTTCATTTTCGTTCTTCCCAACTTAACTTTTACTCAACCCTCAAGTGAATGCTGTTGCGGTGGAAATAGGATACCAAACTATTAATTAGTTTGAATCACAATTTTGATTCACAACCGCTCTTTGATTTATCCGAAGGAAAAGGTCAAAAGAGAAAAAACCTAATTTTGCATCGTAAAGACAATGCAGGGAGAGCTCTAGGTAAGGGGTTGGTTAAGCTTAGGGAAGGTACTAGCACCCTAAACTTCTGTAGTACTCTACAGGAACCTTTTGTTTATTGTTTACTATTTTGTTTAATTATTGGCTTGAGGATATATACTGAGCTAAGGGTTAAGAGTGACAGAAAGACCTAAGGGTTAGTCCTACGTTTACTTGGCAAGATTCGCATCTTGTGCCTACATATCCTGGATAGGGAGTGGAATCAGAGTAATCGTAGTTCCCCTCGAGAGGGATGTTAGAAACTTCTTGACTGTGGTCAAGGTTTCAATGGGTAATAAGCATTTCTTAAGGAAACGCTTACGTGGAGTGCGGCGACTCCTATTTCTACGTTGAAAATAGTTGAATTGAAATTAGGGTTAGCTAAATGTTCCACGGAGGGAAACCCTAAATCAGAGTACGGCGACTCTTTGACCTAATGCTAGGATAAAGGGAATTTTCGTCCACGGCGGGACACCTAGGCTATTAGGGTTTGGAAACGGTCAAGGTTAGGGTTATTGACTCGGCGGTCAAACTGGTAGATCTAATCCTTCGGAGGGACGCTAACGGTAAATGATGCAAATGACGAAGAGTTATCATATGGCAGAATTAAAGTACGAAAATAAGGAAGGCGGTAAAGCAAAAGGCAGCGCGACGATCACTCGCGTAAATTATAAATCCCAAAAATGCAAAAATAAATAACTGCGACGATGGCCTCGCATAGATTACAAACCAAAAATAAAAACAACAAGGATATAGCGGCGACGACATCCTCGCCTAGTTACAAATTGAAAACTCAGAAATATGAACGAAGATCAAGAATTAGCAAACATGGACGGGTAGGGATCAAAAGATGGTTAGATGAAAATTAGAACGGCTAAGTCAAGAATTCTTTATTTTTTTGAATTTTATTTAAAGGGAAGAATTAATTTTTGCATTTAAGCCCAACCAAATACAATTAGTGAAACGGTGCGCTTAGGTCTTCAGACTCTCCTTCACAAACTGAAATCAATCGTGGCCTTCAGATCAAGCTTTGGTCAATGGTCTTCCTAAGATCTAAGGGTTTAAAACTCATCTTCAACCTTTGAATAATTCTGGAGGGAAAAAGCCATGGAAGAACAGAGCAATGAACTTCCTCTTCTCCAATTCGTGAATCCTCAAATCTTCACCAAAAATCAAAACTAACAGCTCTAATCTACTGCATTTCTCACCCTGAATCTAACCATGCTAATCAAACACATTGAATCATCCTCCTCCTCCAAACACGATTAAAATCTCAGAAATTGACCAAGAACCAAATCACACCAAACCTAAAATTGATCATCCTAAACTCATCACCACTTCAACCTGAGTAAATTCCACTATCACACTATGATTATAACACCAAGAATCACCAGATATGATCATGAACAGAAATTGTGTCACTCAACTTATTGTCTCTAAATCAATTCTAAGCTCCAGATACCTTCACCAACACCAAAGGATGCTTTTGTATGCAAAGAAAGAGATTGAAATGGCTTGGATTCTTGAATTCGATTCTGAGTTGCAGATGAAGAATTCCAAGTGCCAACTCCCAATTCTTCCACGATCTTGCCTCGGATTCAATCTGGGATCAATCACTAACACTAGAGCAAGCTATTGCAATCAAGAAAATGGATGGAAATGGAGTGAAATGCTGTAACCGATTTTGATTTGCCAATGGAAATTTCAAAACTCAATCTCTCTTTTCTCCCTCAACTCTCACCAACCAGTGATCTGAATCACTTCATATGTATATATAGATCATGAATGAAGACTCTAGAATCTTCTGGATTGATCTAATGAGAAATTCACCATCTCTTGCTCTTGAAAATATCATGAGAAACTCATACATAGCAGCTGAGTTTTTGCTTGCTTCAAGGCCTTGCTTCTGATCCAAATTCTCATTAGGTGACATATTGAATGTGTTAGGATTCACTAAAGCCTTGGTTATGCCTTACAAAGTGATTTTGCATTTGTGCCTTATGATGTAAGTAACCCCTTTACAAAGCAAGTCCTTAAATTAACCATCAATTCAAAATTTTGGCAATGTAAATGTTCTCAAAATGTATTTTACAATCAATTTGGTATGTCATATGGCTTGGTTTGGATTTGTAGATCAAAAACCCCAATTTTCATTCTTGGTTTATTTAAAATTCACCCTTATTTTAGGCCATTTTTGTGATTTTGTGAAGAAAGCTATCCCAAACTCTCATGACCTCTTATCTAGCCTAAAAACATCATTTTGAACACATCTCATGTTGAACATTTTTCCATTTGAGGAGTGGAAGATAGAGATTTTGACCTATGTTGGAAAATGACCTGTAATTCAACTTTCCCAAAATACCCCTGGATTGCCAAGAGTATAACTTGAGTTCTACAAATCCTCTTGAAGAATTATAGTACTCAAATTAAATCTAAGATCAAGATCTACAACTCTTATGTTGGCCAAGAATCCATTTGAAAACTCCTTCATCGGAAAAAGTTGCTTGGAAGTCAAGTGACTTTTAGAGATAAATTTCAGTGTCCTCTGGAGACCCATAACTTGCAAGAACCATAACTTGAGTTCTACAAATCTTCTTGAAGACTTCTAGTACTCAAATTAAAGCTATTGAGAAGCTTTACAAGTTTCATGTTTGCCAAGAATCCATTTGAAACTTGCATTTTTACTTATCTGGCTTAGAAGTGAGGCCTAAATTAGGGGATTTTACACTGAAACCCTAATTTGGTAACTCCTCCTACTCTTGATTATTTTTGATTTATCCTTGGAACAACACCACACATATATCCATATATCAATCCATGAATCCCACATCCTTCAACTAAGCCTTGATGCTCTTCAATCACTCAGTTGACCTAGGGTTGACCCAGATGAAACCCTAATTGACTGTACTTCAACTCTGGCTCTTGTACTTGTATCAATGACTTGTCTCATCTTCAAAATGACCCTCTAGGTCCTCCATGATCTTTGTGCACATTCCATACCCTCAATTCATAGTTCATACTCCATTGATGATACTCAATATACCTCAAATTAGGAGAGAAATCCACTGGTTGATCCTCAAACTTTTCAAAGCTTCAACTCATTTCTTGATTACTTGGATGGTCTTGAGCTTGAATAAAAACCCCTTGATGTGCCTCTTTTGATAAGAATGGCACTTGATCCCTTGTTAGATGACTTGTTATGCTATGCTATGCAAATTATTAGACTATGTACATGGTTGACTACGCAAATGATAATGCAATTGAAACATAAACCAGGTAAAATAGGTTGAGCAAATTTTAGGGTGCAACAACTGCCCCTATTCAAGCGGCTTGGACCCGACTGGGTGAAGAGCGAACGACCTTCAAACATTCGAGGTACGAGACGGTTGAATACCAAGAACCCAGAAATTTGCCAACCGCAGAGATAAACTACACCACTGCTTGGGGAACAAAAACCCACCAAAATATTCCATCTTGCCATGGACTAATTCTATCCATACAGACAACACCACCTCTCTGCCGATCGTAGCAGTACTTGACTCTAGCGACTCAAGCTGTGTAGCGTCTCTGTCCATTTATAGTATCTTATCCTTCTATGCAAACGCAATTGATCGTTATTTTTTCACGTGACTCCATCAACCAAATGGGTATGAATAACTCTACTAACATCATACAATCTTTCTGACGCTCTTGCTGGGGAAGTAACTCTGCCAACAAAACACGACTCTGCCCATGATATAGGAAAATAACTCTGCTATCATTACGGGTAAATAACACCGCCATCTCTACGGGTAATACTCTGTCATCACTACAAGAAAATAGCACCGCCATCGCTACGGGTAATACTCTGTCATCACTACAGGAAAATAACACCGCCATTACTACGGGTAATACTCTGTCACACTACAGGAAAATAACACCCCTATCACTACGGGTAATACTCATTCACCACTACAGGAAAATAACACCGCCATCGCTACGGATGATACTCTGTCACCACTACAGGAAAATAACACCGCCATCACTACGGGTGATACTCTGTCACCACTACAGGAAAATAACACCGCATCGCTACGGGTAATACTCTGTCACCACTACAGGAAAATAACACCGCCATCGCTACGGGTAATACTCTGTCACCACTACAGGAAAATAACACCGTCATCGCTATGGGTAATACTCTGTCACCACTACAAGAAAATAACACCGCCATCGCTACGGGTAATACTCTGTCACCACTACAGGAAAATAACACCGCCATCGCTACGGGTAATACTCTGTCACCACTACAGGAAAATAACACCGCCATCGCTACGGGTAATACTCTGTCACCACTACAGGAAAATAACACCGCCATCGCTACGGGTAATACTCTGATTACAGCTTCTCTGCCTATCTTTGCAGTAGCTAACTCCATCAATCAAATGGGTAACAAAATACTGGTCCAATCTTCAAACTTTTAGCATGGACATGGCAGCAAATCTGAGAAGGACTCTACTGGGGATTTTCTGAACCCAAACTGTCAGACACCTACTTCGACATAGGCGGCAACTTCCAAAAATTAATTCACGAAATCTTTTGATAACGACATAACAACAATCTTGAAGAAATACTCCGCTGGAGGGGTAAGAGAAACTTAAACAAGCAACTCTGTGGGGAATAATGACAAAACGAACATTATCATCACATGTCTCATGCTGAGACTTTGAATACCTGGTAATTGATCTGAGCAAGAGCTCCCTCCACCTGCAAGGGAAACAACACTTGAAAACCAAAGGTTAACCAACCTGGCTTATGTTTCAAAATGCACATGTTTGAGAATGGCGTAATGCTCCGTACAGCACGGATATACTACGCGTTTTTTGGGTAGATGCAAACATGATAATATATGCAAATGCAAATGCAGGCTCAAGCTGCTGGGGAAACTCTGATAGACTTGCTTAGTCAACACGGAATGCTGAAGACGACTACCACCATGTTGGGGATGAACGGGTATCATAAAGTATTCCGGCAAAATAAATGTCGGCAATATTACCAACTCTGCCGATGAGAGATTAAACTTCGATTTCCACTGGGAGGAACGAACATCCTCGGTTGGGGAGAGTAACCCAGCTGGGGAAGAAGCGACTCGGCCGAAAAAATGAACCTTCAGGGGAAACGCACTGTCTGGGCACCGCTTACAAACTCGGAGCTACCACTCCGCTGAGGATAATCCTTCTGAACCAACTATGACTTAGTTAAACACTGCGGGAATTCTCCCAGCTGGGGATTGCTCATTCACATACTCGACTCTCTGGGGAGTGCAACCTCTGCAGGGGATACTGATTTTGACTGGCTGGGGATATCTCTTGGACAGCTTCCATAAGAATACTCTTCTGGGGAAAATAATCCTTCCTTCGGTAAGGGATAACATCATCTCAACCTCTGGGGATGAGGTGCGACTAGCTAGGGAGAGTGATCCCTCTTCAGTAAGGGATAACATCACTTCATCTTCTGGGGATGAGATGCGACCTGCATGGGGGTTAGCGTCACACAAAAGTAAAATCTTCCGCCACGAACCTCCGGCCGGGGCCACAATTTTCTGATCGTTCGCTTCAAAGGTGAGAACCATGCAAAACACAAACGAGATAACACAAATCTATACAACCAAATCTATTCGTGTTAGTGTCTGTGACATTACTTCAGTCAATTAGAAGTTTTATCAATCATTGGCAAGGGCCAGCAAAGTTATGCACATGCAAGTTCATCGGAACATTGGCGTTTTCCATATACAAAACAGTAAAGCACAATCATCAAATACTGAATAACATGTTTTATTAATAACAGGCCTCTGAATAGGCAAAGTTTTGTACATCGGATGCAACTCCTGAAAAGTGGAAGTTACGCACACACACATACATATATGCACAAAAAGCATAAAAGTATAAATACAACTCGAATTTGTACACATGTTGGCAACGTGGTGCAGACAAACATCGTGAGCTGATCCTCCTATGACTCGCCTGACTCTGGCGCTTTCCTCGGTATTCAATTTTCGGAAGAGATTATGTTGGATAAACGAAACCTCAGTTGCTCCCAAACCACTAAGCAATGCAGTATCAGACCCGGACCGCAGTCATTTGCTTTTTTCAATCCCTAACTTTTGTGTGAATCGCCCTTTGCGGGTTTTCAATTCACCGGGATACCCTTTTTTGCCAAAGTCTCCCAATGCAGGTTTTCGACTTCGCGGGTGTACATCTTTTCAATTTTATCCCTAACTTTTGCCCGAACCTTTTATTCATTTTTACGGTTCGCCAGGATGCCCCATTTTTTCCTGGACTCTCTTTTTACTGTCCAGCGGGTCACTTTCAAGCAAAGTATTTTTTAACTGCGTCCGAATTCACAGGAGACGTAAAGTCTTCACCATCCATGGCAGATAGTAGCAAAGCTACTCCAGAGAAGACTTTTCTGACAACGTATGGCCCTTCGTAATTAGGGGTCCACTTGCCCCTGTGATCTGTTTGTGGCGGGAGAATCCTCTTCAGCACAAGGTCACCCGTCTGAAAGCTTCGCGGACATATCTTCTTATCGTATGCTTTCTTCATTCGGCTTTGATACAACCGATCATATGCGAGAGAAGCTAGCCTCTTCTCATCCATTAAGCTGAGCTGATTCAACCTGTCCTTAACCCATTCTGCCTCGTCAAGTTGGACATCTCGTAAAACCCTCAAGGAAGGAATCTCCACTTCCAATGGTAACACTGCCTTCATTCCATATACCAAAGAAAAAGGGGTTGCCCCGGTTGATGTGCATACCGTCGTACGGTAACCGTGCAAAGCAAAAGGTAGCATCTCGTGCCAGTCCTTATACGTCACAACCATCTTCTGAACAATCTTCTTTATGTTCTTATTGGCCGCTTCAACAGCGCCATTCATCTTGGGTCGATACAGAGAAGAATTGTGATGCTCAATCTTAAAATTCTGACACAACTCTTTCATCATCTTGTTATTCAAATTCGGACCGTTGTCGGTGATAATCCGCCCAGGGATTCCATATCTGCAAATAATATCTCTTTTGATAAATGTGGCAACCACTTGTTTGATGACATTGTCATATGATGCTGCTTCCACCCACTTGGTGAAGTAATCAATTGCCACCAAGATGAACCGGTGTCCGTTTGATGCTGTAGGCTCAATCTTACCAATCATATCAATTCCCCACATCGAGAATGGCCACAGTGATGACATCACATTCAGAGGACTTGGGGGTACATGGACTTTATCCGCATAAATCTGGCATTTATGACATCTCTTTGCAAACTTGAAACAGTCTGTTTCCATAGTTAGCCAGTAATAACCTGCCCGCAGCAGTTTTCTCGTCATAGCATGCCCGCCAGCATGCGTACCAAATGTACCCTCATGTATCTCTTCCATGAGCAACTTTGCTTCTTTCTCATCCACACAGCGTAGCAACACCAAGTCGTGGTTTCTTTTGTATAGGACACCGTCAGGATTCAAATAGAAATTGCCAGCCAACCTCCTAAGAGTCTTCTGATCACGACTGGATGCCCCAGCCGAATACTCCTTGCTCTTCAGGAAATTCTGGATGTCAAAGTACCAGGGTTTACCATCAGGAGCCTCGTCAATGGCAAATATGAATGCAGGCCTATCGAGCCGAGATATAACAATCCGGGGAGCCTCGTTCCAGAAGTTAACTTTATACATGGAAGACAATGTCGCCAGGGCGTCAGCCATTTGATTTTCTGCTCGCGGCACATGATGCAATTCCACCTTGTCAAAGAAAGGCAACAATATCCTTGCATAATTCATATATGGTATCAAATTAGGCTGCCGTGTCTCCCATTCTCCTTTTATCTTATTCACCACTAGAGATGAGTCTCCGTATACATTCAGATGTTTGATTCGCAAATCAATAGCTTCTTCCAGACCCATGATGCAAGCCTCGTATTCAGCTTCATTATTGGTAACCGGAAAGGTCAATCGAGCAGTAAATGGGATGTGCGACCCATGAGGAGTAGTAATAATTGCCCCTATTCCGCTACCATAGGAATTCACAGCTCCGTCAAATATCAACTGCCATTTGGAACCCAATTCTGGTCCTTCATCCGACAACGGTTCTTCACGATCTTTCATCTTCAGGTACATGATATCCTCGTCAGGAAAATCAAACCTCATCGATTGGTAGTCCTCAATAGGCTGCTCAGCAAGGTACTATGACAAAACGCTACCTTTAATAGCCTTTTGCGAGACATACTGAATATCATATTCGGTTAACACCATCTGCCATCGGGCAATTCTACCGGAGAGTGCTTGCTTCTCAAACACGTATTTGATTGGATCCATCTTTGAAATGAGCAGGGTTGTATGGTTCAGCATGTATTGCCTCAAACGTTTGGCGGCCCAGGCTAGCGCACAACATGTTTTCTCGAGCATTGAGTATCTGGACTCACAGTCTGTGAACTTCTTACTCAAATAGTAGATCACATGCTCTTTACGTCCTGTCTCATCGTGTTGACCGAGAACACAACCCATACTTTCCTCAAGAACCGTCAAATACATAATCAACGGTCTCCCGGCCACTGGGGGTATCAAAACAGAAGGTTCCTGCAAGTATTCTTTTATCTTGTCGAACGCCTTTTGACAATTTTCATTCCAGGTCACAACCTAATCCTTTTCCAACAACTTGAATAACGGCTCACACGTCGCAGTTAAGTGAGATATGAACCGGGCGATATAGTTCAACCTCCCTAAAAACCCACGCACTTCTTTTTCTGTTTTAGGCGTTGGCATTTCTTGTATTGTTTTTATTTTCGCAGGATCAACCTCTATTCCTTTTTCGCTCACGATAAACCCCAGTAGTTTACCCGATCTCACCCCGAAGGTGCACTTGTTAGGGTTCGGTCTCAGCCTGAACTTCCTAAGCCTCTTGAACAATTTCAGCAGATTAACCAAATGCTCCTCCTCCGTTTGGGATTTGGCAATCATATCATTAACATAAACCTCGATCTCTTTGTGCATCATGTCATGAAAGAGAGTCGTCATAGCACGTTGATATGTTGCCCCAGCGTTCTTCAATCCAAAGGGCATCACTTTGTAACAAAATGTTCCCCAAGGAGTAATGAAAGTAGTCTTCTCCATGTCTTCTGGCGCCATTTTAATCTGATTATAGCCCGAGAAGCCATCCATGAAGGAGAATACGGAGAATTGAGCAGTGTTATCAACCAGCACATCAATGTGAGGAAGTGGAAAGTCGTCTTTCGGGCTCGCCCTATTCAAATCACGGTAGTCTACACACATTCGCACTTTACCGTCTTTCTTCGGTACTGGCACAATATTAGCGACCCATGAGGGATATTTTGTAACAGCTAGGAAACCAGCATCTCACTATTTTTGCACTTCCTCATTGATCTTCATAGCCATGTCCGGTCTAGTTCTTCGGAGTTTCTGCTTAATAGGCGGACATTCCTCTCGCAGTGGAAGACGGTGAACAACCATATCTGTATCCAACCTAGGCATATCCTCGTACGACCAAGCAAAAATATCACTGTACTCTTTGAGCATCTCAACCAACTTTTGCTTGATGTCGCTTTGCAGCGCAGCCCCTATACGGATGTTTCTCACAACCTCTTCCAACCCCAAATTGATAATCTCAATGACTTCCTCATGAGGCAGAATTATTCTTTCTTCTTGTTTCAATAACCAGGTCAACTCTTCTGGTACGTCACCATCTTCCACGATCTCTTCCTCAGCCTAAAATACCGGGTGCTTGAAGTTGAAGTGAGTCATAGGCGGTTCATAGGTGTCATCTGAAAGAGTAATCCTGCAAAGGAAATGGTTAAATGCTTCAAAACGCATACAAAGCAAATAACCATGTTGCCATTTTATTGTAAAAGATAAAAACAGGAAAAACAGGGATCACAACATTTGTATATGAAAAACGCCTTTATTTCATGATTAAACAATGTAATGTACATAACCAAATGGCCCTAAGCAAAATCACTATGCCCCGGGTAGGACACAGGATTATTCAACAATTAAGAAAACAAATCATTACTGTTTAGTTGTCATAGGAACAATTTTCCGGATAGACCAATTGCAGAGACTTTGTCCTGGCACGCTTGGCTTGATCCACGCGTCCATGTGACAGTCGCTATCTCCTTCTTTAGAATTGGAAACAACATTGATAATCTCAAAGCTCAGCCCGCTTGGTGTAATGGTTATCAGCCCTCTGAACTTGGGCGCTCCTGAAGAGGATGCTGATAACGAAGGATGATATCCAAGCCCGAACTTGTCATTCTTCACGGGAATATCCAACACCTGACCCCAGCCCTTGGTTTGGCCTGCCTGCACTAGAGCCTGAGCCTCTTTGTACGATGACACTGCCACATCTGATATCTTGGGTACTGGAGCTTTGTCTTTAATCTTTAGCCCTTCAAATGCTTGACAGGGTGTTTCGTGTATTTCGCCATCGACCTCCACATATCTGAATGAAGACAGATGGCTAACCAGAATATATTCTTCTCCACAAACAGTGACGACACTATCCCCAACCATATACTTCAGCTTTTGGTGTAATGTGGACGTGACTGCCCCGGCAGCATGGATCCATGGGCGCCCAAGAAGGCAACTATACGCTGGCTGGATGTCCATTATATAGAATTCAGTTTCAAAAATTTCCGGCCCCACTTGCAACGGTAATGTTATTGATCCGAAAACTGACCTCCTCGTTCCATCGAACGCTCTCACCACTAAGTCACTGGGTGTGCAGATAATCCCACTGATATCCAACTTCATCATGGATTTCTTCGGCAGCACATTCAGGGAAGATCCAGTGTCTACTAAAACATGGGACATGACCGTGCCCCGACATTCTACTGACACATGCAATGCCATATTGTGCTCTCGCCCTCTCGGAGTCAAATCAAAATCGGTGAAGCCCAAACTGTGCCCCGCATTGACATGCGCCATCACCCCTTCCAACTGGTTGACTGAAACCTCTTGAGGAACGAACGACGAGTCTAAAATCTTCAACAAAGCGTTCCGATGGGCCTCGGAACATAATAGCAGCGACAAGATCGAGATCTTTGATGGCGTTTGCTGGAGGTGCTCAACAATTTTGTAATCACTCTTACGAATGAGCCTCATAAATTCCTCTATGTCCTTAACCGACGTTTCCTTTTCCTTTATCTGCGAGGGGCCACTCTCGTCTACCTTGGCTTTCCCCTTTGCCAATCTTTCTGCCTCTACCTCAGGCGATGTGAAGATTCTCCCACTTCTAGTCATACCTCCTGTTCCGACAACATTATCTACGACCCCAGCTGGTTGTCTATTTACTTCAATTTTCTCACCGTCACAATACACCTCCAACCCGTAAGTCCATGGCACTGCTTTGGTACTCTCAAAAGGAATCGGTCCTGCTTTAGTAATTGTGATCGTCGGCCGCCGGGCAGGCGCCGTTATTGTTATCGTTTTCCTTGGAATCGTCACCATTGCAACATCGTTTTGCTCATCACACAATGCCTCTACAGGCTTTTCAACCGCGGTTCTATCAAACTGCAATGTTCCTTCATCCACCATAGCTTGAATACCCTGTTTCAACTCACTACAACCCTCTGGCTGTATCCAACAATCCAAGAAAAATTCGTCACAACCCGGGAATACACCCTCTTTTAGCAATCTGCTTTTAATCTCACCCAACGGTGTCTTCAGCTTATTGACATCTGTCACTAGATTCAAATTTTCCTCTGTCAGGATGGCGTTTGCCCCATGATTGGGCATGGGCTATTGTACGATATTTGGACCCGCCTGCCCAAAGTTGATAGCTTTGCTGTCCAACAAGTCTTGGACTTTATGTTTAAACGCATGACAGCCTTCAATATCATGTCCGGGCGCCCCGAAGTGAAACTCACAGTGTTTACCAGCATCAAAGCCAAACGGAGGAGTGCCCGTTAACGGTGCCATGGTCCTTTTCTCGACCAAATTCAACCCTAGCAGTGTTTGAAGCAGTTCGGCATATGTTGAAGGAGGCGTTTCAAATACTCGCCTTGGCTTGCCCTCTAGGATTCTGCGTTGGGCGGGATGTTGCCTTTGTTGTTGCGGCTGCTGTGGCTGCTGTTACTGCTGTTGTTGTTGTTGTTGTGGAAAAGGGATGGTAACACTAGCTATCTGTTGAGACTGAGCATACTGACTTCGTCCTCTGCCCCGGCCTCTGCCACCAAACACGACACTAGAATCACCTTGTCGTCTACCACCGAATGCTTTTCTTGTGCCTCCTACGGGGGCAGACTCACCTGCTTGGAATCTTCCAACTTTAATCCCGTCTTCGAACATCTCACCCATAAGAATCAAATCTAAAAAACTGCTCAACGAAACATTAAATTTTTTCCCGTAATATATCCCCTTACATGTCCCAATGAACATACTATTCATTTCTCTTTCAGCTAACGGAGGATGTACTCTTGCTGCCATATCGCGCCATCTCTGTGCATACTCTTTAAAGCTTTCCCCGTTCTTCTGCGACAAACCTTGCAATTGAACTCGGTTCGGTGCCAGATCACTGTTATATTTATAATGCAGGACGAAAGCATCCGCCAATTGCTTCCAGGTTTTGATTTGAGCAGGCTCCAACCCCATATACCATTCGAGTGACGGTCCTGATAGGCTGTCTTGAAAGAAATGCATAAGCATCCTTTCGTCATCTGAATACACGGACATCCTTCTGTAATAAGCACGGACATGCACCTTAGGGCAAATGTCCCCCTTATATTTGTCGAAAGTAGGAGCTTTGAATTTCAGCGGTACCCTCAGCCCAGGCACCAAGCCCATAGTAGTCATGTCTAATCCGGTAGAATTCTGATTAGCCATACCCTTCACTTGTTCTTCAAGCATCTTGATCCTCTGAGTATTGTCAACGGGTCCCTCAAATCCCATGCCTCTTCCCGAAAAGGCGTCCTCTTGACAGTCTTCGCCCCAGTTCACATTTTCATTTTCGTACCCGTCATAACCAGTGTTGCGACCAAACCCTTGCTGATTAGTCATGGGACCTCGTCCCCCATTACCATAACCTTGATTGACCCCAACATGCCCGAAACCAGTGTTGACAGGAATCAATCCAGCACCATTTCCACCATAACCCTGGTTAGCGTTACCAAAACCGTCGTAGCCGAAACCCTGAGTGTTGAAGCCGAACTTTCCGCCCTGATTGCCGTACTCAAACCCCTGGTCATTATAGCCGAACCCATTGTTACCAAAACCATTACCGCCATTGTAGTTACCACCGCCCAGATTGGCGTCTCCAAATCCAACATTGTTAACAACAGTCTCATTTCCATTCCCTGTGTTACCATTGCCAGCGCCAACGTCATTGTTTACAACCACAACAGGTGGGGTCACCACAGGTGGGACCACGGGCGTAGGGGGCCCATCCTCTGGAAGAGTTTCGACGTGCGCAGAGTTGTGATCATTGTTGCCATTCCCATTAGCCCGCGTCAGCAGCGGCTGCACCAAAGTCTGGAGGCTCTCCTGGCCCTTAGCAATGTTCTCCATTGCCTGCATGAACAGATTCAACTTCTCGCGGATTTCCTGCATCTCCACTTGGACTTGATCCATGATTCTCTTGCAGTTGTTTCGGGTTGAGTAGCGATGAACTCTTTGTTCGTCAATCCTGAAAAAAACCTGAAAATGCAGGAAATAAGATATAGATTCAAGAATACCGGTCATGCAATATGAATGCAGATGCAATTGTGTAAATATGCCACAGGTTATATCCCCCCGATTCTAGTTTCGGAGAGAAGGCCATCACGACAATGGAGTCCCCATCAAGCAAGCAAGAAATCAGAAAACCCTCATATATAAACACATGCCAAGAGGCTGAGTACAAGAGTACAACTGAATACAACTGAAGAGACCTCGGCCAACAAGTCTGGCGATTGATAACACGAAATCATATAGATATTTTCATGCATAATTCAACTAAAGTCTAACCGTTTTCGATCCGATTTCGGGTTATTTCCGTGTATTTGTCTGATGTTTTTGCAGGTATTCAACGATCACGTCTAAACAAGGCAACATGAAGAAAAGAAGCAATCTCAGATGAAATATGGACGAAAAAGGAGTGAAAATACAATGATAAGCGCATCAACCAGTTTTTGCTGATGTGACGACCGTCACAGCTTCATGACGACCGTCACACGGGTGACGACCGTCACACCTTGTGACGACCGTCATGCAGGCAAAAACGCCCCACTCACCTTACACGTCAAAAGAGCAGTTCCAATTCCCACAGAGTGGACCACTACTCCCTAAATTATCTGCCTCAAGGTCCATCATCTTCAGAGATAACCGTTGGGATTCCACTTCTACAAAAAGGGAAGCAGAGGACTTCAGAAGGGGGCTGCATTCATACCACGAAGTGCTGCCGAATTTACTTTCCAGAGCAATTACTTTCCAGTTTTATTTGTATTCATTTCCCTTTACATTTCCTTATTCCCATTTCCGCTCTTCTGTAATTTCTATCATATTGTACGATCAAATTGGCACTAAAGACCAGAATCCTGCCAACATCTGTGGAGGATCTGCCCAAAGGCCAATTGGCATATTTACAGGTTTTCATTTTGATCGACTTCTGTTTTATTATAATGCAAATTATTATTTATTATTCCTATTTATATTTTGTTTTTCCCAATTCCATGTCTAGCTAAACTTAGGTAATCGATATGTAGTAATAATTCGAATGGGATTTGATAACACTTGGTTGAAAACTTTCTTTTCACAAAAGTAATCTATGGTCTGAGTGTTTAAAATTGATTCACTGAATAAACTTCGTCGCGAAAGCGAGAACTTGTTTAAAAGTAGTTTTGCCACGAAAGTGGGAAATTAATTAAGATACGAACCAACAAGTGAAAGCTGCGGTAAGGTCAGATAGTAAACACTAGGCATTTGTTTTAATAACAGCGAAAGCACTTTAAAACGAATTAGAATTTAGAGATTTCCAAAAAATAATTTTAACCCCGAACGGAATACGAAAGTATACGTTTGGCCCTTAGGATTATGATTAGCGTCAATAACCATCGTGAGGCGAGAGTTTTCAAATCTTCATTTTCTGCTTGAATAAACTTTGAAAATTATTTCAGACACCATAATTTATCAAGTCCCTGAAGAACACAATTACTACGTATCGATTCAATTAATTAAAATCTAAACAGTAATCTTAGTTCCCTTTTTAGTGACAATCTTATTCCCTTAAACATATTCTACCTAGCTAAACATAGTAACTCCCGAGAACACTAGTTTGATTACGAGTCCCTGTGGGATCGATATCTATTATTACTACGCGATAGACTGTGCACTTGCAGTTAGTTGTATTAGACATAGAAAGTCGCGATCAAGTTTTTGGCGCCGTTGTCGGGGACCCGTTTAGTCAATAGTGTAACCCTCTGTTACGCCGTATAGACTAGGTTAACAATTTTTATTTTTTCCTTTACTAGTTCTGTCGATTGTATGCCAAGAAATCGCCCGCAAGGCGATATCGTAAAACCTTCGGTCGCAGAACTAGAACGCTTCTTACATTTAAGAAGTAGAATCATTGAGTACCAACTCAAACAACTCAAACATAACACTCCCGAACCTCTCACTCCCATTCCCAAATCAGAAGAAGAAGAACCAGAGATGGCTGAAGGACCTCCGAACAAACCGCTGAAAGCATACGCTACACCATCTCAGATGGAGCCTAGAAGTAGCGTTGCTGCCCCGGCTATTACCCGAAATGATTTTGAGCTGAAACCGTCATTGCTGTCGGCTGTACAACAAAACCAATTCTCAGGAAACGCAACTGAGGATCCGAACGAACATCTAACGAAGTTTGTACAATACACAGACACAGTGAAAGCAAATGGAGTAACTCCAAACGCGATAAGACTTCGTCTTTTCCCATTCTCTCTTAGAGACAGAGCGTGGACATGGTTACAATCGTTACCATCCAACTCCGTTACGACGTGGGAGCAATTGAAGAACGTCTTCTTAGCGAGATATTTTCCGCCAAGCAAAACTGCTATGCTTAGAGCTCAAATCAACGGATTTCGACAGAAAGATACTGAATCTCTTTACGAAGCATGGGAACGATTCAAAGATATGATGAGAACATGTCCTCACCACGGTCTAGAAGACTGGGTGACAATCCATACTTTCTATAATGGGCTTCTATACAATACTAGATTGACAATAGACGCTGCCGCGGGCGGTGCACTTATGGATAAGCCATACGATGAAGCCTATCAATTAATAGAAAACATGTCACAAAACCATTGCCAATGGGGAGGTGAACACACTCCAACTGAGAAAACCACAGCGAAAGGTGGAATGTACGAAATCAGCAGCCTTGAAAAGTTTAATGCTAAAGTAGATGCTCTAGCACAAAAGATCGATAGTCTGACCGTTAACCCTACTGCAACTGTCGCTGCAGTAACTCCAAATTGCGAGTTATGCGGAAGTACCACTCATAATGCACCCGAATGCCCATTGCTAGCCGGAATCCCGCCAGACCAGGTAAATTATGCTCAAGGAAATCCCTACGCAAATACCTACAACCCAGGTTGGCGAAATCATCCAAACTTTTCTTACAAAAGCGAAAATGCATTGCAAATGCCTACTGCTCCGCAAGGATATCAAAAACCAGCTGCTCAGAATGCACCTAGGAAATCAAACCTCGAATTGATGATGGAAAAGTTCATAGCTACTCAAGCTCAGACGAACAAAGAGTTCCTAAATCAAAACATACACACTAGCGAGCAAATTAAACAGTTGACAGGAAAAGTAGACGCTTTAGCCACCCACAACAAAATGTTAGAAACTCAGATATCACAAGTGGCTCAACAACAAGCATGTGCTGCCGCACCTGCTGGCACATTTCCTGGACAACCCGAACAGAATCCCAAAGGCCAAGCAAATGCTGTGATACTAAGAAGTGGAAAAGAATTGGACGAACCGATCGATCCGAGGACCGAAAACTCAGCCATGCAACAGAAACCAACTGAACAAGCAGATAAGGAATCTGAGTTAGAGAAGAAGGAGGACAACGAGAAGGAGGATACCGCAAGTGAAAAAACTCAAGCACCTCCAGCGCCATATAAACCACCTATTCCTTATCCGCAAAGACTAATAAACTCTAAAACTTCAGGACAGTTTAAGAAATTTGTAGAGCTCCTTAAACAGCTGAATATTACTATTCCTTTTACATAAGCGATAACTCAAATGCCGTCATACGCTAAATTTCTCAAAGAAATCCTGTCGAATAAGAGAAAGATCGAGGATAACGAAACAATTACACTTACTGCAGAGTGTAGCGCTATTATTCAAAACCGCATGCCTCCTAAATTAAAAAACCCAGGTAGTTTCTCCATACCCTGCGTCATAGGAAAGTTCGTAATAGACAAAGCTCTATGTGATTTAGGAGCCAATATCAGTGTTATGCCCTTATCTATATGCAAAAAGATGAATATGGGAGACCTCAGGCCAACCAAAATGTCCGTACAATTAGCTGACAGATCAGTAAAATACCCCGTCGGAATACTGGAAAACGTTCCAGTACGCATAGGACAATTCTACATTCCAACCGACTTCATAATCATAGACATCAAGGAGGACACTGTAACCCCAATTATCCTAGGAAGACCGTTCCTAGCTACAGCCGGAGCTATTATAGATGTGAAGAAAGGAAGACTAACATTCGAAGTAGGAGAAGAAAAGATAGAGTTCATTCTCACCAAGTTCCTACAAGCACCAGCAATAGACGATACCTGCTATTTAGTAGACGAAATTGACGAATGCATAAGAGAACTTGAAAATGAAGAGACCACGTATTCAGAAATAATAAAGATTCAAATACCCGACATTTCTGAAGACGACAATTGGCGTAAACCGTATAAAGACGACAGCCTAAGCGAAAGCTTAGCACTGACCCCAAATCATATGCCAGGTCCAAAGAACCCATCTTTAGAACTTAAAACACTACCCAAAAACCTCAGATATGAATTTCTAGACGATGAACTAAAAAGACCAGTGATAGTCAACGCCGACTTAGGACAACCAGAAACCGAAAAGTTATTAGAAGTCCTAAAGAAGTACCCCACCGCGTTAGGCTATAACATAAGCGATCTAAAAGGTATAAGCCCTTCAATCTGTATGCATTGAATTACAATAGAGGAAGACTCTAAAACTTCTCGAGAGCATCAGAGAAGACTAAACCCCATCCTGAGCACTGTAGTCAGAGATGAAGTAAAGAAATTACTAGATGCAGGAATCATCTATCCGATCTCCGATAGTGAATGGGTTAGCCCAGTTCATGTCGTACCAAAGAAAGGGGGAGTCACAGTAGTTAAAAACGAAAAAGGCGAATCGATAACAAAAAGAGTCGTGACTGGAAGTAGGATGTGTATTGATTATAGGAAGCTTAACAAGGCTACGCGCAAAGATCACTTCCCATTACCCTTCATAGACCAAATGTTGGAAAGACTAGCCAAACATTCATATTTCTGCTATCCAGATGGTTACTCAGGATTCTTCCAAATTCCCATCCATCCTGATGACCAAGAAAAGACTACATTCACCTGTCCTTACGGTACTTTTGCTTATCGCCGAATGCCGTTCGGACTCTGTAATGCTCCAGCAACCTTCCAAAGATGCATGATGGTAATCTTTGCAGATTTCATAGACGACATTATGGAAGTGTTTATGGACGATTTCTCGGTATGTGGACAGAGTTTCGAAGGATGCTTACAAAACTTAGAAATGGTACTAGAACGTTGCGTAAAAGTAAACCTCGTCCTAAATTGGGAGAAATGCCATTTTATGGTCCGAAAAGGAATAGTTCTAGGACACGTCATATCAGATAGAGAGATTGAGGTAGACAAAGCTAAAATAGAGATTATAAAGGATCTCCAACCTCCAAAATCCGTACGAGAAATACGGAGTTTTCTAGGACATGCCGGTTTCTACAGAAGATTTATAAAAGATTTCTCGAAAATCACAAAACCTCTGACCGGCATGTTAATGAAAGATGCTGAGTTCGTCTTCGACGACGACTGTTTAAAAGCATTCGAAACATTGAAATCAGCCCTTATCACCGCACCAATCATGCAACCACTCGATTGGAGACTACCGTTTGAAATCATGTGCGACGCGAGTGATTACGCTGTAGGCGTAGTTCTAGGACAAAGGAAGGACAAGAAACTCCATGCCATCTACTATGCCAGTAGAACCTTAGATCCTGCCCAAATGAACTACGCTACCACAGAAAAGGAACTTCTAGCAGTTATATTTGCGCTTGACAAATTCCGTTCTTACTTAGTAGGAGCAAAAATTATAATATACACAGACCACGCTGCCATAAGGTACCTAATAAGAAAAAAGGATGCCAAACCAAGATTATTGAGATGGATCCTGTTACTACAAGAGTTTGACTTAGAAATCAAAGATAAAAAAGGAACCGAGAACGTTGTAGCGGACCACTTATCCCGAATAGAAGGCATCAAACATGAACCAGTACCGATAAATGACGATTTCCCGTACGAACGTCTGATAGCCAAATTAGAAAGTGACATACCCAACTCAATCTCGGAAGATCCAGAATTCGAAAAAGTCGTAGAAGCCGTCTATGCCCAAGTCACATTACCTTGGTATGCTGACATCGTTAATTACCTCGCTGCGGGCGTGCTTCCACCAGATCTTACCTATCAGCAAAAGAAGAAATTCTTCCACGATCTGAAACACTATTATTGGGACGAACCCCTACTCTTCAAGAGAGGGGCCGACAACATATATCGTCGCTGTGTCCCAGAGGAAGAAATAGAAAATATTATTTCCCAATGCCACTCAGCACCATATGGTGGTCATGCTAGTACGTCCAAGACGTGCGCTAAGATTCTCCAAGCCGGCCTATTCTGGCCTAATCTCTGGAAAGACGTTCATATCGCTGTGCAAAAGTGCGATAGATGCCAACGAACTGGCAACATCTCACGACGCGATGAAATGCCTCAGAAAGGAATCTTAGAGGTAGAAATCTTCGACGTCTGGGGAATAGATTTCATGGGACCATTCCCACCTTCTTTTGGAAATAACTACATACTCGTCGCTGTCGATTACGTGTCTAAATGGATAGAAGCCATAGCTGCTCCAACAAACGACGCACGAGTAGTAATCAAACTCTTCAAGAACACAATCTTTCCTAGATTCAGTGTACCCAGACTCGTCATTAGTGACGGAGGATCTCACTTCATATCACGAATATTCGATAAACTTCTCTCTAGATATGGAGTCCGACACCGAGTAGCTACACCCTATCATCCGCAAACTAGCGGACAAGTAGAGGTCTCGAACAGAAAAATAAAACAGATCTTGGAAAAGACTGTCGCTACCTCAAGGAAAGATTGGTCATCAAAGCTACAAGAAGCTTTATGGGCTTATAGGACCGCATTTAAGACACCAATAGGTACTACCCCCTATAAATTAGTTTACGGTAAATCCTACCATCTCCCTGTAGAGTTAGAGCATAAGGCCTTTTGGACCATTAAGACACTCAACTTCAACTACACCGAGGCAGGAGAAAAGCGAATCTTGAACTTACACGAGTTGGAAGAACTTCGATTAGACGCTTACGAAAATGCCCGTATCTACAAAGAACGAACTAAAAAGTGGCATGATAAACGTTCAATCAGGAAACAATTCAGTGTGGGAGACATCATATTACTCTTTAATTCACGATTAAAACTCTTCCCATGTAAACTAAAATCTAGGTGGTCTGGACCCTATGAAGTGACTAAAGTACTTCAGAGTGGAGTTGTTGAAATTACCGATAAGACAAATGCACCGTTTATCATAAACGGGCAACGTCTAAAACATTACAATAAGAACGACAACAGTCTTCAAGTCAGCAATATAACATTGCTTGAGCTTCCAACTCAGACACCCAAATAGCTTCTCACCAAGCTATCGTCAGGCTTTAGACGTTAAAAACAGCGCTTACTGGGAGGCAACCCAAATTTCCCTCGTTATTGCATTTCATTTTTCTTAAAAATTCTACTTTAAAAAATCCAACAAAAATTCTAAAATACTACTACTTTCTACTTTCGTTCATTTTCACACTTTTATTCTTATTTTATTTTTTCTTTTTTTTGTCTTTTGTTTCTGCCACTTTTCGTTTCTAAAAATCCTGACTTCAATTTCCTGTTTCAAACTTTTCAGGATTTTTAAAGTCTTCAAAACATTCCTTCTGTTTTCTCCGAATTACCTGCGAATATGGCCGAGTACGACTTCACAAAGGTTCACTTCCGAGGACTCGCTCAAAAGGCAAGATTTGCAGCACTGACCGAAAGAGAATTCGCCTTAACGCTGTATTATGATAAGGCTACTATGGATAAACTAGGGATCACAGATAGCATTCAATACCTGTTCAATCAACTGGGTTGGGAGAACACTGCTCTGAAAACACGTTTCGCTACCTACAAGGATCTCACCTACGAATTCCTTAGTTCTTTCAGATACACACCCAACTATGGTTTTGGATCCAGCACAGAGTTGATTACCTTCCGATTGTTTGGAATGGACCAAACCCATAGCCGGATGTCACTAGCTAACCTCCTAGGATTCCCTAGCGGACCGCATGTGTTCATCAGTGCAGAAGATGACGATATTGATTTGCAACTCGATCACTTCTGGGGTAGAATCACAGGCGACTATCACCCTGAACCAGACAAAATGTACAATGATGACATTCATAACCCAGCCTTCAGATACTTCCATAAGATACTAGCTCACACCTTGTTTGGCAAAGAATAAAATATTACTGCAGTGTCTAAGGAAGAGTTATTCATCATGTTCTGTGCTTCTCAGGGACGGACAGTAAATGCAGTGCCTTTCATGATGAGATCTTTCAAACGCCTCACGCTGGAACCTCAGACACCTATTCTTATAGGAGGCCTAGTAACAATGATTGCCCACGAGCTTGGCCTTAGATTCCATTTAAATGCCAGCACTCGTTTTGGTACCATCCGACCCATGAACATACAATTCTGCTTTAACAGGCGCATCTTAGGGACTATGGGACCTAGACCGTATGAATACCTTATTAACGAAAAACCAGTACAGCTATTCACACTGCCTGATCATCTGATGACAAGCATCCACAACAAGGATAACTGGCTTTACGAATTGGATGAGCCTATGGGACCTCCTTCACCACAGTCAACACCACAGAACTATATGTATGACAGTGACCACATCTCTGAGGCACACGACTATATGTACTATGAGGACGCTGCCTCTGAAACTGAAGTAGACCCTATGACTCCTCCACACTACAATACTTATCCTGAGCCTATCCCTGAGGATACCACCGACAAAATGGATGCCGTGTTACTCAGATTGGACGACGTTGATAAAGCTCTGACTAATGTAAAAGCTGATATCGCAAGCATGCACAGCGAACTGGTAGGCTTCATGGATCTAGTCTGCGACCAACTCGACTACTATTCACAAAAATTCGATGAGTTGAAGGCACAAAAAGATTAGTTATTAGCTCGTAGCAGTAGTTTCAGTTTAGTCTAGTCTAGTTTAGTTTCATTTGATCATTTGGATTTTTTTTGCATTGTTCGTTTTCATTATGTACTACATACAATTGTTTCAATTTTATGTTATTTCAATTCTAGTTTTTATTCAATTAATCTGTTTTCGCATTATTTGTTGTTTGTTGGCTGTTATATTACGTCACCGTATCAATACTAAGCCTTAAAGACACCACGAGTACGCCCTCAGAGCAAAATTCTGCGTTCTGCAGATTTTGCTGCTGTGACGACCGTCACAGCCCCATGACGAGCGTCACGCGGGTGACGACCGTCACACCTATGTGACGACCGTCACGCAGTCCAGAACTGCTATCTGATAAAACAGGGTTCGTGTTCCCTTCCACTCCCCCCATTATCACTTTCAAACATCCTAATTCCTACCCCACTACGAATTTTCGTCCTCCCCACGTTGAACTATAAACCTCAACTCCAAATTCAACCTCCAAACCACCGTTCTGTCATTTTTCTCTCTCTGCAGAAAAACCCCAAAACCTCATAAACCTCTCCATCTTCCAACAATGGCAAGGAATGCAGAAACCCCAGATGTCAGCAACATTACCTTCCCTTAGGGCGAGTTAGGCGAAAGACAACGAGCCCACTACATTGCATTACATCAGAGGTCACTCTAGCCGACTCACTACCCGCACCTTCCATCGCTTACGGAGCTCGGACTCCTTGAAGGTGTAACCTGGATGCTTCAACGAGCAAGCATCTGGAACCTCTGCACCAACCCACAACCAACCTACGAACAACTCACTCTGGAGTTATTGAGTTCGTTCACTTACGTCACAGGCAGCGGCGAACTTAACCATCATTCAGGTGCCGCTTGCTTCCGAATGTTTGGCGTCAACTATCAGATGCACCAAAACCAGATTGCCGGCATCCTACAGCTACCTCGCGGCGACAACGCTCATCGCCGCATCACCGATCAGTTCCAGCACGAAGCCTTCGCGCTGTGGTATCAGTTGACCGGCCTCAATGCCGATGGTTGGGACTCCCTGCACGCCACTCATATCCATAACCCAACCATCAGGTACTTTCACAGAGCGTTGAGTAACACTACCTTCGCCAGAGACAACAACCACAAAGTGAACTCCAAGGAGCTCTTCTTTCTTCATTGTGTCTTCAACAATGAACCCGTCAATGCTGCCCCGTTTCTGCTGGCTCACATTCAGGCCAACTGCAACCGTGGCTCGAAGCCATTCTACTTTGGCGGGATTGTCACGGCTATTGCACTTGGGCTGAACCTCGGCGATCGCCTCCAGCACCTCCATTCCATCCCCTCGGTGTTCCTTGACACCGACCACTGCAGAGCCTTCCATCTCATCCGCTCCCGAGCTGACGGCAAATACCATCCGGTTGTGCGTGGCAAGACCGTCCGAAGCATAATCCTTCCATCCCGCACCCGCATCCATCCAGAGGACCGTACCAACTGGTTGTTCGACCTCACTGCCCCTCCTGCTGCCGCTGTTCCCACTCAGGATCCCACTCATGATTCCGACGATGAAATCCAAGCTGAGTTGGACAGGTCCGAGCAGCCAGAGGCATCGCAGCCTCCTCCTCCCGTAGGTACATCCTCTCGCCGCCGCCGTCAGCATCCGGTGCCAGACTACACCGAAGAGGACCTCCGTCGCTCCCTAGACTAGCAGACACAGATACTCACGATGCTGCAGTAGCAGAATCAGCGAGCTGACTAGTTCGAGGCTTGGCACCGGACTTAAGTGCAACAACTTCACACCGGCCAATCTACGATCACTGAGAGCCTAGCGAATCTGACGCTGCAGGTCGAAGGACTCCGAGACACGGTCTACCACACCGGAGCTATGAGCTATGAGGACAGAGTAGCCCTTGCTAGAGCCAGAGGACGCCAGTGCGGACGTGACAGAGGCCGAGACTAGAGTTCCCTTTATTTTTCCTTCATTGTTTACTATATTTCAGTATTCTGTATTTTCATTTTCAGTTGTATCTCCCTCTCGCATGCTTCAAGAATCAGTGAGGACACTGATCGAGATAGTGTGGGAGCGGAGCCTTATTTCCACTGTACTCTGAATTTCCTTTATTTCCTTTATTTCCATTTCACTACACTTTGAATTTTAGTAATATCTATTTTTACACTTTCTATTTCTAGAAAATAAAGCTCGTCTATATATTTTTCACGTTACGCAAACAATCCCCACATTATTCAATGTAAACAAAAACTTTCATTTGTTCCTCAAAAGCAAAAGCATCACGAGAATGCACCTGAGTTCAAAACAAGTTTTGAAACTCCGAGGAAACGACAGTTCTAACAAAACCAGTATCATTTAGACACCTTAGATCTCTAGTTTATGCGAGTCGATTTCACCACCTACGTGTACCAAAGTCTCAAGTGTCTGCACAAACTCAACCCCAAGTAGTTTATACTAGTAGTCATCACCATCCTAAAAACACTTCTAAGCGAGCGACCGATGCAAATAAGTGTATGATCTCCAAAAAAAAATATGAAAAATCATGAAAAGAGAGCTAAAAATCCCAAGAATATAAGATACGTTTCCTTCTAAGTTAGGTGCTCCTCACCCGAGCATTTAGCCCAACGACACGGAAAACTCATTGAAAAATCAATGACATCAACTTATGATCAATGAAGAAGATCAAAAACAAAAATGAGATCATATTCACTAACAGGTCGACTTGCCATGAAAGTGTACGGACAACGGGCTTAATGTGATTGCGCTAGAACAAACAGGGTGAACTTGCCGCGAGAACCTTGACACCAAGCTACAGTAGCATGACTGAGACCGATTTGCATAAAAAGGAGACCTCCGAAGACTTGTAGTCCAGTGTCGTCATGATACTCGTCTTGTTCCTACCAAGAATCCCGGGTTTTCCAAACTCTGCGAACGAAGAAGCTGCCTCGTGCTTGCCGACTTTTCCATGTTTTACTTGAGGACAAGCAAAGATTCAAGCTTAGGGGAGTTTGATAACACGAAATCATATAGATATTTTCATGCATAATTCAACTAAAGTCTAACCGTTTTCGATTCGATTTCGGGTTATTTCCGTGTATTTGTCTGATGTTTTTGCAGGTATTCAACGATCACGTCTAAACAAGGCAACATGAAGAAAAGAAGCAATCTCGGATGAAATATGGACGAAAAAGGAGTGAAAATACAATGAAAAGCGCAGCAACCAGTTTTTGCTGATGTGACGACCGTCACAGCTTCATGACGACCGTCACACGGGTGACGACCGTCACACCTTGTGACGACCGTCATGCAGGCAAAAACGCCCCACTCAGCTTACACGTCAAAAGAGCAGTTCCAATTCCCACAGAGTGGACCACTACTCCCTAAATTATCTTCCTCAAGGTCCATCATCTTCAGAGATAACCGTTGGGATTCCACTTCTATAAAAAGGGAAGCAGAGGACTTCAGAAGGGGGCTGCATTCATACCACGAAGTGCTGCCGAATTTACTTTCCAGAGCAATTACTTTCCAGTTTTATTTGTATTCATTTCCCTTTACATTTCCTTATTCCCATTTCCGCTCTTCTGTAATTTCTATCATATTGTACGATCAAATTGGCACTAAAGACCAGAATCCTGCCAACATCTGTGGAGGATCTGCCCAAAGGCCAATTGGTATATTTACAGGTTTTCATTTTGATCGACTTCTGTTTTATTATAATGCAAATTATTATTTATTATTCCTATTTATATTTTGTTTTCCCCAATTCCATGTCTAGCTAAACTTAGGTAATCGATATGTAGTAATAATTCGAATGGGATTTGATAACACTTGGTTGAAAACTTTCTTTTCACAAAAGTAATCTATGGTCTGAGTGTTTAAAATTGATTCACTGAATAAACTTCGTCGCGAAAGCGAGAACTTGTTTAAAAGTAGTTTTGCCACGAAAGTGGGAAATTAATTAAGATACGAACCAACAAGCGAAAGCTGCGGTAAGGTCAGATAGTAAACACTAGGCATTTGTTTTAATAACAGCGAAAGCACTTTAAAACGAATTAGAATTTAGAGATTTCCAAAAAATAATTTTAACCCCGAACGGAATACGAAAGTATACGTTTGGCCCTTAGGATTATGATTAGCGTCAATAACCATCGTGAGGCGAGAGTTTTCAAATCTCCATTTTCTGCTTGAATAAACTTTGAAAATTATTTCAGACACCATAATTTATCAAGTCCCTGAAGAACACAATTACTACGTATCGATTCAATTAATTAAAATCTAAACAGTAATCTTAGTTCCCTTTTTAGTGACAATCTTATTCCCTTAAACATATTCTACCTAGCTAAACATAGTAACTCCCGAGAACACTAGTTTGATTACGAGTCCCTGTGGGATCGATATCTATTATTACTACGCGATAGACTGTGCACTTGCAGTTAGTTGTATTAGACATAGAAAGTCGCAATCAGCGATGGTCCAAATACAAGTACAAATAACAAAGGCAAGGCGAAGATAAATCAGGCCAAATGGCGTGCTCTGACGTCTTCCAATATCCTCAACGTCTCCGAGTGCCCTAGTCAGGAGATCAGCTCCTGGATCAGTAAAGCATGCCGCTCGGTAGTGGATCTCAACTTTTTGGCATCGTCCTGGTAGGTTCCTTCACCAGAACTCTCGTCAAATCTGTACCTCTTGGAACCGGCCTTCTCTTCATAACCTCTCGGCTTCTTATCAATGTCACTTACTCTAAGCTCAACAGCGCTCCTAAGTGATGTCTCTTCAGCAATCTTTGCGTCTTGGGCTCTAATCTGTGCCTCTAGCGTGGCAATCTGCAGCTTCAGTTCGTCTTCGCGCTCCTTCCGCTTGGTAAGCGTGACATTCCACAAAGCATCCCACTTGCTGAGACGGGAATAAACTTTGCTTAGAAGTTCTTTCTTGGAAGCAAGCACCTTGCTAACACCGTTCAAGGCTATCCCCACTTTTTCTTTCTTGTTGGTCTCTTCCGTCAGCTCCGATCCCAACCTATTAATCAATTCAGTATGTTCCTTCACAGTGAAGGTGGCTTTATTCTTCTCACGACGTAACTGGAAGATCTTCTTCTCTAACTCATCATTGGCTTTCTTCAGTTCTTCGTTTTCAGCCAACAATTTGTTATACTTCTCACTCTCTTTCGAAGTAGGTACCTCAATCAATGGAAGATACAAAGGTTCCACAGCAGGATAAGGCATCAAGGAGATCCTAGCTCTCTCTCGGACCCAAGCCAAATAAGGATCATAAGCTATGTTGTTGCTCTTACCGAGCAGAGCTTTCCCTCTCCTATGGATGTTAGCCCATGCATGTCTCAATCTGATCAAAACAGCCGTGTCTAATGACCCTGTGAGATACAGAGACTCATGTATCTCCTTCTCAACAGGAGCGTCCCTCAAAGCATAACCGAACTGTCTTACCAGCAGTGAAGGGTTATAGTTAAGACAACCTTTCTGTCCAATCAAGGGGACATTCGGAAAGCCACTGCAACTATATATAATGTCAGTACCCAGCATACTCCGATCAAACCAAATGACGTTCTCAGCAGACAGCCCCATCAACCGGGAAGACCAATCCAAAGTATCAACAACATCCACAAAAGGCCCTGTCTTCGGAAGGTGCCCCTGGAACCACCTGTACAAAAGAGGAAGACAACAAGAAACATTCTTGCCACAACGTTTCTCATTCTTGTAGTGAATGGAATGATAAACATCGCCCAAGAGAGTAGGAACTAGATTCTTCGAAGCAAGAATCAGGAAGGCGTCTGAGTCGACAAAATCTGGCACATTAGGAAACAAGACAGTTCCGTAGATGCAGACAGCTAGAATAGCACTGAAGGCAACCCAACATCCACTCTTCGCGCACTGTGTAGCCTTCTCAACCAGGACAGACAGGTGAAAACCATAAGCTCCGTTCAGCTTGACCAAACCTCCAGGGAACTCAGAAGCGTCTAAACTGACAATCTCAGCAAGTGTAGCCAACTCAGGCTCAGCATCAACATGTATGAAGGGCATCTGGTCTAACACAGGAACTCCCAGCATCGCAAAATACTCCTCCAAAGTGGGTGCCAGAATATAGTCAGGAAATAAGAAACATCTCAGCTGCGGCTCATAAAACTGCATCAAGGTATACACCCCAGTCGTCTCAAATGCTGAAGGTCTGTACAACAAGCTAAGCAATCTCCCATAAGATATCCTGAACTCAACCCCCACTTTCTCATCTGCTAGAGCAACTAAACCTCGCAAGGAACTGATATCTGGCGAATGCAACCGGTAAGCAATTGTCTTCTTCAGGGACTCCATCTCTGGCTAGCAGATATACTAGAGTCAGAGGGGAATGATCACCTGCAACATAAATACATGTTAATGAAATGCAATCATGAAAATGCCCATGCATATGCAAACAAGGGACCAAGTGCAATGCTGATGGACTGGGCACCTCTGTACTGAAGCCTGAGAACCATCCAATCTTCATCTCAAACCAAACCAACCACTCAAATGAACCTTGTAACCACATCTCACTGACAGAGATGAACCAGGTATTCCGAGGTCAAAGGTTTCCTGCAAACAGACCCACATATCCCTCACAGGTATGTACTTAACTCGCAGACGAGGTACGACATCCTATGCGGGTTCAACGTCACAGACTTTCAAGAGCGATGATACGATACCCAAAAGGTGTGGCATCATCATCCCTTGAAGCGGCCTCACTTAGTTGAATCCCAATTGATAGGTCCCCAGAGTCGACAATCCTCGGGTCAGACAACTTGTCGAGCCCTAAGGGCCAAGCAAGAAGCATCAAAGAGAATCTCGTCCGAGCGTAAATTTCGTGGCTAGCTAGTGCGAGCTAAGCAAGCAGGCTAACCACTACTCTCTACTTCTAAGTCTATGTGTAACCTCAAGCCTAGGTCCGGCTTATCTCTCAACAGATTACCCCCTTCCCACAGCAGCAATAATAGTATAAAGCTGATAATAAAATGCGGAAAGTAAAGACAGAAAAGTAAATCTATACCACACCCATGACGGGAAAACAAGCGCTAGGATTGACTCGCATAGGGGATATTCCTGTCCCCAGCAGAGTCGCCAGCTGTCGCTACTGCGAAAATCGGCGCCGGCTATGACAGGAGAGTCGCCACCGTGCGTTATTTATCCCAACGGAGGGAAAGGAAACGCTCGAAGTAAACCTAACGCAAAACGGGAAAGGAATGATCATCGCAACCAAATCCTGGATTCGGGAGTCGGTTACGCAAGGGGAAGGTATTAGCACCCCTCACGTCCGTCGTACTCGATGGGATCCACGCTTGTTTTCTAGTATGGATTGTTATTCTATCTACTCTAAAGGTCTGGGGTTAAAAAGAAAAGAAAATGACTCGGCAAAGTATCGCACTTTATGCCTATGTATTCCCGTCTGGAACGAGAAATCAGAGTCAACGTAGTTCGCCTACCTACGGGAAAGGAGGGGAAGGTTGCTCGCTAGGATACGACATCCTATGCCTACGTACTTTCATACAACATGAAAGATCAAAGCAAACGTAGTTCGGGCCACGGAAGACACAAGTTTGTGTGACTGTTTTTATCTCCTTATGAAAGGGTTTTCCTGATTAAGAGTCCAAGCGGACAAAAAATGACAATTTGATGTTTGTTTTCAGTCTTTTATGCAAGAACTATTTTTTATGATGTTTGCAGTCTCTGACGCACTAGAGACTATGATCTGAGGGTGACTACATCGTATGTCACCCTAAGGGTAACACACTAGGAAATCAGATTTCTGAAGAGTGACCCTCTAGTAATCTTCTCTCAAATAGCTTAAGGCTTGTAGTGTACGACGTCGATCATCCTTATTACTGTGTTTTGAATTGTTCTGAGATAGAAGAGAAAGAAGCTCTAAAAAACCTAGGGTTTGAAATGGGAATTAAAACTACCCTAATGTTGTCATGCATGGGTTAAAACCTAATGTCTGTCATATTTCTCTCTTGCACAGAGAGAAACAGAGATCCTAGGGGATAAACGGAAAAGAAACAGCAAATATAGTAAACAGTAAAATGCATGAAATGCAGCAAAACAAGCGAGGCAAGGGAGTCCCACTCAACCTCGAACCTGGGAAAACAATAGGAAAAGTGAAACAGCTTCACTTCAAACCTAAGGGGTAAACTGAACGAGCCAACAATCAATAAAGAAAAAAGGAAATAAAACCCAACACCAGCTTTGACAGCAACACCAACTCCTATAGTAAGCAGTTCAAACAGCACCAGCTCCGACAGCTACAATTGATCAACAACACAAAGGTTGACAGTAACACCTTCAGTCAAGCTCCCATCTTCACTCCCCCAATGATATTCAAGCTTCAGATAAGCGCTTATCTCCAATAATCTCCAGCTTTAGCAAGCACTGAACCCCAACAAATAGACAGCCTCAGTGGGCAGCAAAACCCTAGTCTTCAACAGATACCCAGCTTTGACAGGTACAAGCTTCATCTTCATCAGTCTTCAATGAATCTTCATCTTCAATAGGTTTCCTTTTCCAATGCAAACACTCACAGGAGAGAATCAACTAACAGATGAAGTTGGAATGTTAAGAGGCTTAATGACAACCCAGGGAAATCACTAAGATCTTATCATAGCAAGGGAGAGGTATCCTCAAGGTTCTATCCAATCAAAGCATGCTCTACATCTCTCCTAAGGAGAGATGGAACTTCTTTGGGGGACCTTGTGTCATAGGATGGAATAGAGGCACAAGAATCTTTCTATGTTTGACAGAAGAAATCAGTCTAATCTAAATCTCTCCCTATATCTCCTATCTCCTAAGTCTTCACAAAGCATCTTCAAGCACAAGCAACTTCAAGCTCCAAGCATCATTATTTGTCTTCAATCATCTCCAAGGTCTTCATTAGCTTCATCAAATAAAACTCAAGCTCAACACCCCATGGAAACACCCCAAAACCCAACAAACACCACAACATCCCCAGAGGGAAACATACCAATAACAACCAACTTGCAAAAATCAAAGAAAATAGAAATACTCCTCATAAAATCCTAGATTAATTTCTAAGGGACCCTAACTATATACCCTATACCCCATATAAACCCCAAGGCCTAAATCAAACCCTAAGTCTACAAATTATGCCCTAAACTACAACTATGTGTTGTAAAACCCTAATTCTAGCACCCTAAAGTTTATTGTTCAAAACTAACTAAAATTAAATCACAAAAAATGTGATAAATTTCCAGGGGGAATCTAATACTCTATACTAACTATAGAAAAAAGAGCCACATCAAAATTCTAAGTCAAATGTCCATACAAAAATCAGCAAGTTGCAATATCAAATGAAAATGAAATAAAAGCACTTAAACTTGTAAAAATACCATAAAAAGAAAAATGCATGAATTAATATTTTTATTCTTTTATTATTTTCTACAGGTCTTAATGAAAATAGGGAAAAAACTCCCATCTAAAAATGATTATTTTTCAATTTATTATGGATTTTCCAATTAACGTAAAATAATATGTAAATTAAAGAAAATGAAAAGAAAATGAAAAGGACACGTGATGAATAGCAATGAATGTGAGTTCAATATGTCAAATGGGCTCAGAGAGGGGTGTGTATAGTGAAGCGCGTGCTAAGCCCATTAACCATCAGAAAATGAAATGAAAATAACCAGAAAAAAGGAAAATCCGTGTGGTGAATAGCAAACAAAATCAGTGTTACCCTCAGTGGGCCTCTAAACAGGGGTGTGAGTATCAATTTGACTTAAGCCCAACCAAATACAATTAGTAAAACGGTGCACTTAGGTCTTCAGACTCTCCTTCACAAACTGAAATCAATCGTGGCCTTCAGATCAAGCTTTGGTCAATGGTTTTCCTAAGATCTAAGGGTTTAAAACTCATCTTCAACCTTTGAATAATTCTGGAGGGAAAAAGCCATGGAAGAACAGAGCAATGAACTTCCTCTTCTCCAATTCGTGAATCCTCAAATCTTCACCAAAAATCAAAACTAACAGCTCTAATCTACTCCATTTCTCACCCTGAATCTAACCATGCTAATCAAACACATTGAATCATCCTCCTCCTCCAAACACGATTAAAATCTCAGAAATTGACCAAGAACCAAATCACACCAAACCTAAAATTGATCATCCTAAACTCATCACTACTTCAACCTGAGTAAATTCCACTATCACACTATGATTATAACACCAAGAATCACCAGATATGATCATGAACAGAAGTTGTGTCACTCAACTTATTGTCTCTAAATCAATTCTAATGCTACCAGAAAGCTCCCTACATCTATCTACATTGAATCTAGCTATTCAAAACCTATTGAAACTACCTAAATCAAGCCATGGAGTGAAGTTTACACACCTGTAATTTTGAGATGAACAGAGTGATCAAAGCTTCAATAAGCTCCAGATACCTTCACCAACACCAAAGGATGCTTCTGTATGCAAAGAAAGAGATTGAAATGGCTTGGATTCTTGAATTCGATTCTGAGTTGCAGATGAAGAATTCCAAGTGCCAACTCCCAATTCTTCCACGATCTTGCCTCGGATTCAATCTGGGATCAATCACTAACACTAGAGCAAGCTATTGCAATCAAGAAAATGGATAGAAATGGAGTGAAATGCTGTAACCGATTTTGATTTGCCAATGGAAATTTCAAAACTCAATCTCTCTTTTCTCTCTCAACTCTCACCAACCAGTGATCTAAATCACTTCATATGTATATATAGATCATGAATGAAGACTCTAGAATCTTCTGGATTGATCTAATGAGAAATTCACCATCTCTTGCTCTTGAAAATATCATGAGAAACTCATACATAGCAGCTGAGTTTTTGCTTGCTTCAAGGCCTTGGTTCTGATCCAAATTCTCATTAGGTGACATATTGAATGTGTTAGGATTCACTAAAGCCTTGGTTATGCCTTACAAAGTGATTTTGCATATGTGACTTATGATGTAAGTAACCCCTTTACAAAGCAAGTCCTTAAATTAACCCTCAATTCAAAATTGTGGCAATGTCAATGTTCTCAAAATGTATTTTACAATCAATTTGGTATGTCATATGGCTTGGTTTGGATTTGTAGATCAAAAACCCCAATTTTCATTCTTGGTTTATTTAAAATTCACCCTTATTTTAGGCCATTTTTGTGATTTTGTGAAGCAAGCCATCCCAAACTCTCATGACCTCTTATATAGCCTAAAAACATCATTTTGAACACATCTCATGTTGAACATTTTTCCATTTGAGGAGTGGAAGATAGAGATTTTGACCTATGTTGGAAAATGACCTGTAATTCAACTTTCCCAAAATACCCCTGGATTGCCAAGACCATAACTTGAGTTCTACAAATCCTCTTGAGGACTTATAGTACTCAAATTAAAGCTAAGATCAAGATCTACAACTCTTATGTTGGCCAAGAATCCATTTGAAAACTCCTTCATGGGAAAAAGTGGCTTGGAAGTCAAGTGACTTTTACAGATAAATTTCAGTGTCCTCTGGAGACCCATAACTTGCAAGAACCATAACTTGAGTTATACAAATCTTCTTGAAGACTTATAGTACTAAAATTAAAGCTATTGATAAGCTTTACAAGTTTCATTTTGGCCAAGAATCCATTTGAAACTTTCATTTTGACTTATCTGGCTTAGAAGGGAGGCCTAAATTAGGGGATTTTACACTGAAACCCTAATTTGGTAACTCCTCCTACTCTTGATTCTTTTTGATTTATCCTTGGCACAACACCACACATATATCCATATATCAATCCATGAATCCCACATCCTTCAACTAAGCCTTGATGCTCTTCAATCACTCAGTTGACCTAGGGTTGACCTAGGGTTGACCCAGATGAAACCCTAATTGACTGTACTTCAACTCTGGCTCTTGTACTTGTATCAATGACTTGTCTCATCTTCAAAATGACCCTCTAGGTCCTCCATGATCTTTGTGCACATTCCATACCCTCAATTCATAGTTCATACTCCATTGATGATACTCAATATACCTCAAATTAGGAGAGAAATCCACTGGTTGATCCTCAAACTTTTCAAAGCTTCAACTCACTTCTTGATTACTTGGATGGTCTTGAGCTTGAATAAAACCCCTTGATGTGCCTCTTTTGATAAGAATGGAACTTGGTCCCTTGTTAGATGACTTGTTATGCTATGCAAATGATTAGACTATGTACATGGTTGACTACGCAAATGATAATGCAATTGAAACATAAACCAGGTGAAATAGGTTGAGCAAATTTTAGGGTGCAACAAGATGTTACTGCTGAGCACATCTCTGCCATGATGGTAAACTATGTCAAGTTGATGATCCTTGTAGGAAGGAAAGATAGCTGCCTGGGGATTCTTCAAGTAAACTGCTCCAGATTAAACTATCTGTAGAGTGAACTGGTAAACACTTCAGCTTGTCTGATTCTGTAGATGACTGCTTAACTGTGCCCTTGAAGGCTTTCCCTAGTCTGAGTTTTGAAAAATCTTTTGGATAAACCAACTTTGAGAAGACCTTGCCCTTGATAGGATCGCTTGACCAAGTTTCTCGATGTTTGAAAATTTCTTAGAGGAAAGCCAGTTTGCAAAAAAAATATTCATACAAACATGGTAATGCAAAGTTCATGCAACTTTTGAAATCAAAATCAATTTTGAAAGATGAAAAATAAATGAGTCATCAGTCTAAACACGACGGTTCAGGACGCTCAAAGTTTAATACAGGTATATTGCCAAAATAAATGATTCGCAATGATCTTTTGGAGTCAGCTTACGCAACCTTGCTGTAGTATGCCTTCAAAATAACCTTGCTTCAATTAAGTATTTTGAGGGTTGTAACATGGCCTGGTTCACAGTTTATGAAACAAAGGATAAAGGTTCAAAATTTATTTGTACCCACCCAATCTACATGATAATCTTCAGTCCTACGCTCAGTTAACTCATATGATGCATTCGGGTTCCTATAGGTAGGAATTCCCCTGATGGTAGCAATGATGGTTTAGAAATTAAGGACCTATGAAAAGGAAGCCACTACTTCCCTATAACATTTGTTGTTCTGACATCGAGGATTTTCAGGGTAAGGATTTAAAGATCTCCTCTT
The DNA here is from genome assembly GCA_963859935.3 of Lathyrus sativus. Classification (NCBI taxonomy): domain Eukaryota; kingdom Viridiplantae; phylum Streptophyta; class Magnoliopsida; order Fabales; family Fabaceae; genus Lathyrus; species Lathyrus sativus. Next base: position 435,147,557 of record OZ012740.1, on the reverse strand, counting down.
TTAATTATCCCTAACTTTTGCCTGAGCTGTTTCTTGTAAAGATTACAGTCAGCGGGATGCCCCAATTTTGCCTAAGTCTCCTTCATAGGTTTTGACTTAGCGGGCTTGTTTTATTTTATTTTTTGCAAAAAAGTGACTGCTGGACTTTAATGATTACGGCGAACCATCATCAGCTTTTGACTTGGAAAACATCTTCGACACTTACTTGCTGTGTGCGAAGGAAAATTTGTGAAAACAACCTTTATATAAAAGGTGTATTGCAGGAACACACAACCAAGTTAACTGAGAACTACCCATGCCCCAAGTTAAGATTGCGGGTTTTTTTTGTAAAGAAAGAAACTCCAACTTCTAGGCTCGAAGGGGGTGACAAGGGGATAACTTCCTTATTTCTCCAGTGTTTGGGAGTTGAAACAATGCCTTACATCGTCAACAAATTTTGATTGAAAGCACACTGACAAAAATTATAGGTATAACGTTTTCGTCATCCTCCCTCCAATCTTTGCATAATCACAAACTTGGACAAGGAATAAATATTTGAAAGATAAATCATAAAGATGCAAATAAATGGACAAAATAAATTGAAATTAAAAGTTGCAACGCTCAGTTCATTAATGAAAAGTACAAACATAGTTTGAAGGCAAACAGCTAATATAAAAATAACGAAAGTACAAACAACGAGAAACAAAAGGCCTAATGACTAAATCAGTACAAAGGTGAGCTATCCTGTTTGAGACACTGGCGTTTAAGAAGATAGTCTACTGAAGTCGGACTGAAGCTTCACTTTAGATGCACTGGCAACATTGTACTCATAGAGAGGATTCTCAAAGGGAGCTCGTACATTCTGGTTAATAGCGTTATATGTCTCTTGTTCTGACATCTTGCGTCTATAGTTAACTCTAGTCCGATATATGTGTCGAGGAAACAACTTGACGACTCAAAGAAACACTGGAAGATAAAGACAACTGGACATGAGAAACCGGGGAAAAGAAATGCAATGCAAGACATGATGTTAATGCAATGCAATGGTTTCAAGAACTTCAACGGTCGATTCCAAATGTTCTCTAAGAAACCTTGGAAAATGTTTTAGACTTTAAAATGTGAGACTTTTGAATTTGCAAAGGACAGTTGAATTCCTTGAAACTATGAATGATGTTTTATAAATGCCATGCACAATCACACACAAGCAAACAAAAGTCCTAGGTTAAAGATATAATGAGTGGAGTTAAGGTCTACCCATCCCAAAAGGTATGCACTATAGGTTAGTTGTACCTGCAGAACAAGGGTTCTAAAGAGGTGCCCAAAGTCATCAGTCCATCTTTCAGATATTATCAATTTCCCGACTGACTCGGTGGTTAATAATATTCTCAAGAGAACCTCTTTTGAGTGTAGTATCGCGTAGCAACTATTTTGGGACTACTCCCTTATAGTACTCACACTACGTCCTATATAAGGCCAAGGTGGTGTTAAGGTACTACGGTCCCCAGTATCACGGACTCCAATCGACAATAGTAAACGTTTTCACGAATACTCGTTCAACCGAACCATTTTTGAAAGGGTCTCAACTGAGCGGTGATTCTCAAGTCAGCTTGGTCGGGAATCACTCCCTATAAGCCTCGTCGAATATATCACCTTCCTATAATAATGTCACTCAAGTCCGGGTGTAGGACTTATCTCACAATAAGATACCCCAAGCAAGGTACAATAATATATTATATACAAGCAAATAATAATGAAGCAAATAGTAAAATAAACAAGATAGGGGTAACCCTTAAAAGATAGGACACTCCCCAGTGAAGTCGCCATTTTCTGTTGCGGTGGAAATAGGATACCAAACAATTAATTAGTTTGAATCACAATTTTGATTCACAACCGCTCTTTGATTTATCCGAAGGAAAAGGTCAAAAGAGGAAAAACCTAATTTTGCATCGTAAAGACAATGCGGGGAGAGCTCTAGGTAAGGGGTTGGTTAAGCTTAGGGAAGGTACTAGCACCCTAAACTTCTGTAGTACTCTACATGAACCTTTTGTTTATTATTTAATATTTGCTTTAATTATTGGATTGAGGATATATACTGAGCTAAGGGTTAAGAGTGATAGAAAAACATAAGGGTTAGTCGTAAGTTTACTCGGCAAGATTCACATATTTTGCCTACGGATCCTGGATAGGGAGTGGAATCAGAGTAATCGTAGTTTCCCTCGAGAGGGATGTTAGAAACATCTTGACTGTGGTCAAGGTTTCAATGGGGAATAAGCATTTCTTAAGGAAACGCTTACGTGGAGTGCGGCGACTCCTATTTCTTCGTTGAAAATAGTTGAATTGAAATTAGGGTTAGCTAAATGTTCCACGGAGGGAAACCCTAAATCAGAGTACGGCGACTCTTTGACCTAATGCTAGGGTAAAGGGAATTTTCGTCCACGGCGGGACACCTAGGCTATTAGGGTTTGGAAACGGTCAAGGTTAGGGTTATTGACTCGGCGGTCAAACTGCTAGACCTAATCCTTCGGAGGGACGCTAACGGTAAATGATGCAAATGACGAAGAGTTATCATATGGCAGAATTAAAGTACGAAAATAAGGAAGGCGGTAAAGCAAAAAGCATCGCGACGATCACTCGCATAAATTACAAATCCCAAAAATGCAAAAATAAATAACTGCGACGATGGCCTCGCATAGATTACAAACCAAAAATAAAAACAGCAAGAATATAGCGGCAACGACATCCTCGCCTAATTACAAATTGAAAACTCAGAAATATGAATGAAGATCAAGAATTAGCAAGCATGGACGGGTAAGGATCAAAAGATGGTTAGATGAAAATTAGAACGGCTAAGTCAAGAATTCTTTATTTTTTTGAATTTTATTTAAAGGGAAGAATTAATTTTTGCATTTAAAAGGAGAAATTGTTTTAAATTTTCGATATTTTACTTACAGAAACTTTGTTTAATCTAGTTAAAGAATAATGTTTTAGTTTTAAGGCTTTTTTATTTATTAAGAATGTTTTAAATTTTGTGGTAAAAAAAGGTTTAATCTAAATGCTAAAAAAGGTTTTTTTTTAAAAAAATGGAGCATGATTTAGGGTCTCCGCCGCCGTAGATTTTCCCGCCGATGATGCTTGGCCGGCGTCGAGACTTTAGGGTCTCCGCTGCCGCTGATCCGGTCTGTTGGCTTATGTTCGGTCGCGGTTGGATGTGGGTTATGGTGATTTACAAAGATTGAACTCTTCCTCTTCTTCTTTCGATGTACAGAGGTGATGATGATGAAACTCAAAGAGTTTCTCTGAACCTCCTTCGATGGCGCCGCCGCTTTCTCACATTTGGTTTTTCGGATCCCCTTTTTCTGAAAATCCTTGATGATTTTATATGTTGTTTGATTGGTTTATGGGCTTTGAATGTTCCTGCCGGTGATTTACATTTTTTTCTGCGGTTTTGATGGTTTTGATTATTGATGAACTTGTTTCGTGAATGCTGTTGCGGACTTCCAGCAGATTCATTGTTGCGGTTGTTATTACTTTGTTTGAATGGGGGCTTGGATTTTTCTTGGTTCGTTTGTTGCTATGGAAATGAAGCTTTGATTGGGTTCTGTGAATGTTGTGGCCCAGCTGTTGAGACTTGTTGGATAACTTTCCAGAAAGGGGCTTTGATCCGTTGGATTGTGATTTTTCTTGAAATTGCTGTTAAGTGCTTTTCCAATAAGTGCTTTTTTAAACCAGCTTTTTTCAAAAGCACTTCTTTATCTCTCTTTCTCGGTTGCCTCGGAAAATAAGAATAGAAATTGTTTGATTTTACACTCGGTCGGAAATAAAACCGGGAGCCGACTTCGGAGTAATCTGTTGCCCTTCCGACGCACTCGATGATGACAATGCTCTGAGGGTGTCGGAAAAACTAACCGATAAAATTTTATGCTGATTATTCTTGTAGGTTCGAGGAAATGTCGAAAAAAGTCGGAAAAACAAGGACAAACATAGAAATTTTTTAGAATTTTAGGATTTTTAGAAAAAAAAGAAATGTAATTTATTATTATGTGTTTTTTTGTAATTTTATTCATTTATGATTTTTTTTGTAAAGAATAATTATTATTAATAACAATTTTTTATTTTTATTTATTTTTTATTTTTGTTTTTTGATATGCAAATCAATGAAATATGCATTTGGTTAAAAAATATAAAATGAAAACAAATGTTAAAAGGTTAATTTAGAATGAAACATGAGAACAAATATTTAAAATTATATAAAAAATGAAAGGAAACAAATATTTAGAATAAAACAAAATTATTTTAAAAAAAGATGCAACGATAATAATAATAAAAATTGAAATGAAATAATAGATTTAAACAAAAAAGAAAATGACATCAAGAAGTGAAATAAAATTGATTTAAAATGAAATGAAAATAATATGAAATACCATCGATGAAATGAAAATTAAATGAAATTCCAAAAAAAATTATTAATCCCTAATTCATCCAATTTAGCCGACTAATCCCGTCTCTGGCATAACTTCCGATTAAACCTTCCGGCAGTTCAAATGACAATCTTATCAGAATAAATCCCATCTGTCCGATTAACTCAAATGACCCCTCTTTTCCGACTAGCTTCATCCAAACAAATTGAACTGATTTAAACCACCCAGCTCAAATCCTCCACGATTAAACTCTTCCACTTAACACCCTCAGCCTCATAAATTGTCAGCAGACTGCAACTAAATGACCGTTTTGCCCTTCGTTAGTGAAAGAGCACCCAGTGTGATCTTTCTTGCAAAATCAACAAACTACACAAACCCGTTAGTGATTAGTTAAATGCAATGCAAAAGAGAAGTGAAATGAACCTAATAATCTCTGGGCAAAATTTGGGGTATTACAAATGCTCTTAATTTTTTAAGGCAAAAAGAACAATTAACATAAAATTCAGGGGTTCAAGAAAAAAGTTTTTGGAGTCTCGCACAATTTCAATTTGAGATTCATACTGTTTAGGCTCAAGGGGTTTACAGATACTCTCTGCTCACGGGTAAGTTGCGTTTGGAACTGGTTGTGCTCGGAAAAAAATAAGCACCTTGATCATTTCTAATTGTTTCCATAAATTCACAATAATAAAAGACAAAGCATGAATCAAATGAATCAACAAAGTTTATTAGAATCCAACATTTTGTGTACAATGGAGGTTTCCTTACAACTTGTGGTTCTAAGTCCTAGGTGAACCATTCATTCAACAATGTTTCCAAAAGAACAATATTCAATTACAACAAGATTAATGTTCTAATGCATTCTAAAATTTTAACCAAAGGTAACCATGTACCTTAGCTTTATTCGCTTGTTTACTATTATCATTGCCATCCAAACTCGGATGTACCTTCGTTGGATACTTCTTTCCAGAGAGCAACCAATCTAGAAGTTTTAGAAAGCTCAACAGCCAGAAAATATTAACAACTACTTGAAAAGAAACAAAATATTTTAAACATAAAAACTTAACATTACTTAATCATTAATAAAATGTGCATGGGGAAAAACACTCCAAAATAGTACAAAAACCAAATATCTGAAATAACAAAACAATAAAATAGAAAAAGCCATGATTCAAGCACACAAAAATACTTCACTTTGAAGATCAAAGGAAGTTGCTCGAATTCATGCCCACAAAATCAGAATATCAATAAAATCAGTCCTCCTTGAACTCGGTGTCTTCCATGCTCTCAGATCCAGAAACTGATTCACCATCGACATCCTTATCACCATCATCATCATCCACCTCAACGCCACCATCATCAGGACCGGAGACACTCGCCCCTCTCCAAAAACAGGCCTGAACTCAAGCCAGCTCGCGTGTTGCAAGAACTGCTCACGCGTCATCATAGTGCGCTCCACAGAGGGGTCACGACAATGCAGCTAGAGTACCTGCATAGAATCATGAATATCGATCATGGCGCGCTGAGTCCCTGCCATCCAATCCCAATTATAGTTACAAACAGCCTGCTGGAATAGATCAAAACCCTGCAAAAAAGCAACATCAGGACCATCAGTAGCCCCGGTATTTGTAGTAGCTGAACTTGCTCTGAAGCTCTTGGGTCGGCAATACTTGTCCACGTATCGGTCATCGATCATGGTCGGAATAGTCACCTGTCTACGGGAAGGTAATCTCACCCTCGCCTGAACATATAAGGCCATAATGAGACAGGGGAAAGCAATTGGGCAATTAACTCGCGCCCCCGCTTTTAGTCCACTCTCCACTACGGACCACAACTCATCAACAATTATGCTAGCCACATCAATCTGCACATTGGTTAGAATGGAATGGACCAAGTGTGCCATTTGGATCAACACTGTCGAAGTATGGGATTTCAGTTTGATGTTTGTCAGAATCAACAACAACACCAACAGAGGAAGAGGTTTCATGTCTTCTCAGTGATACCTCCTTGGAACTCAGATGGGTTCAACTCTACCGTTTTGCCCTCCATCAATATGGCCTCGGAAATGACATCAGTATTCCAATGAAGTCGTAAATCACGGTGGTACTCATCAATTTATTCCTCACCCAAGTTGAGAGGTCTTCTAAGAACCCTATTAATGGCATCCCTATCAAAACTCATCGGTCGTCCTACCACCTGTGTGGTCCAAGAAAAAGGCTCATCATCATTAGAAAGTGCGTTAGCATAAAACTCCCGCACAACCTCGATGTTGTATTGATGAGTCCGGAAAAAGTTCTGTATGCTCCCTCAGGATGAATAAGAAACCTCTTTTCGGGCAGAATTTTTCGTTTCTCTAAAGCCACATAGCGAGCGGCTTGTTTCGGACCACAAATCTTTCAGTGTCGTACTGGATAGGTTGAGAACGAGAGGTTCTACCAACCTTTTTCTTTTTAGAAGCAATAGACTTGGACGCTATCTGCAAACACAACATAGAAAAGAAACAAAAGCATCCACACAACAAATTAGCAATTAGAGCAAAAAAATGAAATTCTGTCATGTTCGCTGCAAGCTTCGCTGTGCGAATACTCGCTCCAGGTTCGCCTAGCGAAGGTGCTAGTGAAGGCTGCGGGTTTTTGAATTCTTCCACTGTTTTCAACCAAAATCCAGACAATCCATTTTTTATACTATCACAATTCATGAACCACAATAATTGCTATGTGTCGCACCTCAAAAATTCATTTCGAACATACGAACCTCGGGCAAAAGGCGCGGAAATTGCGGTTCGACAGAGTCGCCACCGAAATTTATTTTTCCCGAATAGACGGGAGAGGAAAATATCGAGAAAACCTCATAAATGCGGAAGGAACACGACCGTCGCAACCATATTCCTGGGTTCAGGAGTCGGTTATGCGAGGGGAAGGTATTAGCACCCCTCACGTCCGTCGTACTCGACGGGAACCTCTTAATTCGAGTTGTGATGGATGTTAGCTAAACTTAATTCTTCTCTTCTCGCTACTAAATGCTAAAGGATACTATAAAGGGATAAAGACACTAGGGGAAAGGGGATGGTTAGAGGATAGGGTGCTCGCCAAGGATTGGGGCCCTTGTGCCTATGTATGCTCATCCGGACGAGAATGAGAAATCAGAGCGTCGTAGTTCGACTACGGATAAGGATGAGGGAAACGGAAGATGGAGGGGATTGTGCTCGCCAAGATCATCGCAATCTTGTGCCTACGTATCTTACATTCAAGAGTGAATGAAGAATCAGAGCGTTCGTAGTTTGTGGTTACGACCACGAAAGAAACGGGTTTGAATTGGATTTGAAGTGAGTACGGATGACGATTACTCGAAGTTTAAGAAAGACTTCTCGAACACAAGTAATCGTGAGAGTGAACCAAAGACTTGGAACACTCTCTTTTTCATCACGAAGGAATGATGTCTTTGAAAGGATAAGGTTGAAATGATGACGATTACTTGAAGCCTAAGAAAGACTTTACATACCCCAAGTAATCGGGAAAGCGAACCAAAGACTTGGAACACTATCTTTTTCATCGTAAAAGAAGGTTGTTTGAATTTGGAATGGTGTATCAAAGGATGAGATTGGTCAGATGACGACTACTTGAAGCTTGAGAAAGGCTTCTCGGATCCAAGTAGTCGGGAGAGCGAACCAAAGACTTGGGACACTCTCTTTTTCATCGTAAAAGAAGTTGTTTGAAAGGTGGGTGAAAGGATGAGTAATTGGAGATGGTTGAATATTGTCGAGTTTAATACTATTTAAAGGCGTCAATTGCTCACACATGAATAAGATAACTCGCATATAAACAACTAAAAGCAAGATCAAAGACTTGAACCTACTCTTTACACCTTGAAAAGAATTGAATAGTTGTTAGTTGATTGATAGTTTGTTTCAAAAATCCGCTTGATGTTGGATCAAGGGTTTGACTCATTATCGCGTGCAAAGCGTGTTGAAAACGAAATTGTTTGAAAAAGAGACCGACTTGACTTACGCATCAAGGGTCGATTTGTAATGGGTTGATGGCGAATGCGTATGAGCACTCGACTTACGGGTTGTTTGAAAGTGGCTCGATGATGAATCGAGAATTAGTTTGAAAATAGTTTGATCCGCTCTAGTCCCTATGGGTGCTGCTAGGAGATAAACTAATAATCAAAGAAATGCGAAACATACATCGGAATGGGGAAGGGATACATGTAAGTTACACGGGATTGCACGAAATAAAGGGGTCTCATTGTAAGGTAGCCCAAGAGAAAGCCGTGTGTGTGCATTTGTGTCCTAAACTACGCCTTGAGCAAAGTCGGGCACGACTCAACATTAGGATACCTACAAATAACCAATGATACAACAGTCCACCAATTCGACTTTTAGGATTTCGATAGTTTATTATGTGTTTTTGATTATATGTGAATGAATATATAGAGACAAGATATTATATAATTTAGCTTCTAAAAAAAGTAAACTCTAAAACTTCAATTGAAAAGAAAATATTTAAAAATTCTCTCCTTTTAAAAAAAAAATAGATTTAAAAAAATATATAAATAAATATTTACAAAATTCTTAAATAAAATAAGTATAAAATGTATGTATATATACAAACTAAAAAAAATTGTTTTACGAGATATAAACGAAAACTATTAACTGTTTTAAAACTAATAATATATAAATTAAAACCTAATTAACCATTAACTAAAAAACAGAGGGAGTTTAGTAAAGGAAACTGTTGTGAGTGAAACCCAATGGGGTCAACAGGGGCGGTCCGGAAGTGACATGTTAAACCGAAGAAAAAAAACCATGAAGAAGGAAGATCGAGAGCTTTACCCCAACCTTCTTTGCTGACGGTCTCTCTTCGAAACTCAGGTTCGATTTCGTCTCAATCTTCCTCTTTCCATCTGAGATTTTCGAAACCCTTTCCTCTTCTCACTTCTGTTTCTGTTTTGATTTGAACGAAGTTGTAGTTTGATTGGAAGAAAGGTGAGATACGGGTGCGGAAACCTGTCGAAGATTGAAGGAGATCAAGAATTTTTATGTTCAATGGTTGAAGGGAAAGGCGTTGATTTGTGGGTTGTTAAAAACATTGGATATTTGGCCGATTCGATTTTGTGTTGGTTCAACGAAGAGAGTTTTGAGTTTGGGATATTTTGCGAGAGGTTTTGAAGTCGGGTATGGAGGTTTGAAGGCAGCTGTTTGTGGTTGCTGAGGGTTCTCAGATGGTTTTTGAAGGAGCTTTCTGGGTTTTGATTTCGAAATGGATTTGGGAATATTCAAGCAGAAAAAGCTTCAGAGGTTGGAGATTTTGTTGATGGAAGAAGGATGGCTCTGGGATATTTTCTTTGATTTAGGGATTTGGAGGTTGTTTTGGAGTTATTAACGTGAGTTTTGAAGTTTGTAGGTTGAGGTTTGGATGATGGTGAAGGGAGTGAGAGCTAGGGGTTCAAGGATGAAGAAGGTGGAGATCTGTAGGGTTAAAGGTGACAGTTTTCGGATTTTAGGATGAAGAGAGGAAGGTGAGTTTTGGTTTTCTCTCGTGACCCGATTTTCCCCCCTTTTCTCTTGAGTTTTTTTCTTTTCAAAACTGTCCTATTGTTGATGTCAAGTCATTTTCAGGTACAGGATACATTGGTTAACCAGTTCTTGGCAGAGTGTATGTGAAGAGCTTTCTTACAACTTTGGTGCAAGGTTTTCTAGGCACAGGTTTTGGAGGTATATGCACAGGGTATGCAGCATAGTTGTATGGTTTTGCAGAGTGTAGCAGCTGTTATATTAACAGAATTTTTTTACTCTTCACTCTTTTCTTGTCTTTTTCAATCTGCTGTGGGCCAATATTTACTGATGCCTTAGGTTGGCATCTCTTCCTTTTTGGCTTCTTGTGTTGCTGCTGTGTTGAAGGCATTCTCTATTTTGCAGGTTGTGGATATGTATTGTGGGAAGATGGTTTATTGCTAACCCGTTTACAGTGGATGTTGTGCAGCTTTGTATAAGCGAAAGCATTTGGCAAATAGTGTATGGTATTCGTACAGTTTGCAACAATTCAGACTCATGTCGGTATGGTGCATAAAACTTTGTGGGGACCGTACATGATGAATTCATTCTGATGCTAGTACCAATTGTGGCAATGTCTCGTGAAATTACGGTGATGGTCTTGTGAGGCTCTGTTAAAGAGGTGTCGTCCGCTTTTGTCTCGTAGCAGCAGGGCCATGTTTTTTTTCGCAGGTTGAAATAACATAATTTTCTCAAAATTTTCGGTGTGTACGCAATTCGGCATGACATTGTTATTTTTTCAATTGCAGGTTTGGAGGTATGGTTCTACAGGTTTTGTGCTGCGTGTACGGTTTTCTTGGTGTATGGTTTATTGAAGCGCAAATCTCATCTTGCGAAAACCGTTTTTTCACTTATGAAAGCTGCCAATTTGTTTAGCAGGTTTATAGTTTGAAATCATTATGCAAATTCATTACTTTGGGCATATGGACCATCTTTGGTAGCATCATCACCGCCGTAGACAATTGGCATAGTTCAACTCACACCAGTTAAAGCTTTGTCAATAAGCTCGTACCTTACACTCGGTAATGGTTGGCACGACCAATTTTCTTTGTAGATTACTTGCAAATTTTCACTGACTGTCTTTCATATTCTTTTCATGTGAGCATTCATGGATACTTGGCATGACAACGGTTTGATACGACATTCTCGCAGAAGCTTCTCCTTATGTTTCTCAACTGCATCGACAAAGAACTCTGAACATCATAATTTCCACACGGATCCTGAGTCGGATCAGTCTACAGCTTTCCTTGCCTTTTCCTCTCGAATAATTGACGAAATTGTTGAAACACGCAGCAGCCATGTTAACGAGCAGCAACATCAAGTCAGAATTCCACCACAGTCACATGACTTATGTAATTCTCCCTGGTCTGATGCTTTGGTTTATCACTCTGTTAAACACTTGATATGGTTGTCAATTACTACTTGGCTATGTGGCCTGAGCTCTCACCAATATTTATCATTTCTATTTATTTCGTGAACTGCAGGCGGTATCCGTTGTGTACAGTTTGGACATGAATTACGTGTGGTTCGGTAGCTGGGGTAGTGTGTGATGCACAGATCTTTTGCGGTTTGGAGATCCCAGTCATAACGGATATATTCATCTTCATATCAGTACTGTTGTTGTTTCAATACCAGTCATGGAATTCAATGGCAGGTTGGCTCATGGCATGCTAGTCTGGGAGCAGTCTGAAACGTGCTGTAACACGAGACCTTATTTTCCTTTTGAAATAAAATTGCCGGCTCAATTTGTTGCGTGGCAAACGTAGAATCATGTACTGTTACCCCATGACGATACCGTTTGGAAGGTTACAATATGTAGCTCATGAATTGACTCCTTTTTCCATTTCAATGTTATGGTGCAGGTTATGACTTTCAACATGGTGAATTATGGAATAAGTGGATCGGTGCATAAAGGAAGTGCTACCATCATCATCAATTTTTTGCGGCTGTCTCTTTTCATTTTCTCTTTTGCAGATGTGTATGGATATATGTACAAAGTAACGGTGCCGCGGTTCTACAACTGTTATGCGTGTGCTGCTTATGATGGTGGAGTTTAGCAAGAAGTGCCTTATTGTGACAGTGTTCTGTGTCAACAAAATAGGAACTCCCATTAGCCTTAAATGTAACATACGGCCTATTCGTATCTGCTGGACGAATATCCGAAAACTTGATAGTCTTTGGGTTATGTGTTGCCAGTCATGACAACATCTCCACCTCAAAGCTGTCTGAACCGGGTTGCCATCGGAGTTTGTGAATGTAAGGGCTAACGAACCAGTGAAGGATGGCAGTTGTTGAAGCACTGAAGAATATCACTGATGATGCCACTGCACCCTTTAGGATGACATTACTGTCAGGGGAAGTCATGAAGGTTATGACCGGACCGAGAGATACCGAGAGGCAGCAAGTTGAGAGAGACAGAAGTTTTACTTTTTTTATGGTACTTGATATTGGACCGTAGTAGAAAATTCCGGTTTCCTTGTCTTCTTCCTCAGATTGTCTTCTACTGGCAGGTCCAATGCTAATCTTGTCTTCCTCGGTTGGTGAAGCTTTAGATGCCCATCTCATTTGAGAAGCACCAAGTTGGGAAGAAGTCTTAAATGTCGGTTTCACATTGTTCTGTGTTTTGAATATTGGATTAGCACTGATTGGATGTCCGAATGTGGAGGACCTAAAACACTGGTACACTGAAGGAGTGTTTGTTGATAATGAAGAAAAAAGATTGCGTGTCTGTGATCGGAGCAATTTAATCAAAGACATTACATCAAACTCTGAATCTCACTCTCTTTCTGTGTGTATTGTTGCAGGTAGGCTGGTGTATTCGGTTCGAGATTTGGCATTACGTTGGAACTGCGAATTTATTCCAAGAACTACCGTTTCACCTTCTTCTTAACATGTCACGGATGAAAGAATAACCTTCCTCACATGGCTGACCCCTCCTCTTTTCATAATAAGCGGACATGACATTACATTTTTAGGGATGAGATTGAAATTATATTATACCTTGTATATATTCATAGAAACTCGAAATTGCAGTTAATGATACCAAAATTCTTTCCACTGTTTGGCTTAGTCTTATGCACATATCTTACCACTCATGAATAAACCTGTGCACCTCTTAATGTGAACATTGGAATTTATGATTTCTAACACATAACAGAGTTAATCCCATGAGTCAACTAGTTTAATTACAAGGTTTAGAAACCGACTTGAAACACAATCCGCCATTAAGATATAATAACACTTAATTTGAATCGACATCGAAACGCCCCTAAAGAAGATCCAACATAATTAATCCTCCCCTTTGAATAAAATAATCCAATAAAATTACCCTTGAAATGACAAAGCTAACTTCCAACAAGTGATCATGTATGATCAATCCTTCACACAATTTGCATTTGAATTCTCTCTACATTAACCATGTGAAGAAACTGAACAAATCTTGAAAGCCTTCTCCGAAAATAGATAACTTTTGATTGAATCCAAAAATGCATTGAAACCGAATGCCTTAACTTTTGGGGGCTCTTATAGCTTGACTTTATCAAATAAACTTGAACTTTGCACAACACCTTGATTTGATTTATCCTTTAAAAATGAAATCTTCACCTTGACCCCACGCTCACCCATAATTTGGGTAACATAAAGACCTTAGTACCATATGAGAACCTGATCCCTCCAGACATGCCAAATTTGCCTACGTCACTTTGGATCCAACTTTGAACAACAAGCAGAAACAACATATTCTTTTGTATATATTTGTTGAATCATGGTTAGTGGATGAATGTACAAAATGAAACCTATATACACAGGTAGGACAAATTTGGGGTATGACAGATGCCCCTATCTAATTGGCTTAGACTGAATAAGATGAACGGCTATGGCGCTCACTCTTTCGAGGTAGAAGACAATTGGATATAAAGAAAACCCTGAATTTGTCCGAAAATAAAAAAAATAAAAAAGAATGCCTGAAAAAATCAACATCATCAAAAGATGATGGGAATAAACACACACGGGCTACTACCGCCCAAAGGGTGATAGAGCAAACACAAACCAACTGCCACCACCAAAAGGATGGTAAAGCAAAACACGCTATCGCATAATCTGACATTAATGACTATGACAGACCCCCCACCAAAAGGATGACGGAGCAAAACTTACACGAAACACCATCACACAATCTGACATTAATGACTATGACAGACCCCTCACCAAAAGGGTGACAGAGAGAAACTCTCACCAAACAATATCGCACAATCTATCATTAATGACTATGACAGACCCCCACCAAAAGGATGACGGAGCGAAACACACGGCAAACAATATTGCACAATCTATCATTAATGACTATGATAGACCCCCCCACCAAAAGGATGACGGAGCGAAACACACGCCAAACAATATCGCACAATCTATCATTAATGACTATGACAGACCCCCCACCAAAAGGATGACGGAGCGAAACACAAACAAACTATATCGCACAATCTATCAGTAATAACTATGACAGACCCCCGACCAAAAGGATGACGGAGCGAAACACAACACAGATTGCACAATCTATCATTAATGACTATGACAGACCCCCCACCAAAAGGATGACGGAGCGAAACACAAACCAACTATCGCACAATCTATCATTAATGACTATGATAGACATCTCACCAAAAGGATGACAGAGCGAAACATAACACAGATCGCACAATCTATCATTAATGACTATGACAGACCCCCCACCAAAAGGATGACAGAGCAAAACACAAACCAACTATCGCACAATCTATCATTAATGACTATGATAGACCCCTCACCAAAAGGATGACGAAGCGAAACACAACACAGATTGCACAATCTATCATTAATGACTATGACAGACCCCCCACCAAAAGGATGACGGAGCGAAACACAAACCAACTATCGCACAATCTATCATTAATGACTATGATAGACCTCTCACCAAAAGGATGACGGAGCGAAACGCAAACAAACCATCACACAATCTATCATTAATGACTATGATAGACCCCTCACCAAAAGGATGACGGAGCGAAACGCAAACAAACTATCGCACAATCTATCATTAATGACTATGATAGACCCCCCACCAAAAGGATGACAGAGCGAAACTCACACACACAAGTTGCTATCACCAAAAGGATGATAGAACAACACAAATTGAAGGTTAACAACACCCAAAAGGATGTAGGCTAGGTTGAACTGACGAAGTTCGACTATCACCAAAAGGATGATAGTAAGGCAATTGACAACGGTCACGCTTGCTGAATACAACTCATTAGGGAACACCCAAGAGGAAGATTGGATTGAAATGAATCAACGGGGTACGCTCACCGTCTTGCTTGGAAATCATAATTTTGTTGAAATGATTTCACGGTTACGCCCATGAACTTTGAAGAGGATTCCCCTGACTGGGCTGATTTTGTATTGATGTCTTATTTTGCTCAACAAAAGGCTGAACAACTTCATGAGGAACGCTCATGGTTTTGCTGAGGATACCCCTGCTCGAATTGGATCTTGCACTGAACTTCTTCGATTTGCCCAACAAAAGGTTGAACAACTTCGTGGGGAACACCCACAGTCTTGAATGGTATGCCCCTGACTGGGCTGAATGTTGATTTGAAGATCTGATCAACCACAGGGTTGAAATACGTCATGGGAGACGCCCATGGTCTTTGAAAAATGCCCCTGACTGGGCTGATGATTGCTTTGAAGCTCCTGATATTCATGGGAGAAATCCGCGACCTTTGTGGAGGATGCCCCTGACTGGGCTACCAATGGTCTTGGAAATCTTCGGGATTGATCCTGGACCTTGACTTGCATATGTGAATGCTTGATGATATGATATTCCATAACGAATGAAAGTGCAAATGCAAATGCTGACGCGCCGAGAGGCAAGAGCTAGGTAAGTATGATATGATTGGAGTATGCATATGATGCAGGATACTTATGAGGTCGAATGCAATGCGTATGATACATATGATTGCAGACAGGTAATTGGAAATGTAGGGAGACACTAGCATGGTGGCTTCTGGTAGTTGCCAATGCGGATTGGACTTCGGGTGGTGGGAGGGATTGACTTCCTCAACACGCAGTTCGTTAAAGACGCCATGATTGGAGCAGACGAAGACGCTTTGGATGTCCCGAATCCGGGTACTTGGTAATTTGTGAATTTGCTTCTGAGAAGGTTGCAACTCTGCTTGATGGTCAGGACGACCTGGTTTTGCCCCTAGTCGGAACTTGTTAATGGCTTGCCCCTGCTCGAGCTGTTGAATGATTTTCCCCAGCCTGTGGGTTCTGAGGTAATCTCACTTCCTGTTGGCCACTAGAAGTCAAATCCTTCCTTGACTGCCCCTTGTTGAAATGTCTTTGAATACCTAGCACTGCTTTGCAATTAAAATTGTACCTTCATAAATGGTAATATTAATGCAAAGTTTAATGTAAGTTTTGAAAAAGTATTATTTTATTGAAGTGTCGTGGTAGTGAGACGAATTATCTCAAACGTTGTGCTAATTTTGATTGGTGTGAAAGATATATCAAGAGAAATGACACCAATGCTGATGATTAGAAATCATGTGAGGAGTCAGGTTACGCAACCTCGCAATAGTATGCTTTCAGAATAAACCTCGCCTCAATTAGGTCTTTCGAGGGTTGTAACGTGGTCTGGTTCAAGGTTATGAAACAAAGGATGCTAGGCTCAAAGTATGATTTGTACCCACCCATTCTTCTTAATGATCTCCAGTCCTATGCTCAGTTAATTCTACACTTGTCTTGACGGTATAAACTTGATGATTCAAGGTTTGCTCGTCATGGCAGTCACCTTAATTTGGTTTTTTGATGGATGTTAGTGCCCCTTTTGATTTGGGTGGCCACTGAATATTATTTTGTTTTTGTTGAGGGTTTCAGGGTCCTCTTTTGCTTTTGTTTATGATCCCTAACTTTTGCATGGATTGACTTTGCTTGTCAGCTCCATCGGGATTGCCTTGATTTTGCCTAAGTCCCCTCTAAGGTGTTTGACTTAGCAGGATTTTTTATTTTTTTATTTTTGGGAATGTTGTGACTGCCATAGCATGGGTCATTGCTTGTTGATTCAAGTGCGGGGTTGGATTAACTGAACACTACCCTACCCCAGGTTGAGTGTAAAAGGTTTGAATATCCGAAGGAAACTGCTACTTCTAGGCTTGAAGTGGTTTACTAGGGATTAACTCCTTATATCTCCGGTGTTTGGGGAATTGAAGCAATGCTTGTACATCATTGACGAGATTCGGTCTGAAAGCATACGATTTGCAATTATGGGTATCTCGTTTTCATCATCCTCACTCAAATCAAGCTAAACAACAGTGAATAAATATGTCGGTGATAAGTTAAAAATGAGTGAATACGACATAACTAATTCAAAACATGCATAAACGATACATTAATGAAAACCAAATACGAATGGCAATTGTTCAAAGCATACAATACTTAAATAAGCAAAGACAAAACATAAGAAATGAGAAATATGAAATGGCAATATGACGGCCTTCTTCGGGGAATGAACTTAACTGGAATCGATCTGATGTTGGCACTAGTTGACTGGTGGCATCGGATTGTTGATGACATTTGGAGACTTCCCATTGAAGTTGATAGCATCCCTGTCGATCATGTATTGAATTATGTGCTTGAAAGCTCTGCAGTCCTCAATGGTATGACCTGGAGAGCCCTTATGAAACTCACAATGAGCATTTGCATCGTAATTGGCAGGAATGACAATTGGAGGAGCCAAATCTCTCGGAACAACAGCTTTCTTCTCCATCAACTGAGCAAAGATTTTAGCATATGTCATTGGTAGACGATCAAAGACTCTATCTGGCCTTCATGTTCTCTGCTGACGCTGTGGGCGAGTACCTTGTCGTTGCTGAGTAGCTTGCATCTGCTGTTGCTGAGGAGGATACTGATATCCTTGCTGGTTGTAGGCCTGTTGCTGAGGAGCCTGTTGTTGTGGCATCTGAGCTTGCACTGCTTGAACAGCTGGCTGATAAGGCATTGGAGCATATTGCGCAGCAGCAACATACGGATACTGATAATAGGGAACTTGATAAGGCATAGGAGCAGGAGCTTGTTAAGAAGCTTGCCCTTTCTGCAAAGAAATGGCATTTGTTTCACCCTCTTTCTTTTTGTATCCATTGAAAGGCTTCTTGGCATTGGCCTGGTTGTTAGAACCTCCTGGGATCTTTCCACTCTTCAACCCTTCTTCAATTCTCTCACCAACGATCACCAAGTCAGAGAATCCAGGGGAGACACTACCGATCAACTTCTCATAGTACTGGCCTTGCAAGGTGCCCATGAAAATGTCAATCAGTTCACGGTCAACAAGAGGTGGATGCACCCTTGCAGCTAGCTCTCTCCATCGTTGCGCGTACTCCTTGAAGGATTCGTTGTCCTTCTGAGTCATACTTTGAAGTTGAGTACGATTCGGAGCAAGATCAGTGTTGTACTTATACTGCTTGACAAATGCATCGGCTAGCTCGGCCCAAGTGCGCACACTGTTACGTTCCAGCTGCATATACCATTCGAGTGATGCCCCAGACAAACTGTCTTGGAAGCAATGAATCATGAGCTTTTCGTCTCTGGCATAGGCAGCCATCTTGCGACAATACATCTTCAGATGAATGTTTGGACAACTGAGACCTTTGTACTTCGAAAATTCCGGCACTTTGAACTTGGGAGGAATGACAACATCAGGCACCAAGCATAATTCCAAAGCACTGAAAGAATTTGAACTGTGCCCCTCTATGGCTCGGAGTTTCTCGGCTAGATCTCGACACATCTTCATGGCTTCTGAATCCTGAACAGCAACAGGACTAGAAATGGGGATAGCAGCATGATAGTTCTGAACGTCGTCATAATGATCCATCAGAGTATCTTCGGTATGGGGAGCTGGGATCTGCGCGATAGTAGGCAGGGCCTGCGGTATAGCTCCAATGGTAACTCCGGGCGCTGGGGTTGGATGAGAAGTGTTTCCTTCGGCTGCGTTATTGAAGTTCAACGGCATCCCATGAGGATTTGGAATTGGAACCAAAGGGATGGTAGTAGACCCTTGTCCTTGACCATTGTTGTTGACGACAGCAGCGGCTTTACGCTGTTCTTCCTCTCTTCTGGCCGCGAGGATGGCTTCGAGGATCTGGTCGATCTTTCCTTTCATAGAATCCAACTCTTCCCTGAAGGAAGCTTGCTCTTGTTGAATCTGCTCCATCATTCGTCTTGTGTTGGCTCTAGTTGCGTACTGGTGTCGAGGACTCAGCTTGATTTACTGGATATGAAGGAAAGAGAAACATGAGAAACTGATGAAGGAAGGAGAATGCAAGATGCACAACAAATGAGATGCAATGCGAATGATATGCAATGCAAGATGCAAGATCCAGGATCACAGGATCACAAATTCAAGTAATTCTGAGATTAGTCGAGTGGACGGTTCAAGGATCACAGTCACTGCTCAAAGAAACCCCCACAGGTAGGATTCTAAAACGGGTAGGTGCCTAGAGTCATGGACATCTTTCAAAGATATTACTGCCATGACAAAGCCTCATCATGATGATAATATTCTCAAAAGAATCTCCTCTAGGTGAGGTTCTCGTATCTTCCACGCGAGAAAGACTTCTCGGAGGCATCAACTACACAACCATCGACACACAAATTCTAGAAAAGGTTCTCAGAGTCATAGATCGAGGTTGAAAATATTACTGTAAGATAGTAATACGTTCAAGGGATCTCATCTGATTGGGGCGTTCATATTAATTCACATAGAATTAACACTACCAACCACCATGGATAAAACGGTTTATGGTCCTTGGGATCAACGATTCAAACTCGAAAACATTATTGTCATGGCAAAGACTCACCACAACAACAATATCTCCAAGGAATCTACTCCAAGCGAGGTTTTCGCTTCAACTTAACGTGAAAGACTTCATGCAAGTCTCCACTACACAACCACCATCCTAATCCTAGGGTTATACTCGGACTCGGGTGTAGAGCCATCTCACAAAGTAACCATAAGCATAGCAACCCCCACAATGCCTCAAGCACAGGTAACCAAGACAAGGATACCAACAGATAAGCGAGAAGAAAATAAAAGACAACAAGCTAACAACTCAAACTAAGATAGGCTCGACTGTCTTTTGCATGGAGCAATAGTCCCCAGCAGATTTGCCACCTGTCGCACCTCGAAAATTCATTTCGAACATACGACCCTCGCGCAAAAGGCGCGGAAATTGCGGTTCGACAGAGTCGCCACCGAAATTTATTTTTCCTGAATAGACGGGAGAGGAAAATATCGAGAAAACCTCATAAACACGGAAGGAACACGGCCGTCGCAACCATATTCCTGGGTTCGGGAGTCGGTTACGCGAGGGGAAGGTATTAGCACCCCTCACGTCCGTCGTACTCGACGGGAACCTCTTAATTCGAGTTGTGATGGATGTTAGCTAAACTTAATTCTTCTCTTCTCGCTACTAAATGCTAAAGGATACTATAAAGGGATAAAGACACTAGGGGAAAGGGGATGGTTAGAGGATAGGGTGCTCGCCAAGGATTGGGGCCCTTGTGCCTACGTATGCTCATCCGGACGAGAATGAGAAATCAGAGCGTCGTAGTTCGACTACGGATAAGGATGAGGGAAACGGAAGATGGAGGGGATTGTGCTCGCCAAGATCATCGCAATCTTGTGCCTACGTATCTTACATTCAAGAATGAATGAAGAATCAGAGCGTTCGTAGTTCGTGGTTACGACCACGAAAGAAACGGGTTTGAATTGGATTTGAAGTGAGTACGGATGACGATTACTCGAAGTTTAAGAAAGACTTCTCGGACACAAGTAATCAGGAGAGTGAACCAAAGACTTGGAACACTCTCTTTTTCATCATGAAGGAATGATGTGTTTGAAAGGATAAGGTTGAAATGATGATGATTACTTGGAGCCTAAGAAAGACTTCACAGACCCCAAGTAATCGGGAAAGCGAACCAAAGACTTGGAACACTCTCTTTTTCATCGTAAAAGAAGGTTGTTTGAATTTGGAATGGTGTATCAAAGGATGAGATTGGTCGGATGACGACTACTTGAAGCTTGAGAAAGGCTTCTCAGATCCAAGTAGTCGGGAGAGCGAACCAAAGACTTGGGACACTCTCTTTTTCATCGTAAAAGAAGTTGTTTGAAAGGTGGGTGAAAGGATGAGTAATTGGAGATGGTTGAATATTGTCGAGTTTAATATTATTTAAAGGCGTCAATTGCTCACACACGAATAAGATAACTCGCATATAAACAACTAAAAGCAAGATCAAAGACTTGAACCTACTCTTTACACCTTGAAAAGAATTGAATAGTTGTTAGTTGATTGATAGTTTGTTTCGAAAATCCGCTTGATGTTGGATCAAGGGTTTGACTCATTATCGCATGCAAAGCGTGTTGAAAATGAAATTGTTTGAAAAAGAGACCGACTTGACTTACGCATCAAGGGTCGATTTGTAATAGGTTGATGGCGAATGCGTATGAGAACTCGACTTACGGGTTGTTTGAAAGTGGCTCGATGATGAATCAAGAATTAGTTTGAAAATAGTTTGATCCACTCTAGTCCCTATGGGTGCTCCTAGGAGATAAACTAATAATCAAAGAAATGTGAAACATACATCAGAATGGGGAAGGGATACATGTAAGTTACACGGGATTGCACGAAATAAAGGGGTCTCATTGTAAGGTAGCCCAAGAGAAAGCCGTGTGTGTGCATTTGTGTCCTAAACTACGCCTTGAGCAAAGTCGGGCACGACTCAACATTAGGATACCTACAAATAACCAATGATACAACAGTCCACCAATTCGGCTTTTAGGATTTCGATAGTTTATTATGTGTTTTTGATTATATGTGAATGAATATATAAAGACAAGATATTATATAATTTAGCTTCTAAAAAAAGTAAACTCTAAAACTTAAATTGAAAAGAAAATATTTAAAAATTCTCTCCTTTTTAAAAAAAAAATAGATTTAAAAAAATATATAAATAAATATTTACAAAATTCTTAAATAAAATAAGTATAAAATGTATGTATATATACAAACTAAAAAAAATTGTTTTGCGAGATATAAACGAAAACTATTAACTGTTTTAAAACTAATAATATATAAATTAAAACCTAATTAACCATTAATTAAAAAAACAGAGGGAGTTTAGTAAAGGAAACCGTTGTGAGTGAAACCCAATGGGGTCAACAGGGGCGGTCCGGAAGTGACATGTTAAACCGAAGAAAAACAAACCATGAAGAAGGAAGATCGAGAGCTTTACCCCAACCTTCTTTGCTGACGGTCTCTCTTCGAAACTCAGGTTCGATTTCATCTCAATCTTCCTCTTTCCATCTGAGATTTTTGAAACCCTTTCCTCTTCTCACTTCTGTTTCTGTTTTGATTTGAACGAAGTTGTAGTTTGATTGGAAGAAAGGTGAGATGCGGGTGCGGAAACCCGTCGAAGATTGAAGGAGATCAAGAATTTTTATGTTCAATGGTTGAAGGGAAAGGCATTGATTTGTGGGTTGTTAAAAACATTGGATATTTGGCCGATTCGATTTTGTGTTGGTTCAACGAAGAGAGTTTTGAGTTTGGGATATTTTGCGAGAGGTTTTGAAGTCGGGTATGGAGGTTTGAAGGCAGCTGTTTGTGGTTGCTGAGGGTTCTCGGATGGTTTTTGAAGGGGCTTTCTGGGTTTTGATTTCGAAATGGATTTGGGAATACTCAAGCAGAAAAAGCTTCAGAGGTTGGAGATTTTGTTGATGGAAGAAGGATGGCTCTGGGATATTTTCTTTGATTTAGGGATTTGGAGGTTGTTTTGGAGTTATTAACGTGAGTTTTGAAGTTTGTAGGTTGAGGTTTGGATGATGGTGAAGGGACTGAGAGCTAGGGGTTCAAGGATGAAGAAGGTGGAGATCTGTGGGGTTAAAGGTGAGAGTTTTCGGATTTTAGGATGAAGAGAGGAAGGTGAGTTTTGGTTTTCTCTCGTGACCTGATTTTCCCCCCTTTTCTCTTGAGTTTATTTTCTTTTCAAAACTGTCCTATTGTTGATGTCAAGTCATTTTCATGTACAGGATACATTGGTTAACCAGTTCTTGGCAGAGTGTATGTGAAGAGCTTTCTTACAACTTTGGTGCAAGGTTTTCTAGGCACAGGTTTTGGAGGTATATGCACAGGGTATGCAGCATAGCTGTATGGTTTTGCAGAGTGTAGCAGCTGTTATATTAACACAATTTTTTTACTCTTCACTCTTTTCTTGTCTTTTTCAATCTGCTGTGGGCCAATATTTACTGATGCCTTGGGTTGGCATCTCTTCCTTTTTGGCTTCTTGTGTTGCTGCGGTGTTGAAGGCATTCTCTATTTTGCAGGTTGTGGATATGTGTTGTCGGAAGATGGTTTATTGCCAACCCGTTTACGATGGATGTTGTGTAGCTTTGTATAAGCGAAAGCATTTGGCAAATAGTGTATGGTATTCGTACAGTTTGCAAAAATTCTGACTCATGTCGGTATGGTGCGTAAAACTTTGTGGGGACCGTACATGATGAATTCATTCTGATGCTAGTACCAATTGTGGCAATGTCTCGTGAAATTACGGTGATGGTCTTGTGAGGCTCTGTTAAAGAGGTGTCGTCCGCTTTTGTCTCGTAGCAGCAGGGCCATGTTTTTTTTCGCAGGTTGAAATAACATAATTTTCTCAAAATTTTCGGTGTGTACGCAATTCGGCATGACATTGTTATTTTTTCAATTGCAGTTTTGGAGGTATGGTTCTACAGGTTTTGTGCTGCGTGTACGATTTTCTTGGTGTATGGTTTATTGAAGCGCAAATCTCATCTTGCGAAAACCGTTTTTTCACTTATGAAAGCTGCCAATTTGTTTAGCAGGTTTATAGTTTGAAATCATTATGCAAATTCATTACTTTGGGCATATGGACCATCTTTGGTAGCATCATCACCGCCGTAGACAATTGGCATAGTTCAACTCACACCAGTTAAAGCTTTGTCAATAAGCTCGTACCTTACACTCGGTAATGGTTGGAACGACCAATTTTCTTTGTAGATTACTTGCAAATTTTCACTGACTGTCTTTCATATTATTTTCATGTGAGCATTCATGGATACTTGGCATGACAACGGTTTGATACGACATTCTCGCAGAAGCTTCTCCTTATGTTTCTCAACTGCATCGACAAAGAACTCTGAACATCATAATTTCCACACGGATCCTGAGTCGGATCAGTCTGCAGCTTTCCTTGCCTTTTCCTCTCGAATAATTGACGAAATTGTCGAAACACGCAGCAGCCATGTTGACGAGCAGCAACATCAAGTCAGAATTCCACCACAGTCACATGACTTATGCAATTCTCCCTGGTCTGATGCTTTGGTTTATCACTCTGTTAAGCACTTGATATGGTTGTCAATTACTACTTGGCTATGTGGCCTGAGCTCTCACCAATATTTATCATTTCTATTTATTTCGTGAACTGCAGGCGGTATCCGTTGTGTACAGTTTGGACATGAATTACGTGTGGTTCGGTAGCTGGGGTAGTGTGTGATGCGCAAATCTTTTGTGGTTTGGAGATCCCAGTCATAACAGATATATTCATCTTCATATCAGTACTGTTGTTGTTTCAATACCAGTCATGGGATTCAATGGCAGGTTGGCTCATGGCTTGCTAGTCTGGGAGCAGTCTGAAACATGCTGTAACACGAGACCTTATTTTCCTTTTGAAATAAAATTGCCGGCTCAATTTGTTGCGTGGCAAACGTAGAATCATGTACTGTTACCACATGACGATACCGTTTGGAAGGTTATAATATGTAGCTCATGAATTGACTCCTTTTTCCATTTCAATGTTATGGTGCAGGTTATGACTTTCAACACGGTGAATTATGGAATAAGTGGATCGGTGCATAAAGGAAGTGCTACCATCATCATCAATTTTTTGCGGCTGTCTCTTTTCTTTTTCTCTTTTGCAGATGTGTATGGATATATGTACAAGGTAACGGTGCCGCGGTTCTGCAACCGTTATGCGTTTTCTGCTTATGATGGTGGAGTTTAGCAAGAAGTACCTTATTGTGACAGTGTTCTGTGTCAACAAAATAGGAACTCCCATTAGCCTTAAATGTAACATACGGCCTATTCGTATTTGCTGGACGAATATCTGAAAACTTGATAGTCTTTGGGATATGTGTTGCCAGTCATGACAACATCTCCACCTCAAAGCTGTCTGTACCGGGTTGCCATCGGAGTTTATGAATGTAAGGTCTAACGAACCAGTGAAGGATGGCAGTTGTTGAAGCACTGAAAAATATCACTGATGATGCCACTGCACCTTTTAGGATGACATTATTGTCAGGGGAAGTCATGAAGGTTATGACCGGACCGAGAGATACCGAGAGGCAGCAAGTTGAGAGAGACAGAAGTTTTACTTTTTTTATGGTACTTGAGATTGGACCGTAGTAGAAAATTCCGGTTTCCTTGTCTTCTTCCTCAGATTGTCTTCTACTGGCAGGTCCAATGCTAATCTTGTCTTCCTCGGTTGGTGAAGCTTTAGATGCCCATCTCATTTGAGAAGCACCAAGTTGGGAAGAAGTCTTAAATGTCGGTTTCGCATTGTTCTGTGTTTTGAATATTGGATTAGCACTGATTGGATGTCCGAATGTGGAGGACCTAAAACACTGGTACACTGAAGGAGTGTTTGTTGATAATGAAGAAAAAAGATTGCGTGTCTGTGATCGGAGAAATTTAATCAAAGACATTACATCAAACTCTGAATCTCACTCTCTTTCTGTGTGTATTGTTGCAGGTAGGCTGGTGTATTCGGTTCGAGATTTGGCATTATGTTGGAACTGCGGATTTATTCCAAGAACTACCGTTTCACCTTCTTCTTAACATGTCACGGATGAAAGAATAAACTTCCTCACATGGCTGACCCCTCCTCTTTTCATAATAAGCGGACATGACATTACATTTTTGGGGATGAGATTGAAATTATATTATACCTTGTATATATTCGTAGAAACTCGAAATTGCAGTTAATGATACCAAAATTCTTTCCACTGTTTGGCTTAGTCTTATGCACATATCTTACCACTCATGAATAAACCTGTGCACCTCTTAATGTGAACATTGGAATTTATGATTTCTAACACATAACAGAGTTAATCCCATGAGTCAACTAGTTTAATTACAAGGTTTAGAAACCGACTTGAAACACAATCCGCCATTAAGATATAATAACACTTGATTTGAATCGACATCGAAACGCCCCTAAAGAAGATCCAACATAATTAATCCTCCCCTTTGAATAAAATAATCCAATAAAATTACCCTTGAAAGGACAAAGCTAACTTCCAACAAGTGATCATGTATGATCAATCCTTCACACAATTTGCATTTGAATTCTCTCTACATTAACCATGTGAAGAAACTGAACAAATCTTGAAAGCCTTCTCCGAAAATAGATAACTTTTGATTGAATCCAAAAACGCATTGAAACCGAATGCCTTAACTTTTGGGGGCTCTTATAGCTTGACTTTATCAAATAAACTTGAAATTTTCACAACACCTTGATTTGATTTATCCTTTAAAAATGAAATCTTCACCTTGACCCCACGCTCGCCCAAAATTTGGGTAACATAAAGACCTTAGTACCATATGAGAACCTGATCCCTCCAGACATGCCAAATTTGCCTACGTCACTTTGGATCCAATTTTGAACAACAAGCAGAAACAACATATTCTTTTGTATATTTTTGTTGAATCATGGTTAGTGGATGAATGTACAAAATGAAACCTATATACACAGGTAGGACAAATTTGGGGTATGACACCATGTTAAAAACAGTTCTACACAAACATGCAACCCTAAATTCTACAGTTATGCTACTTATCCTTAACAACCCAAATGGTCTGTTCTCATGCAAACTAAAGCAACCTAAACAAAGAAAAATAGAGACAGAGACATACCTGATTGAAGAGACTTATTGGGTCTGAGAGAAGGAATTAGGGTTTTCAAAGAGAGTTGCACAAGTGTGATGTGAGTGAGAGTCAAGTGTGTCGCACCCTAACTTTTGACCCTAAGATCTCACTTCCCCTTTTTTTTCCTGTTGTTTTTGTGTGTATTTATTATCACTAACCAGTTTACGTAGATGCAGTCTCTTTCGATCAAGCACCACTAAGACACAACTTGTGAATCCCGTTTTAAGGGTCGCGTCATTAGGGTTGCTCATCGTTCGTACAAGAGTTCATTTTGGTCAGCAATGGACTTATTATATTGAGATTTTTGCCAAGCCCCTTTTACACTTCAACTCTATTCATCATCGAAGTTGTTAAGACGTTTCCTTCATGTGCAAGGAATTATGGCTTGAATTTCTAAGAATGGTTATTGTGGGACAAAGACTTTTAAAGTTGAATTTGGAGCGTGGGTCTGAATGTTTCTTTTGTTCAAACTCATCCGAGATGGATTAAAACTATTATCGGTTCTGTTCATTAGAGGTTAATTCACTTTGAGTTTGGAAGAATTCATTTTGAGTACTTGTTTAAAGAAGCAAATAATTGAAGTTACAAATTTCAAATCACTTGAAGTCAAACATCACTATGCTATTTCATCTAAGACTTCTCGCATATTTGTCAAGTGCTCGACATATCAAATTACTTTTAATACCGTAAGGGTGATACGTAAATTCAAAGATATTGAAAGGAATAGTAAGATTATTCTATAAGGATTTTTGAACTACCAAGGCTCATTGGTTCTCATAAAGCTCATATTACATCCAAAATTTGTTATCATTATGAAGAGTATATACACTATGCTACCAGAGTTACAAGAATTCGTTACTTTTGTTTCAAGATGTAGAGGGATTGAACTTTATGGTACTTAAGGCATTTAGTTCTATCCAATTACATATGTTCTCTACTATCCACCAGCCCACGGTGATGATACATGCGTTGATATTAAAGAAATAACAAGTAGTTATAGTAACCCTTCAGCAGGTGCCTCCTTTGACCTTTTGAGGAGTTTGCTTGCTAACAGACTTACTTATTGCTGCCAATGCTGAGAAATTCATTGACCCTCGCATCAGTAGCAACATCATTTGATCTTCCCACACAAACCGACGCGAATTTGCATATCCTAAAAAGAACTGCCCACACCAGAGCAAGACAAGCTGCAACTCCTAGCATGTCGCCATTTACCCAAGGTCTCGATTTGCAGCTTCAGATTTCTCCACAAAATCAAATGTATGAAGCCCAAAGCCGCGCTTCCGACACTCCGACATTTGCTGAAATTAGAGCTCTTTAGAACCATAAGTAAGAGATTCCTAGAGCTCCCCCGGTCGCGGCAGCCTACTAAATCTGTGAGAGAAAGTAAAGAATCAGTTATTTGAATTGTTACACAAGAGCTAAGACGGAGTTAGAGTTAAAACCAAAACTTAAAAGAAGTTGTGCTCCGCAGCCACGACTTCATGTTGACTCAAACCAGGCTCCCTTCCTAGCGAACTTGTCCAAGCATCGTGACCTGCAAGAAGAGCCAGAACAGACAAGGCAATGTGAACTCACAGTTACTTCCAAAACAATCAGCATCAGAACAACACACTGTTAGAAGAATTTAAAGTTAATTAAAGAAGAACCATTGGATCATAAAGCAATATCATGGTGTTACGGTGAGAATCGTGATACCAAGCTATTGAATTAACTTGAATCTTTAATTCTTAAATTCACAACCGGACTTTAATTTATCCAAAGGAAAGGTCTAAAGAAAGAAAAACCCTTTTCGCGATGTAACAACAATGCTAAGAGAGTCGGGGATCGGGGGTTGGTTATGCATAGGGTAGGTATTTCACATCCTAAACATCTGTAGTACTCTACAGGAACCTTTTGTTTGTTTGTATGCTAAGTTTGCTAAATGTTTGCTATGGATTGGGAAAAAGGTGTAGGTTAAAACCTAAATATATATACACTAAGTTTACTCGCAAAGATATCGCATCTTCTGCCTACGTATCCTAACTAGGATAGAATCAGAGCAATCATAGTTCACCTCACTAGGTTTGAAGAACACTTGATTACGATCAAGGTTCGAAGGGAAACAAACATTACAATGCTTGTGTAGAGTTTAAGGAAACTCTCTAGATCTAAGTTGAACACTCAAGAAAGGGGAGTAAGTAATCATGACAATGATTCTTACATAGAGTTAACAAACTCTATCCTAAGTTCTAATTGAAAGAGCACTCCTAACAAGGGGTGGCTTTGTATACTTAAGCAAAGTCTAATGGGCAGGTTCTAACTTTAACTAAGCTAGGGTTCAAGATGACTTCACAAAGTCAAGGGAGGGTAATGAGCTGTCCATGACACAAGGGTCAATGGAGAGACTTTTCCTTTGGAAGGGAAGATAAGAGACAACTTGGATGAGAACTAAAGAGTTCCATCACTTGGGGAAAACTTAAACTTAACAAAGCATAAACAATTAAACAAACATGAACGTAAGAGATATGGTTACGACCAAGGCATGCAAGCGTATTACGATAGGCGAGCAAAGATGATTAAAGTAAAAACATGCAAGCGTATTATGATAGGCAAGCAAAGATGAGTGAAGTAAAAAATGCAAGCGTATTACGATAGGCCAACATAGATGAGTAAAGTATATGGTTACGACCATAAGGGAATCAATCACAAACAAATCTTACAAGATAAATCAAGCATGGCTTAAGAGAAATTTCAACAAGAAGCAAGGTAAACAACCTTAAGGAACAATTTTCAAGCGGGTGAAAAGTATTACAAACATGAACATGTTTGAAATATTTTCTCAACATTTGAAACTAGACAAGATTAGGAGCAATTTGCAAAAAGAATGGATTAAAAATAGTAAAACATGAAAAAGTTATAAGGTTTTGAATTTTATGGAGAAAACATAAAAATAAGTGATAAAAAATAATGGAATGGTCATGGAAGGTGTTGAACCCACGACCCTTAGTTTACCAACTCAAAACAATACCAAACCCACCACTGCGCGCATGTGTTTATTAAATGGAAAAGAAAGAGAAAGTAATAAAACTAGGTAAACAAAATAAAACATGAAAAAAGTTGTCCCACTCAGGGATCGAACACATGACTGGTAGGGAAACAAGGTACTTGGCGCGCATGTTATAACCAATGGGGTGGCGATACATCCAGTATGTAAAGCCACCCCATTAAAACGTATACTTAACAAAGTATGTTTTCTGGGCCAAGTTACAAGGCAAAACAAGTGAAATTCACAAAATGCGTTTTGATTCCAATCTCTTCAAATTTCCACCAAACTGGATGAAATTTTAGTCAAAACTGGTTGTTTTTAAAAGAGGAACAAGATGGTATCATCCAAATTTTGAGATAACCCCCACAACCCAAAACACGATGGAACACACAATTGGATATTTTGGGATGTATTTTGAAACTTCAAAACTGAGACAGATGCAAATTAAAGTGAGTAAGGGTCTGAGCATGTTGTGAATGTAATTTTGAATGATTATGGATGGAAACCAAGTCCAAGTTCCAATTAAATCAACAGGTCAAATGTGAGTAGTAACCAGGTTGCTTTGTTTGGAAAAAACAGCATTGCAACATATCTTGAATATGGCATAGATCAAGTTTTTATCAAAAGATAATGGAAGAAGTCAATGGAACAAGATAACAGATCATGCACCCTACACACACATTGCAAGGATTAACAGTCAAGCTTTGGTGTCTCAAACAATATGGATTGATGAATTCAAACTTCAAGAGCAGTCATGAACAATAAGGTATAACCTAAACAATGCTTCTAACAACAATCCTTAGCCAAAGAAATTAAATGACAGTCCTATGTACACTTGCTAAAAGCTAAATTAAACCAAATGCGCACCAAGTGAAAATTCAACAAACAATGAACCAGGCAAGCTACATCCAAACCTACACAGAACCACTGAGATTGACATGTTGTTGCAAACATATCTTGAAAAATGCAAGGCTGTTGGGAATGAGGAACAAGTTTTAAAGATGCAACATGATATATGCCTTGACTGCTAGTCCAAAGCATGAATTGAAACAAACAAAATAACACACAATAGGTTGATGCATCTCACAATAGTCATGGCCAAAAAACCAAATCACATTTCAACAACATACATAATGAATAATGCTTTCACATTTCAACAACAACAACATACAGTCATGGCCAAAAACCAACATACCAAACTGTATGCCTAAAATGACTAGTTGTTGTTAATGCAAGCAACATGTGGGAAGTTAGCATGAGTTGAACATAGGATGATTAATTCCAATTCCAAGACAATTTTGAACAAAAACAGGAAGGGCATCACGATGCACACATTTATGCAGCAAATGATGAATCTTAACACACACAAGACTGCAAAGTATAAAAAATGAAGCTTAAAGGTATCAGGATTTAGCACATTTTAAAATAGGCCATGAGTGGCAGACTTGTACAAAGGGTTTTTTAAGACAACAAACACTCATCCAAAATTCCATTGGTCTAGGCAGCAGCCATATCTGTGGTGCTTCAACAATTCATTAATGAATTTCAGCCAACATGTCTTTTCAAAGACATGGCTCCAACAACAATTTTGAAAAAAAAAAACCAGACACAAAACAAAGCCATCTTGCTTTAAACATAAACAAGAACTCAAAAACCTGATGCCATAGTCTATAGCCAACACAATAGACTAGGCTTTCCTTTATGACAGTCAAAGTGAATTAGCAGCCCTTAATAGTGGCTGGTGCCAAACTGAGCATAACAATGCTACCACCTTTCTCATAAGTCACAACCTATCAAACTACTACCAACAAACATGATATGAATATCAAATAGAAACAGGTAAAATCACAAGTTGACTTACAAAAATTTTCAAAGCAGTTCACTAGCAGCATTGACAAGTTGCGCTCTTGGTATTCCAATCCATGGGTTCCAATCATAGCTCCAACAAAATACTCATAACAGCAACAACTCAAAGATTTTCAAAGTAAAACATGATTCAAGCAACAGCTCAAGAGCACATGACAGTTTAAGAAAACACAAGGCAGCAACTTACAAACGTTTGCAATAAGAATAAGTTTAAGCATGCATAAAGGCTTGTTTTGAAACAGAATCAAAGTATAGACCAAAACATGACAGTTTGTATTCATGGCAAGCACTGAATATAGGGAAGGGATAATGACAGATCAGAGATTAGCAAACCAACAGGGCAAGGGTTGACAGCTAGGTTTTGGTATGAAAATTAAAGTGTCCACACAAAGACAAATCACAAATCTACATTCCAGTTAAGTTTTGTGCATAAAATCTGAACAGTCACAACAAAGATCAAGCAAGCAGCCCCTACTATGATACTCTAAGCATGACAGTCATTAATTCATTTTATCAAGAATTAACAAACCATAGTGTAAGCCTACATGCTGGCAAGCAAATGATACAAGACATGACAATGCCAACTATCTAAACAGGGCATGATTCACTTGATATTACATTTTCAAGACAACAAGTATATGCCAAGCACAAAACAACAACTTAAAAAAAACACCACAGAGGTAAACTTGGTACATCACAGTTAAACATCAACTTAAACCACATTTTTCATGATGGCTACAGCCTTGGCAGTATGCATGAACAACACTTGATCATGAGGAATAGGTGTTAACAAACACACACTCAAAATAACAGTTGAACTCAAAGAACCAAATGTTTATGGCACACATGAACAAATGCACACATATCCAATTTTATGGTCAATAGTTAATGATGCATATATACATGAAAGAAAACAAAAGTTAGAGGTCACCAACCTCTTGTAGACTCCCAAATACCAGCTAGCTGCCCAAACAGAAAACCAGAGATCCTTTTAGAGCAACTTGGTGAAACTTGCTTCCTCTTGAAGAAATAACCAAAGCTTGATGAAAGTTTGAATAAACTCACTTCCAGCTATGATTTATGATAATGAACAGCTATAATATCATGGATATGAGGTGTTGGGGATGTTGAAGTGGTAGGAATGGACTTAAGTAGAGACTTGGCTCTCAAAGTGCATAAAAGTCAAAATATGGAGGTATGAAGGTTGAATTTTAGATTGATGAATTTTTTGAGGAAAGTAATAATGGTAACAGTTTCAAATGGTCATTTTAAGGGTGTATATGTGGTCTTTGAAGTGTTTTGGTGTTTGGAACAAGAAATGGCATGAAAAGTGCAAAATGGTGGATTTTGGTGATTTTGAGAAGTTATGCACTTTCAAGCAAGGAAGGAAATAAGAGAGATACGAGTTTTTGTGTATTCTTGATAGCTCTGGTGTGATTTGGAGAGTGTGAATAAGTCTCTAATTATAGAAAAATGAAGGGTGAGGACAAATTTGTAATCTTGGCATTTTTGGAGGGATTTTGAAAAGGAAACCCTTGGCTTGAGGTTTGGTACAGCTGCATACATCAGATCCTTGGATCAATGTGAGGAGAAAATCAAGTGGAATGAGATACATGAGATGACTGAATAGAGCATAGAGTGCAAATGTCAAAAAGTTTCTCTTTCCTCTCTTGAATTCTTGGATTATTTTAATGCCACTTGTTTGCAACTTGCTTGCAACTTGCCATTCCTTAAAATTCTTCACTTATTCTCCATTTTTCTTCACCATACTCTCTAAATATCAGATACAAACATGATCCAAGGGCTGAGAATAGGAAAAGTGATCAAAGGATGAGTTTGTGAAAAATTGTCAATGTGGGACTCAAGTGTTAAAAGCTCATCTTGCCAAATTCATAACTCTCAGCTCATAAGGGCTATGGAGGAGTTCTACCACATTTTAGAAAGCCCTCATGTATCTCTACAACTTTCATGTTTTCACGAGTTTCAGATTCACAAAGGAACTTGGCCCAAAAACCTCTTAAAGTTGCTGAAAAACAAGCCTAAAAGTGAAAATTTTCTAAGTTATTTTTCCTTCTTGTAATGAATTTGCTCATAACTCCAAATCTATGCATTTTCTGATAATGGACCACTTTGGTACTTTTGTAGGACTTGTCAAGAGCTTTCCAATGAGCTTTGAACCAACTCAATTGGATGTGTGGTTAAGGAGTTATGGTCTTGCTCCTTTCAAAACCCTAATTCCTGACTTTTACGATTACTCCTCAACCCTTGATCCAATGGTCATGAAATTTTTATGGGTAGGTGCAATATGTCATTTGGAACATTTTTGATTCACACCTTGAGGTCAAATTCTTTATGAGTGAAGAGTTGACTTTTCGGTCAACCGAACGATCAATCAGCGACTATCGAGTCGACTGTTGATGCTCCGGGCCTTTTCAGGCCTTGAAACTTCTTGAATAGACTTTAACAAGCCATATGAACCATATGGACCATGATCCCACCATTGTAAGACCTTTTAAATCAAAACTCAAACCATAGTTGACTTTTCCTGCCCGAAAACCCTAATCGGGTATCTTGAACTTCACTGTTTTTGATTCCTGGATGACAACCTCAAATTGGATTCATACTTGATACAATGGAATATAATTGATGATGTGGAGACTCAATTCAAGGAGAACCAATCCAAAACATTGACTGATTAACTTTCGAAACCTCAATTTCGGCTGTACAAAACCCTGATTCTCCTGTAACTTGACAAAGGCAACTTGAGACAGATTAAGGTTAGATAATCAAATGAGTATGATCCTAAAATGATGATGAAGATCTAAGGGGTCAAAATTTGGGGTATGACACATGACTTTTGTAACACCCTGGATTCATTAATTAATTTAATTTGAATTATTTATTTTTATTTATTTAATTAATTGATGTTTTAACTTAATTTTTGTGTGATTGTGGGGGTAAGTGTCTTTGAAGTAGAGGTATAGAGAGAATAAGAGTTTAACTTATTTATTTTGAATTAAGGAGAATTTTAATTAATTAAGTAGAATAAAATAAATATTAAGATAAATAGAAATATCCATCAATTAGAGTTAGTAAGAGTAGTAAGGGTATTATGAGAAAAATAAGGATAAGTTGAGGCTAAAAGGGAAATAACCTAATTAGAAGGAAATATGTGTTAGAATAAAATAGGGTTTTGGAGAATCTGAGGGGTCACTACGTATTTTGGAAGAAAAGAGGCAACCAGAGCAATTGGGAAGGGCAAAGCTTAGAGAGGAAAAACCACCATTGTTGAGGAGTTTAAAGTGCTTGTTGGAAATTCAAGGTAAGAGTGAGAATTTGGTTTAATAATAGGGTAGAAAAATTCTCTTAACCTCCAATAGAGATTATGATTTGAATAAATTCTGTGTTTTTAGGGGAGATTGGTAAATTCATGCGTACTGTAGCTTTATTTTATATATTTCGATACATTATATTGCTACTTAATATATATGCTTCAATTATATATACACCATTGCGGCTAATAATAATCTGTTCTGGTTCATATATGTTTCGGATGATTAGTTTCACTTGGTCCGGTTAATACATAATATGCATAATACGTTTCACTTGGTTTCGGCTAATATATATATATGATTCACTTGGTTTGATTAATATATGGTTAATATATAATATGTTTCTCATGATTAGATTCAAGTTCTATGGAGATAACTTGTTTCATTACTACTGTAGCTTTCGTTAAACGCCGTTGCGGCTTTTGCCGGCATATACAAATTGTTGCTTGTGCTTATGTTACTGGCATGCATACTTGTATATATAAATAACATATTTCGTTAGCATAATATATATTATTAATATGATTTTAATAATAATAATAATATAAATAATAATAGTTTAATATTAGTAGTAATTGTTTAGTTTTAAGGGAGAAATCAGATAATTGGATTAGTTGATTAAATTGAATTATTTTCTATTTGGTTAGAGTTATCTATAGAGTTGTTGGAGTTGCCGACTGAGTTGATAAGAGTTGTCTTTATGTGCAATAGTTGTCAGTAGAGTATTTTTGAACACTTTAGAATTGTTTTAAAGTTGTAAGGAGTGATGTAGAGTTGTTTAGAGTTCCTTGAAAACTCTCTGGAGTTATAATTTTTTTTGATAATTTTGATTATACTCTTGAACGATAATTTAGTGATTGTTTTGATGAATATTTTGATGATATCGAGTGTTATTGTGAATTCATGCATCATGGTGTACCGACTTCGGTCCAATTTTGGTGAGCCTTGATCCTATGGTGGGGATCAAGTGCGAGTAGCTAATTCTATTGAGGAATTAGTGAAGCGTTGCCTATAGTGATGGTAGCGATTTTGGTGTGCTTCGGTTCCAAGAGGGAATCGATCCTATGGTGGGGATCATGGAGTTAAATGGACCTTAGTGTTCATAATATGGTACCACATACATGTTGAGTCAGTT
This sequence comes from Lathyrus sativus, assembly GCA_963859935.3. NCBI lineage: Eukaryota > Viridiplantae > Streptophyta > Magnoliopsida > Fabales > Fabaceae > Lathyrus > Lathyrus sativus. The sequence goes on along the minus strand of OZ012740.1, from coordinate 435,111,224 downwards.
GTCAAGTACATTTGCATTTGTGTTGCATTTGGTGATTATTTTGATGTTATGTTGTGTGGATGAGAATACTTGTTATGCCTATGTTGTTGTATTTTGTGTGTGATGTTGTTAGATTAATCTACTTCCGACTGTCTCTTACCGTTATTATTGAATTGTATTCTCACCCCTTATGTTTGAATGTTGCCTTTACATGGGCATCATGCAGATACTCAGGAGTAGCATTGCTGAAGTAAGTGACAGATAGTCTTAGAGTGACTTCCGTAGTTTGTCTCTTTTATTTAGTGGTCTCTTGCTCTGATCATGTAACATCGGGTTGGGATAAACGCTTAGTTTAATTTTTGTGTCATTATAGTTGACGTTACAAACTTTTTGTGTTGTTGAAGTTTTAAGTTGTTTTGAGTTGATTGTCATACTCTTTTGAATATGCTATTGAGTTGAAAATCTTGAGACTTAATTCCTTGAGTTACAATACTATTATTGTATGTTTATTAGTGATTCCGCTGCGATGATACCATAAAATCTCAAGTGAGCATGCAATGACGGATGTTGAATGCCTTATTATATAAGTACTTGACCAAAATCAGATGTGTTGGATGCCGTGTGACATCCCAGGTATACCTACGTGCATTTCAATTTATTTCTGTGGTAACCCGTGTTACGGAGCAGGTTAAGTGTTTTGATGTGTGTGACACCCTTGTGGTTATATTTTCTAGTTAAAATATTTGTTTATTGTTTTGGGGTAGTTAAGGGTGTTACAACTTCGAAGTACTTACCAATAGAAGCCGGTATCGAATCGCTATCGTCGACGAGAAATTCTGAGACCTTCAATCTTCAGCTATCCTATCCCTACGTCACCATATTTAGTACAATTTCATATGAAGTTTGTCTAAAAAGAAACTAGGATGAACCACCACAGCATTTCTCCAAGATATGAATCGAATCCTACTAATTTTCTTGTTAAGAGGAAACAGGAAGACCCTGTCAAAGATAATTGAAAGATAGCCAATTTTTCCTTTAAACAACCAATTCTGCAATACCGTTATGCTAGGTCATTGGCACCAACCGAAACCTCACGGTGTTGGTTTTCTCTTCATACTGTTAATTAGCCTGATGTCAGCTTCCGAGAGATTGATGACGGTTTCTGCTTCCAGAAAGTCGGCAATTACTGATGATAATAAGGTCCTGCAAACAACAACTTCATTTCAGAAATAAGTTTGAGACAGTGTGTTTTTCTCCAAAAAACGCGTACAACCGGCCAAATTAATCAAATTTAATTCCAAAATACACATGATTAGATTAATATAGAAATATATTCATGTGTCTAGAAAGATATCAAAGCATGTCAAGGTGGAAAGGGAAACGTACGCTTGTAATTACTATCACACAAATTCTTTTCATTAGGAGACGTAAATGACAAGTTTTCAAAAAGAATTTCAATGCAGAATCAAAGATGTTTCTGTAAAATTGGAAAGACGTAAATAGAATTAAAGAGTAAACAAATCAATTTGTATTTCTTTCCAAAACAAAAGCAGACAAGTTAATTCCTCGCATTCAATACAAGATACACAGATGAGCCTATATAAAAAGCGTTGCAAGGAGAAGTTTTGAAAAAAAAGACAACACAACAACACACAACAATCCTCAGAAACTCTCAGAAAGTCCCCAATTAGAAACCCTCAGGTTGTGAATCGAGAAAATAAAGAACTTATCTGTGTGCTTGTTCGAATCCATCGCCGTCAACCGCGATCCAGACCGAACCCTTGTCATTTTCGTCAGCTGTCGCTGAAACCGCCCTCACCGGAAATCACCATCGCAAACCCTTCATCCATCGCGAGCCCACCACCATTTCTGAACCTGCGATCGAAGAAAGCAACAATAACCTCAGATTGTGAGATGTTTTTCTCTAACAATTAACTTTTATTATTTGATTTGTGTAGTGCAGGAAGAGAAAAAATGGTTCGCAGTGAAGAAGAACGGACAAAAGCAAGAGATGGGAAAAGAATGGTGAAGTGAAGACGATGGAAGAAGAAAACAAAAGGAGAGAAAAGGTAGCAAGAGAGAGAGCAAAAGGGAAAGCCGGCAAGAGCGGAGGAGAGATTGAAGAGGAAGAGGGCGATCGAGAAAGGGGAAAGAAGAGGGATTTAGGGATTTGAGATTTATTTTGTAATATAATCACATGTATGTGCACACACACACACATACGGTAAACACTCACACACATGACCGTTGGATCTCCAGCAGATCTCATCCAACGATCCACAAACACACACCCACGGTAACCTCCGTATGCCTGCTTACACGTGATCCAACGCGCCCCACTAATCCCTTCGTTTAACCCCATATTTAATCTGAATTAATTTTCCTAATCACCTTTTTAAATTAATTAAAGAACCTAATTATAACCTTTTTTAATTAATAAACCACCATTTTATTTAAAACAACTAATGACCCTTCATTTAAATTATTATTTTTTAAATAACTCACTTATTAACCCTTTTTTATCCATCTAAAATATATTTTGTTATTAATAATACTTGTTGATAACTAAAAACTTTTTATTTAAAAAAAACCTTTTCTTAATTAAATTAACCTTTTATAATAACTTTTTTTATAAAATAAACCATTTCACCTTTTTCTATTTAATAAGATAAAATCTAAAACCTTTTTATTTAAGAATCCTTTTATTTAAATTTACTAATTAGAAATTTACTTAACCTACAATCTTTAAAATCAAACCAATCTCACAAATATCTTCTCATAAAATCAATCCCTTCCTAAAATCAATTCAACCTCTCCCTTCAAATCAATTCGACTAAAATCAATCCACATCGCAAATAAATCCAAGCGTGCACGCTTCCGTCTCCCAGCATCGATTCCAATCACATACCCCACTTTCACTCACTTAGCGCTTTCATGAGTTTGTGTATGGATTTATTTATCTGCTTTTACTTTATCCGCTATTTATCTTTATTGCATCGCATTATTGCATTGCGTCCAAAGGAAGAATCTGCGCATAACCTAAACAATTGTGCGTATGCATCACATTTGCATCATAATCCCCATTGATCCTTGATCCTATTCAAGTTGATCTTCTAAGTTAGATCCTACCCCATAAGGAGGACCTTTTATCTTTACAACTTATACAAACACATTCAACAACTCAATTCAAACTATTCAAACATATTAGAGAATAAGATTTTAATCATCTTAAGCGAGATAAAACTCCTACCCCATAAACATTCAATCAATATGTAGGGACTTTGCCTTAGGAGACATAGAGGCGTACTTGTTGACAATCCGAGTACTTGAGCCCTTCTCTTAAGACGATGCAAAGACTATTTTCCTACAAAGTTGTGGTGGTTAAAATCAAGTAATCTCCCTTAAAATGACAAAGCATCTTTTCTCCTAAAATCAATCAATCAACTACCTTTATCCCTTAGAAACTTTGACCACAGTCAAAGAACTCCTCAAACCCTTTAGGGGAACTACAGATACTCTGATTCAACTCCCGTCAGGATATGTAGGCACAAGATGCAATATCTTGTCGAGTATACTTAGAATTAAACCATTAGGTCTTTTATCCTTAAGCAGATAACCCTTAGCAATAAACAACATAAAACAAGAGGTTCCTGTAGAGTACTACAAAAACTTAGGATGCTAGCACCTTCCCTAAGTTTAACCAACCCCGAACCTATAACTCTCTAGCTTTTGTATTTGCATTGCATTGTGGGTAATTCAATCTTTTTCCCTTCCTTTGGACAAATTAAAGTTCGGTTGCAAATGAATTAAGATTCAAGCTAATCAATAGCTTGGTATCCAAATTTCACCGCGATAGAAATGGCGGCTTCACTGGGGATCCCTCAGTGGGTTTCCCTAACTTGTTTATTTTACTTGCTTATTGTTATGTTTGACTATCTGTTTATTTGTATAATTTTTTAATTATTGCTTTTGGGATGATATCTTTGAGTGGTGAGACAAAGTCCTACACCCGGACTTGAGTGAACTTAAGATAGGATAGTGATATGTTCGACGAGGCTTGTAGGGGGTTGAATCCCGACCAAGTTGACTCAAAAATCGCGCTCAATTGAGGCCCTCTCGAAAGCTGTACTGTAGAACGAGTTTTAATCATGAAAACATACACTATTTTCAATGTTGGAGCCAATGATATTGAGGACCGTAGTTACCTTAACCCCACTTTGGCCTTTATTAAGATGTAGTGCGAGGACTATGAGGGAGTACTCTTAAAATAGTTGCTACGCGATACTACACTCAAATGAAGTTCTCTTGAGAATATTATTAACCACCAAGTAATTGGGAAGTTGATAATATCCGAAAGATGGACTAATGACTTTGGGAACCTTCTTAGAACCTTGTTCTGCAGGTACAATCAACCTTTAGTCAACATCCTTTAGGAATGGGTATACCCTTTGGCTCCATGCTCGTTGCAAACCTAGGGTCTCCCTTGTTTGTTTATCCTTATGTCTCTATGTGCTTACTTGTGTTTATTGCATTCATAAAGTATCATATTGCATCGGTTTCATGGAACTCTAAGTTTATTTGTAAACATTATAGAGCCAATAGGGATTACAAAAGAAAAATATTTTGAAATATTCTTTTAAGAATCCTAACTTGGATGACCTAAGGAAGTTATAAACTCCCATTGAAGATCAATAGAAGTTCAAAAGACTTTCACCAATATTTAAGATCCAAATAAACAAGGGATTCCTTCCTTATCTTCCAGCAAGAAAAGAAGAATGATGGAGGATTTATTCTCCTCTATCAGAATATTCCTTAGAAGTTGATCGTGAACAACTTATATTCAAGAAAGTTCAGATAGAAGAGCAAATCAACAAGCACGATGAAGGACTTTCTCAGGACTTTACTAGCTTTTATTTAGCTATTAGGTCAAGACTCTTATAAGAATGTTTATTTGTAATCGATATAAAAAAATAATAAACGAGTTGTCTTTGGGTACTCTGTGACGTTTATAAATACTTGAGTTCCATAAAACCTTTCATTTTGCATTCTTGCATTTTCATTTCACATTTTGCATTAGCATAGCATCGTTTGCATTTCGGGGGGTCTCACTCTCGCTTCATCTTTATAGACAAACTGAATCACCAATACAATACTCGCACTAGTCAACGTCAAAAGATGGATCGGCTTGAACAAGAGAACAAGGTGCTTCGTGATGAAGTTGCAATCCTGAAGGAAAGCCTGGAGAGATTGAATGCTTTAGTTGAAGCTCTGTCCAATCAGTCTACACTCAACAATCAGGATATTCAGAGGACTGTTACCTCCGAAGTTGTATCTGCACCGATCCCAGTGGTGCCCATTACTGTTGAGCCTACCTACAGCATGCCACCAGGTTTCCCGTGGGGGATGCCTCCTTATTTTACTCCGGCCAGTTATCGTCCACCTGTTCCCGAGGTCTCTGCCAGAACCGCTGTTCAAGCCATTCCTATAACTACTACTGTGATGACTGTAACACCTCCGCGTGTGAATGCTACTCCATATGTTCTAGACGATCCAGTTCTCCATAGGAAACCCAGTGAAACTGTGGGTTTTGAAGAAAGGATGGATGGATTTCAAGACCAGTTTTCTGAGATTCAAAAAGAATTAAAAGCTCTTCGTGGAAAGGATTTGTTTGGGAAGAGCGCTTCTGACTTGTGCTTGGTCCCAAATGTCAAGGTTCTGCCGAAATTTAAGGTCCCTGATTTTGAGAAGTACAAGGGGAACACCTGTCCTCAGAGTCATCTTATTATGTATGCTCGGAAGATGTCTTCCCGAACTGACAATGATCAATTACTCATTCATTATTTCCAAGACAGTTTTACAGGCGCTGCGCTCAGGTGGTATATGGGATTGGATAGTGCGAAGATTCGAACTTTCAATGATCTGGGTGGAGCCTTCATCAAGCAGTACAAGTATAATGTGGACATGGCTCCTGACCATGATCAGTTGAGGGCCATGGATCAGAAAGGCAAATAGAATTTCAAGTAGTATGCTCAGTGTTGGTGCGAGTTAGCCGCTCAAGTCATACCACCATTGGAAGAAAAGGAGATGACCGAAATTTTTCTAAAGACTCTAGGTCCTTTCTTTTATGAGAAAACGGTAGCAAGTGCACCCAGTGACTTCACCGAAATGGTAAATATGGGAATGCGCTTAGAAGAGGGGGTTCATGAAGGAAGATTAGTCAAGGAAGGGAGTGCTCCCAATAATGCTCAAAAGTATGGGAGTGGTTTTGTGAAAAAGAGAGAACACGAGGTAAGTGTTGTGCAGCAGGGACGATCCAAGAGAGGGTATCCGCCATCACATCAGGTTGTTGCGGTATCGCCAGTGTTTAACACTCCGGTTTATCAGCTACAACATCAACAAAATCAACAAAATCAGCCATTCGATGATCAGAGTCGTGTACACAGAAAAATAGACTTTGATCCCATCCCGATGACGTATGCTGACTTGTTCCTATCTTTGATTCAAAAAGGTCACATCCAAACGAGAGCTCCACCTAAGGTATCCAAGAAACTTCCGTATTGGTACAAAGCTGACAAAATTTTCCCATACCATCAAGGTGCTCCAGGCCATGATATTGAGGACTGTTACGGTTTGAAAGCAGACGTTCAAAGGTTGGTTAAGTGAGGAATCTTATCCTTTAAGGATTCCATTCCTAATGTGCAAGATAATCCTCTGCCTCAACATGGGTCGTCCTCCACGAACATGATCCAAGGTTATTTGGGAAGCTCATATCAATATAGTGCCTGAAGATGAATCTGAAGGCGACATATCATACGATTCTGCAAGCCTCTCCATTCCATACAATCCAAGAGAAAGGACTTGTTTGGATTGTCTTTTTGTTTGCTTATGGGTATTTCATTTCTTTGATTTATAAAAGCATGTTTGGCTTGTAGAACTTGTTATTTTGAATAATTAATGCAATAAAATGTTTGTCTTAAAGAAGTCCATTCGTTTTCACTCGCAAACCGTTTTTCGTAATTTATAATGTCAACTACACCCAATTTTCTTTTCACTTTGGTGAATAATTGGGAGGAGGATGACGAAGTAAAACGCAGGATCTCTCGTTGTATGCTTTTGAATAAAAACCCTACTGATGATGTAAGGCATTGTTTCAACCTCCTAAACACCAGAAATATTTAAACTTCCTTAAACCTTGATGAAGAATCTGTCTTTCCCAAATCAAAACCTCATTTCAACCTGGGGCAGGGTATCATAAAAAATGAGCATCTTTCAAAATAGGGTAGGCACAAATATATTTTAACCCTTTTATTCCTCTTCTTTACGAATCATAAACTAAACCCAGATACAACCCTCAAAGTCCTAATCGAGGTAAGGTTTAGTTCGAAAGCGTACTCGATGAGATATCGTTTCCTGACTCCTATAAGCTATGCTCAAGTTTAGTATTGGCCTTATAAATGAATTTAATTTATACCCTGACTAGTGATTCCGGTCGCCAGTTATTGTGATATCTTTTTTCAAAAAAAAAAGAAGCTTCAAGACAAACATGCGTGCTGCATTAACAGTTTCGGAATTAACATTTCCAACTTGCCAAATTCGCTTGATATCTTAGAAATTTACATGAGAACATCAGTGACGAGTTCGATCTATTGGAATTTAAAGACTCTGCTAACCTGGGACAAGTTATTGCCAAGTGGTTTGTTCTGTGAAAATTTGACTTCACCTAGAGAGCTATTTTCGAAGACTCGATCATAATACTGTCAATCAGGGGCAGTTACGTCGAGCTTCTGCGAATCTCTCCAAGAGTTTGGAAACAGTGGGGCAATTGGACACCATGTTTTCTGTAAAATCCTCTCGGGATGACTTTTTATCGTGGACCATGTGACTTGGGGAATTTGAAAATCGAAGGTGGTTGTGACAATTCTGTAACGAATATTTTCAACGCAAGAAATCTCCAGTTGGTGACCTGAGAATTCCCAGTGAGCTGATTAGCTTCACCTCTCCAGCGAAGCGGATGTTTATTTCATCCCCACGAAGTTTCGACTCCAACAACTTTGTCAACTCAGGTTTCCCCATTGAATGGATATTTATTTTACCCATGAAGTTTCTACATTCAAGAGAAGGATCCGTTTCTAGTAGATCTTTATTCTCATCTTCAACAAGATAACTGAGATTCATAGTGACAAATCCTTCAGTAAGATCAAGATGTTATTCCCCAAGTGGGATGTTCTCCATTCCCCAAGAGAAGTTTTTGAAGACCCGAAGCAGGACTATGATCCCATATTTAGTTCTCCACCTATCCTCGGTGGTACTTCTATCTTCAAAGATTGGTCGTTTGTTTGTTTTGAGATGTTTATTTCATATCCGATTGCTTTTCCTTACTTGTTTTGTTAGCATAAGCATACACATATCATATAGATAGACAACATGACATATGCAGTTTTGCATCTTTGTGCTTGTTTGTTCTGTCACTTCGGCCGTGATTTCCCCCAAGTTACTGGGTGTGTCTTCTCCTTCCAAGTAGAGTCGTCAGCCTTAGGCAGAATGAGCGCAATATTTCTATTTCCCCACAGAGTTCGATCCTCGTGGAAGACGGTTGTTTTAGTACATCTCATTTGAGTTCATACCTCAATGGTCGGGTCTTGATTGACAGTTTCTCTTCAGATATTTTCTGAATTGAACTTCGGTCCGTGGCAATCACATTGTGGACATTTCCAACTTTTGAATATGGATTAAGTGTGCATTTATTTTGCACTTGGCTCCCCAGGAAGAGTTTTTATGGAGATAACTATTGAATTTGTATATTTTCTCTAACAATATTATACGAATTCCTCAACAGTCTATATCTGGATTGCAAGCAACCTCTTTATTTGAGCAACTTGCTACAATCAGGTTTTCTATCAAAGATGACAAATGGCAGTCTCCTTAAGGCAGTTTGTTCATCCCCAATGATTTTATCAAGATTATCAACCTAACAGACGACATCTCTTTGGAAATATACCAAAGAGGTTTGTCGAAGACGTTACAGATATTTTCTCTTTATTTGAGAGTCTACAGAGTTTCAGACGTATTTTATAACTGCAACAAAGAAGATACTCCTCAGGGGTTTACTCCCAGTGAGTCCATTACACAAGTTTATTCCCATCAAATGGCATCTCTTCTGAGAAGTTCAATGAAGTTTATTACAATCGGTCTCTCTTTATTTGAGAAGACATATTTTTCTAATCAACTGACTTTCATCTCTTTCAAAGATCCCCATTGAAGCTTTACAATCTCTAGTACATCCTTTTGGTCAGATGCCTTTGGCTTAGGCTACCTTGTTTGGTAGTAGGTCATCTTTCCTTTTTGTGTTCACCTTTTCTTAGGCTATCATATGTTTTGATAGTAGGTAACACATCGGTTTGGTCAGACACCTTTTCTTAGGCTGCCATGTGTTTGGTAGTAGGTGATCTCTCCTTCTTTGGGTTATTACCTTTGCTTAGGCTATCATACGTTTGATAGTAGGTAATATACCATCCGTTTTGGTCAGATATCTTTTCTTAGGCTACCTTGTTCGGTAGTAGGTCATCTTTCCTTTTGTGTTCACCTTTTCTTAGGCTATCATATGTTTGATTGTAGGTAACACATATCGTTTTGGTCAGACACCTTTTCTTAGGCTGCCATACATTTGGTAGTAGGTGATCTTTCTTTTCGAGTTTATTACCTTTTCTTAGGCTATCATACATTTGATAGTAGGTAATATACCGTCTTTTGGTCAGATACCTTTTCTTAGGCTATCATATGTTTGATAGTAGGTAACACATATCGTTTTGGTTAGACACCTTTTCTTAGGCTGCCATATGTTTGGTAGTAGGTGATCTCTCTTTTCGAGTTTATTACCTATTCTTAGGCTATCATATGTTTGATAGTAGGTAATATACCATCCTTTTTGGTCAGATGCCTTGGCTTAGGCTACCATGTTTGGTAGTAGGTCATCTTTCCTTTGTGTTGCCTGTGCTTAGGCTATCATTTAATTGATAGTAGGTAACATGCGTTTCTTTGCTTCAACCGGAGATCTTTGCTTAGGCTACCAAGCGTTGGTAGTAGGTTATCCTTCACTTTCAAGTTTCTGCTTCACTATCCAAGTTACTGTACTCTTGGTGATATCATTATATCTTATCTTTATTTTGGAGATTCCGTGATGCTGGTTGTCATATTTCCTCGTGGAGTCCCGCTTTGTTGGGCCTGTTCTTCCCGGGTGTCGTGTTTTATTCCTCCCCTGTGGCATCATGTCTCCACAGGACCCTCTGTTCTGTATTCTCATATCATCTCATATCATATGCATTCGGTGGCTTCTTAGAGCCAAAAATTTGTGCAATGTTTGTATTTAAGTCCCTCCTATCACGTCGAGACGAAGATTTCAATCTCCATATCTCGAGATAGAAGAAACTTAAATAAGGGCATCTGTCACACCCTAATTTTTGACCCTAAGATCTCACTTCCCTTTTTTTTTCTGTTGCTTTTGTGTGTATTTATTATCACTAACCAGTTTAGATAGATACAGTCTCTTTCAATCAAGCACCACTAAGACACAACCTGTGAATCCCGTTTTAAGGGTCGCGTCATTAGGGTTGCTCATCGTTCATACAAGAGTTCATTTTGGTCAGCAATGGACTTATTATATTGAGATTTTTACCAAGCCTCTTTTACACTTCAACTCTATTCATCATCGAAGTTTTTAAGACGTTTCCTTCATGGGCAAGGAATTATGGCTTGAATTTATAAGAATTGTTATTGTGGGCCAAAGATTTTTAAAGTTGAATTTGGAGCGTGGGTCTGAATGTTTCTTTTGTTCAAACTCATTCGAGATGGATTAAAACTATTATCGGTTTTGTTCATTAGAGGTTAATTCACTTTGAGTTTGGAAGAATTCATTTTGAGTACTTGTTTAAAGAAGCAAATAATTGAAGTTACAAATTTCAAATCACTTGAAGTCAAACATCACTATGCTATTTCATCTAAGACTTCTCACATATTTGTCAAGTGCTCGACATATCAAATTACTTTTAATACCGTAAGGGTGATACGTAAATTCAGAGATATTGAAAGGAACAGTAAGATTATTCTATAAGGATTTTTGAACTACCAAGGCTCATTGGTTCTTATGAAGCTCATATTACATCCAAAATTTGTTATCATTATGAAAAGTATATACACTATGCTACCAGAGTTACAAGAAATCATTACTTTTGTTTCAAGATGTAGAGGGATTGAACTTTATGATACTTAAGGCATTTAGTTCTATCCAATTGCACATGTTCTCTACTATCCACCAGCCCACGGTGATGATACATGCATTGATATTAAAGAAATAACAAGTAGTTATGGTAACCCTTCAGCGGATGCCTCCTTTGACCTTTTGAGGAGTTTGCTTGCTAACAGACTTACTTATTGCTGCCAATGCTGAGAAATTCATCGACCCTCGCATCAGTAGCACCATCATTTGATCTTCTCACACAAACCGACGCGCATTTTCATATCCTAAAAAGAACTGCCCACACCAGAGCAAGACAAGCTGCAACTCCTAGCATGTCGCCATTTACCCAAGGTCTCGATTTGCAGCTTCAGATTTCTTCACAAAATCAAATGTATGAAGCCCAAAGTCGTGCTTCCGACACTCCGACATTTGCTGCAATTAGAGCTCTTTAGAACCATAAGCAAGAGATTCCTAAATCTCCCTCGGTCGCGACAGCCTACTAAATCTGTGAGAGAAAGTAAAGAATCAATTATTTGAATTGTTACACAAGAGCTAAGACGGAGTTAGAGTTGAAGCCGAAACTCAAAAGAAGTTGTGCTCCACAGCCACGACTTCATGTTGACTAAAACCAGGCTCCCTTTCTAGCGAACTCGTCCAAGCATCGTGACCTGCAAGAAGAGCCAGAACAGATAAGGCAATGTGAACTCACGGTTACTTCCAAAACAATTAGCATCAGAACAACACACTGTTAGAAGACTTTAAAGTTAATTAAAGAAGAACCATTGGATCATAAAGCAAAATCATGGCTTCGAAGTACTTACCAATAGAAGCCAGTATAATTTCACTATCGTCGACGAGAAATTCTGAGACCTTCAATCTTCAGCTACCCTATCCCCACATCACTATATTTAGTATAATTTCATATGAAGTTTGTCTAAAAAGAAACCAGGATGAACCACCACATCATTTCTCCAAGATATGAATCGAATCCTACTAATTTTCTTGTTAAGAGGAAACAGGAAGACCCTGTCAAAGATAATTGAAAGATAGCCAGTTTTTCCTTTAAACAACCAATTCTGCAATACCGTTATGCTAGGTCATTCGCACCAACCGAAACCTCACGGTGTTGGTTTTCTCTTCATATTGTTAATTAGCCTGATGTCGGCTGCCGAGAGATTGATGACGGTTTCTGCTTCCAGAAAGTCAGCAATTACTGATGATAATAAGGTCCTGCAAACAACAGGTTCATTTCAGAAATAAGTTTGAGACAATTTGTTTTTCTCCAAAAAAACGCAGACAACCGGCCAAATTAATCAAATTTAATTCCAAAATACACATGATTAGATTAATATAGAAATATATTCATGTGTCTAGAAAGATATCAAAGCATGTCAAGGTGGAAAGGGAAATGTACGCTTGTAATTACTATCACACAAATTCTTTTCATTAGGAGACGTAAATGACAAGTTTTCGAAAAGAATTTCAATGCAGAATCAAAGATGTTTCTGTAAAATTGGAAAGATGTAAATAGAATTCAAGAGTAAACAAATCAATTTGTATTTCTTTCCAAAACGAAAGCAGACAAGTTAATTCCTCGCATTCAATACAAGATACGCAGACGAGCCTATATAAAAAGCGTTGCAAGGAGAAGTTTTGAAAAAAAAGACAACACAACAACACACAACAATCCTCAGAAACCCTCAGAAAGTCCCCGATCAGAAAACCTCAGGTTGTGAATCAAGAAAATAAAGAACTTATCTGTGTGCTTGTTCGAATCCACCACCGTCAACCGCGATCCAGACCGACACCCTTGTCATTTTCGTCAGCTGTCGCCGAAACCGCCCTCACCGGAAATCACCATCGCAAACCCTTCATCCATCGCGAGCCCACCACCATTTCTGAACCTGCGATCGAAGAAAGCAACAATAACCTCAGATTGTGAGATGTTTTTCTCTAACAATTAACTTTTATTATTTGATTTGTGTAGTGCAGGAAGAGAGAAAACGGTTCGTAGTGAAGAAGAACAGACAAAAGCAAGAGATGGGAGAAGGATGGTGAAGTGAAGACGATGGAAGAAGAAAAGAGACAGAGAGAAAAGGTAGCAAGAGAGAGAGCAAAAGGGAAAGCCGGCGAGAACGGAGGAGAGATTGAAGAGGAAGAGGGCGATCGAGAAAGAGGAAAGAAGAGGGATTTAGGGATTTGAGATTTATTTTGTAATATAATCACATGTATGTGCACATACACACATACGGTAAACACTCACACACATGACCCTTGGATCTCCAGCAGATCTCATCCAACGATCCACAAACACACACCCACGGTAACCTCCGAACGCCTGCTTACACGTGATCCAGCGCGCCCCACTAATCCCTTCGTTTAACCCCATATTTAATCTGAATTAATTTTTCTAATCACCTTTTTAAATTAATTAAAGAACCTAATGATAACCTTTTTTAATTAATAAACCACCATTTTATTTAAAACAACTAATGACCCTTCATTTAAATTATTATTTTTAAGTAACTCACTTTTTTAATGATAATACTTGTTGATAACTAAAAACTTTTTATTAAAAAAAAACCTTTTCTTAATTAAATTAACCTTTTATAATAAATTTTTTTATAAAATAAACCATTTCACTTTTTTCTATTTAATAAGATAAAATCTAAAACCTTTTTATTTAAGAATCCTTTTATTTAAATTTACTAATTAGAAATTTACTTAACCTACAATTTTTAAAATCAAACCAATCTCACAAATATCTTCTCATAAAATCAATCCCTTCCTAAAATCAATTCAACCTCTCCTTTCAAATCAATTCGACTAAAATCAATCCACATCGCAAATAAATCCAAGCGTGCACGCTTCCGTCTCACAACATTGATTCCACTCACATACCCCACTGTCACTCACTTAGTGCTTTCATCCGTTTGTGTATGGATTTATTTATCTGCTTTTACTTTATCCGCTATTTATCTTTATTGCATCGCATTATTGCATTGCGTCCAAAGGAAGAATCTGCGCATAACGTAAACAATTGTGCGTATGCATCACATTTGCATCATAATCCCCATTGATCCTTGATCCTATTCAAGTTGATCTTCTAAGTTAGATCCTACCCCATAAGGAGGACCTTTTATCTTTACAACTTAGACAAACACATTCAACAACTCAATTCAAACTATTCAAACATATTAGATAATAAGATGTTAATCATCTTAAGCGAGATAAAACTCCTACCCCATAACAATTCAATCAATATGTAGGGACTCTGCCTTAGGAGAGATAGAGGCGTACTTGTTGACAATCCGAGTACTTAAGCCCTTCTCTTAAGACGATGCAAAGACTATTTTCCTACAAAGTTGTGGTGGTTAAAATCAAGTAATCTCCCTTAAAATGACAACTCATCTTTTCTCCTAAAATCAATCAATCAACTACCTTTATCCCTTAGGAACTTTGACCACAGTCAAAGAACTCCTCAAACCCTTTAGGGGAACTACAGATACTCTGATTCCACTCCCGTCAGGATATGTAGGCACAAGATGCGATATCTTGTCGAGTATACTTAGAATTAAACCATTAGGTTTTTTATCCTTAAGCAAATAACCCTTAGCAATAAACAACATAAAACAAGAGGTTCATGTAGAGTACTACAGAAACTTAGGATGCTAGCACCTTCCCTAAGTTTAACCAACCCCGAACCTATAACTCTCTAGCTTTTATATTTGCATGTGGGTAATTTGATCTTTTCCCCTTCCTTTGGACAAATTAAAGTTCGGTTGCAAATGAATTAAGATTCAAGCTAATCAATAGCTTGGTATCCAAATTTCACCGCGACAAAGTGCAGCAAAAGTGAGAGTGAAGTGGAATGACCTAAAATCCTCATATCTAGCAAAAACGGTTTTGACCCCAATTAGGTGGCCCACTAAAATAAAATGAAACATCCTGTTTCGCTCTGTTCACACTGCGAACGTCCTAGCAAACATGTTCGCTACTGTCTTCGCCTAGCGAAGGTGCTAGCGAACATGACAGGTTTTTTTTTTTTTTAAATATCAATGCACAACACATTTCAGCCAAGGTCCACCACATCAAGCATAATATTTACACAACAAAAAACAATAAATAGTTACAATGTTGGGGTTCCTCCCAATAAGCGCTTTGTTTAACATCGTTGGAGCTCGCTCGAAATGCACTGAGGCGGTGTCTCGCTCGAAATCACCACCTAGGTAAATCTTCAACCTTTGGCTGTTGACAATCCAATTCTCTTTGGTCTTGATGTCTTCAATGATAATAGCCCCGTAACTCAAAATGTTGCGAAACCAAAACGGACCCGACCACTTGGACTTTAACTTTTCGGGAAACAATCTCAACCTAGAATTGAATAGTAACACCATCTGCCCTACCTCAAATTTCTTGGTCACAATCTTTTTGTCATGATATCCCTTCACTCGGCCTTTGTAGATTTTGTTCGACTCATAAGCTTGAAGGCAAATTTCTTCCAACTCATGAAGTTGGATTTTTCTTTTGTCGTCACTCAAGTTATGATCAAAATTTAGCAACTTCAATGCCCAAAAGGCTTTGTGCTCGAATTCAACCAAAAGGTGACAATTTTTACCGTAGACCATTTTAAACGGTGTGAGACCAACCAACGCTTTGAAAGCGGTCCGATAGGCCCACCAGGCATCGTCAAGCTTGATTGACCAATCCTTCCTTGAGGTAGACACAATTTTTTCCAAAATTTTTTTATCTCTCGGTTCGATACCTCCGCTTGCTCGTTAGCTTGCGGATGGTATGGTGTTGCAACTTTGTGCCGCACACCATACTACTCTAAAGCTTTGGCTAACTGAGTGTTACAAAAGTGCGAGCCACCGTCACTTATTAACACTCTCGGAGTACTGAAGCGAGAAAATATGTTTTTTTCAAAAAAATTATTATGGTTTTCCCGTCTGCCTTAGCGCTAGCTATGGCTTCCACCCATTTGGAGACGCAGTCCACCGCAACAAGAATATATTCATTTCCAAACGATGGTGGAAATGGACCAACAAAATCAATGCCCCAATAATCGAAAACCTCGACTTCTATCATGCTTTGCAGTGGCATTTCATTTTGTTGCGTTATTCCACTGATCCTCTGACATTTGTCACAACTTTTTGTGTACGAGTGCTAGGGATGTAAATGGATATCCATGGGGGCGGATAGTATGATATCCGTGTCTGCCCTGTTGGATAAATATGATATCCGTATCTGCCTCATATCCATGCGGATATCAGTTAAGCGGGTAATCCACGGGTTTTAAGATATCCGCGGATATTTACAGATATCCATGAATAACTTTTTTTGTCTAAAATTATTTTTTAAAAATATATTTTTTTCGCTCTCAATTTAACAACTAAACTTCATCATATTATTTTCATTCTTTTTTCACTAAAACATAATAACATTCAAACATAATATCCATACATTTCATTTTTAACATAATAAAATTCATCATACCATATAATAATTGTTTGAATAAAACAAAAAGTAATAATGCAAATAGTTTTCATCAATTATTACAAAACTCCATATTATGCATTCCTTGCTTAACATTCATACTTTGGTTTCGTAGCTCCTAAATTAAAAGCTTAAAAGATTCCAAATAAAATATCCAAAATAAGCAATACACATGTAATGACGTCTATAATAAATTAAAAATATTTAAATACTTTTTATAATTTATTAACGGGTATGGATATCCGCGGGTACGGGTATCATTAAACCCGCATCCACATCCATTAAATAACAGATATTTAAATATTTATTTATTTTATCCATGGATATCCATTAAGCTATCCACATTGTATCCGTGACGGATTATATCCGCGGATACCTGCGGGCACAGGCTTTTTTGCCATCCCTAACGAGTGCGCATCTCTGAACAAGGACGGCTAATAAAATCCCGATTGGAGGACTTTAGCGGTCGTTCTTGTGTTTTTAAAATGACTTCCATACAGAGAGTTGTGAAAATGCCATAGGATAACTTTGGCTTCCTCCTCAGAAACACATCTCCGTAAAATGTTATCGACACAATGTTTGAAAAGATGTGGCTCATCCCACATAAAGTACTTGGCGTCTGACAAAATTTTTTTCTCTAGTGACTAGTTAGACCTTTTGGAATCAATCCGGTGGCTTTGTGGTTAGCCATATCGGCGAACCAAGGTCTAACCTTCACCATATACAATTTTTCATCAGGGAACTCTTCCCTCACCTCTTTCTCATGTTTTGTGACTTCATCATTCACAAGTCAGGACAAGTATCTGCTACCAAATTCTTAGACCCTTTTTTATCATGAATTTCAAGATCAAATTCTTGATGTAAAAGAATCCAACAAATTAACTGTTGTTTGGAATCCGATTTGGTAAGCAGATACTTGATCGCCGCATGATCGGTGTATACCACAACTTTGGATCCAATCAAATAAGACCTAAATTTTTCTAATGTATACACTATAGCAAGAAGTTCCTTTTCAATTATTGCATAATTAATTTGAGCCTCGTTAAGAACCTTGCTTGCATAATGTATCGCATGGAAAATTTTGGTTTTTCTTTGGCCTAACACTGCACTAACCGCATAATCGCTTGCATCGCACATGAGTTCAAAATCGTTTTTCCAATTCGGTGCAACAATTATGGGTGCAGTTATTAGGCTTTGTTTCAAAGAATCAAAAGCTGTCATGCAAGAATCATCAAAAAGAAAAGACTTATCTTTATTGAGCAGGTTGCTCAATGGTTTTGTTATCTTCGCGAAGTCTTTGATGAATCTTTGGTAGAATCCTGCATGACCCAGAAAACTTCAAATTCCCTTCACATTCAGAGGTGGCGGCAACTTTTCAATCACTTTCCCTTTAACCTTATCAACTTCAAGTCCCTTTGAAGAAACTTGGTGCCTGAGCACAATGCCTTCCATAACCATGAAGTTGCATTTCTCCCAATTAAGCACCAAATTAGTGTCCACACACCTCTCCAAGACAACATCAAGATTTTTCAAACTAAGGTCAAATGATGGTCCAAAAACTGAGAAATCATCCACAAACACCTCGATCTTCTTCTCAATCAAGTCCGAGAATATAGCTTGCATACACCTTTGAAAAGTCGCCGGTGCATTACACAAACCAAACGACATCCTCCTATAAGCAAAGATTCCGAAAGGACAAGTGAAAGCTGTTTGTTCATGATCCTCCGGGTTGACAATGATTCCATTATACCTGGAGTATCCATCCAAAAAGCAATAACATTCTTGACCGAAAAGTCTCTCGAGCATTTGATCCATGAAAGGAAGAGGAAAATGATCTTTTCTTGTAGCTTGATTGAGCCTATGGTAGTCGATACACATTCTCTATCCCGTTACAGTCTTAGTTGGAACCAACTCATTCTTTTCATTGTGGACAACTGTCATTCCACCATTCTTCGGCATCACTTGAACATGACTAACCCACGAACTATCGGAAATAGGATAAATCATGCGGACATCCAACATTTTGACAACTTCTTTCCTCACCACTTCTTTCATAGTAGGATTCAATCTTCTTTGTGGTTGAGCTACCGACTTGAAATCTTCCTCCATGAATATTCGATGCATACAATAGGAAGGGCTTATACCTTTCAAGTCTGAAAGAGTCCAACCCACTGCGTCTTGATTTTTATTCAACATAACAATTAATTTCCTTTCTTCATCCATGGTTAACTCCGAACTTATGATCACCGGCTTATTTTTCTCTTCACCAAGGAAAACATACTTAAGATGAGACGATAACAACTTCAACTCAAGCTTGCTTTCCTCATTGTTCTCTTTTTTCAAATTTTCCACCCTTTCTTTCAAAGGTGGGATTTCCTCTAATTCTTCAAGTTCCCGCAAACACTTTTCAATTTCTCTTTCTTCGTCTTAATTTACTTTTGAAAGAGCATTGGTAAGAACTTGTTGTAATGGTGTGGGAACTTGCAATAACTCTTTGACTTCTTTAATTGCCACTTCCGTTGCATCAATTCTAAAATAATCGATTTAATCCTTAGAAAGCTTCATGGCTTCAAAAATATTGAAGCAAATCTCCTCATCAAGAACTCTCATTTTCATGAGACCATCATCCATATCAATCGCCATGCACGCGGGATTCATAAAAGGTCGACCAAGAATCAAGGGAGAGTCTTCATGTTCTTCCATATCAATTACCACAAATTCAATTGGGAACAAAAACTTATCAACCTTTACCAACACATCTTCAGCTACACCATGAGGGTGAGTGGTAGATTTTTTGGCAAGTTGCAACGTCATTTGAGTAGATTTCAACTCCATGTATCCCAACCGCTTCACAATAGATAAGGGTATCAAATTGATACTAGAGCCCAAATCAATCAACCCCTTGCCAACATAAGTATTTCCAATTTTAATGGGCAAAGTAACTCGTCCTGGATCACTTTCTTTCCTCGGGAGAGTACGTTGAATAATTGCGCTACAACTAGCATCCACCATGATCGTTTATTGATTCGTATACGGCTTCTTCTTCATGAGAATGTCCTTCATGAATTTAGCATACTTGGGGCATTTTCTTCAATGCTTCGGAAAATGGAATATTAATTTGCAATTGTTTGAATATGTCCATAAATCGAGCATAGTGTCTAGTGTTGCACCCCAAAATTTGCCCTCTTTCAAGGCTTGACTCATTTCTTCATTTCTTTCAAATTCAATGACATAAGGGAGGCCCATCATTCCAAATTCAAGGTTCATGAATTCAAGGCTAGATTCAATAATATTACAAAGAGAAATTTCATGACATTTGCAAGAATGTCACATTTGTTACAAAATTCAAACTCTTGACAATGCTTAGGAAATTAAGCTATTTCTAGTATTAATTCAAGCTTCTAAATAACTTCATGCCATGGTATCCCCCATGCTCCATCAAGTCCACATGACCCTCTTTGTGCTTACAAACATGCAAGGAAAATATTTAAGAGCTAATTCAATGTTGGAATATTTCAAGATCAATACCATGCATGTTCAACCATGGGCAATTTTAATATGGTCCAAAACAGCCCCATGCAAGAAGTGGCAATGTGTATCATATTACAAAATCATTTTATGTCACAAAACCAAGACTATAAGCTTATGTTGATACATCTACACATCAAAAATTAGAATTTGAAAATGATGTCCAAAAGGTAGTGTTATTGGTTACATGAGTATGTCCAAACAAATCAACCAACCAATGGGTACAAGGATGAATAGAAAGGTAGAGTGCTGCAGAAGAAAATACAGCAAAAAAACATACTAGAAATGGAAGGAAAGTGGGGCTGCACCAAAAGGTGGTAAAAGATATTGCCAAGAATGGAAATTCTAAAAATGGAGAAGTGTGCAAGAGCTGTGGTTTTGGTACAACAGAAAAAGGCAGCAGAAAAAGTGAGATAAGAAGGGAAGGAGTTGTAAACAAACTATCATTCACAACACATTGAGATAGAGATTGAGAGCAAAGAGTAAGAAAAACCAGAAAAAAATAGAGAAAAGAACAAACCCTAAAAAACAGAAAAAAAGGAGAGATACATACACATTTTTGAGAGCAAGAAGTGAAAAGAACAAACCCTAAAAAACAGGAAAAAAAGGAGAGATACATACACATTTTTGAGAGCAAGAAGTGAAAAGAACAATCCCTAAAAAACAGAAAAAAAAGGAGAGTGACATAGAAACACAAGAGCATCCTTGAAGAGCATAATCTTCACAACATAGAGTGAAGAGTGAAGTACATCCAACCAAAATCAGAAGAGGCTTAACAAAGAAGGAGAATATCTTTGGTATCCATTCCTTCAAACTTTTCCCTTTTTATACCTTGCACTTGTCATTTATTTATCTCTGTTAAGTTATTTGGTGTTGTGTATATTGTGTGAGGTTCCAAAGGGGCCAAGAAACCATTTTTAAGAACCACAAAAAGAAGCAAAAAACAAGAGAAAAGTTTGGTTTTTCACCCTGGTAGCCTGACACGGGCCGTGTCACATCTCTGCTTGAGTTTTCATGGCGTATTTTCCCTGAGTTCCCTGACATGGGCCGTGTCACACAACACGGCCACCCATGTTGCACCTCTGTTTGATGTTCTTAACGTTTTTTGCCCAGACCTTGTGACACGGGCCGTGTCACATCGTTGTTTTAGTTTTTCTTGCATTTTTTCCCAGACTTTGTGACACGGGCCGTGTCATGCAACACGGGCGGCCGTGTCACACCGCTTCTTGACTCAAAACCCTAATTTTTCTGGAACTGTGACACGGGCCGTGTCACACAACACGGCCACCCGTGTCAGACCTCTGTTTTTTTCACGTTTTTTCGACTTTTTTACCTCAAAAATTTTTTCTCAAGGAAAACAAAATTTTTCTGGAACTGTGACACGGGCCGTTTTTTTTGTGTTTTGTTTTTTTTAAGCCGGTTAACCAGTTGTGATTGTTTGGTTTTTGTGCATGTTTATTGTTGGTCATTTTTGACCTTTGGTTCTAAAAACTATTTTCAAGAAAACAAACTCTCGATTCTCATCGAGCCATTTTTGACCTCGTAAGCCGATTGCCTTGTGCGTCGCCATCGACCTTGCTCGCTTCACCTCAAATATTTTTAAGCAACTAAAACCCTTGACCCAACGTCAAGCGGATTTTCTCAAATAATGGTTAAACCAACTCACCATATTTAACAAAAGGATAAAGTTCACTTTGTATTGAACTAAAGAGAGGGGATTAAGTGTAGACTTCTTCCTCTCCGAGTGTCGAGATGCTCACTGTAGTGTGGGTGGTTTTGATACTCGTCTTTCAATACGAAGACGTTTTCATCCACACCTTTTTCTCCTAAAAAACCTCGGCCCCGTACTGAGTGCATTTTCAAAACACTTACAATAAATAAATCGATTCTCTTTGTATTCAACTAAAGAGAGAGGATTGAATGTAGAATTTTTCCTCTCCGAGTGTTGGGATATTCACTGTAGTGTGGATGGTCTCGATACTCGTCTTTCAATATGAAGACGTGACTCTATCCACCACCTATCTCCTTCTACAACTTCCTTCCGCAACTTTCCCCACCTAAAATCTCGGTCCCGCACCAAGCGCATTTTCAAACTTATTTTCATAACAAAACTTGAACGGTCGTGGAGTGGTTAGGCGTAGGCCTTCTCCTATCCCGAGTGCTGACGTTTACCGTAGGGTTCTCCATCGCGAAAGCACTTACCATTCAAAACCAAACACACTTTAATAATAGAATGAAGTTCTCTTTGTATTGAACTAAAGAGAGAGGATTAAATGTAGACTTCTTCCTCTCCGAGTGTCGAGATGCTCACTGTAGCGTGTGTGTTTTTGATACTCGTCTTTCAATACAAAGACGCTATGTTCGCCACACCCTTTCATAACAAAAACTTTGAGATAAAGAATTGGGTACTACCCGTAGGGGTTACTATCCGATGAGCGAACATAGCGTCTTTGTATTGAAAGACGAGTAGCAATACACCTAACTGCTAGAATGCGTACGATAGCATCATCCATAAAGTCATCAACAAATCGTAGGCCGAACTACGGCTGCTCTGATTTCTCATACCAGATGAGGATACGTAGGCACAAGGCGGAGATGTCTTGGCGAGCACAATCCCCCTATCACCCGTAGTTTCCCGAACTACGTCGACTCTGATTTTCTCATATCCGTTGAGAATACGTAGGCCTAGGACCGCGAAGTCCTACCGAGTCCGTTCTTTCCCTTCTTCCCCCCGTTACCTTTCTTTCCCCGTTTCTAAACCCTTTTCTGTATCTTTTGGAACACTCTTCATAGTAAAATCTTTAAGCAAATATAATCACACACGACAAACAAATGGTTCCCATCGAGTACGATGGATGCGATGGGTGCTAATACCTTCCCTTCGCATAACCGGCTTCCGAACCCATTTATGGTTGCGAGACCATCTTATCCGTTCTTTTCTAAAGGTTTTCTCGATATTTTCCTTTCCCCTCATGGGATAAATAAAGTTCGGTGGCGACTCTTCTGTCCTTTTCCTTTTCGCCTTCCTCGTCGTTGCGCGTATTTTTCGAGTAGCGACATCTAGCATTGTCTTTCCTTGTCGACGCATGTGGATAAGGTAAATTTTGAATAGGAATAGTGCTCACTTGCTATTTTCCTTTTCTCGACTTTTTCACTCTTTCGTCTCTCTTACTTTTCTCTCCTTCCTCATTTTTTTTCACTTTCTCATTTTCAACTAAATCTCCCTCAAAATTTTTTTCTACTTCTTTCTCAACATTTTCAATTTCTTTTTCAACTACAACTTCCTCTGCCACTATCTCCTCACCTACGCTCATGTCAATTTCTCTACCACTTCTTGTGAAAATCACCTTGCAATGCTCCTTAGGATTTGGAATAGCGGTAGCCGTGAAAGGCCCTTTTTGTTGATCGGCCAATTGTTTTGATAATTGGCCCACTTGTGTCTCCAAAATCTTAATAGCCGCATCAGCGTTCTTTTGATTTGACATTGATATTTGCATGAAATTGAGTAAGAGTTTCCTCCATCTTTGATGGTGCACTTTGAGTTTGTGGAGGTTGAGTGTAATTTTGATATTGTTGACGATTTGAAGTTCTGGCTTCTTGTGGACTCCAAGGTTGTTGGTACCTTTGATTAGGTCTTTGATAACCTTGATTTGTTTGTTGGTAAGGTGGTCTTTGTTGGTATCCTTGATTTTGATTTCCGGCATAGTTGGCTTATTCCAAAACAGGAGGACAATATCCGGTAGGATGGTCACCTTTACACAATTCACAACTTGCCACTTGAACTTGAGTAGGAACTTCTTGCATCTCTTTGATTTGTTGTGGAAGCTTCAACATTTATTGAGTTAAAAGCTCCACTTGTTGGGTGAGAAGTTTGTTTTGAGCAAGAATATCATCATTCGTACCTAACCCGAGCACGCCTGGTTTTCGTTGAGCTACTCCATGGTTATGATTCCCTTGGTGATCATTAAGTGCCATCTTCTCAATAATTGCAATTGCATCTTTGGCGCTTTTAGACATCAAAGAACCCCCCGCTGTAGCATCCAACAAGGTCTTGTGAACCGAGAGGAGACCATTGCGGAAAATGTGAACTTGAGTAAGTTCATCAAAACCGTGTCCTTTGCATTTTCTCAACATAGAACTGAATCTCTCCCAAGATTCGTTGAGGGATTCACTTCCTCCTTATGAAAACACAACTATCGCAGTTTTTGCTTCCATGAAACGGTTATGTGGAAAGAACCGTTCAAGAAACTTCTCTTCCAATAGATTCCAATCTGTCATGATTGTCGTAGATTGATCAAGATACCATTCATTCGCTTTCATAATCAAGGAATGAGGAAATAACCTCCTGAACAATGACTCTTCGTCAGCTTTGGTAGCTCCCGTTGCACCTGCAATCTCATAGAATTTTGTAAGATGTGTAAACGGATCCTCATGATCTAACCCCATGAAAAGGATTTTGATAAATGAGTGCAAGGATTACCGTTTTCATCTCGGCTTGTCTTCCATTTTGGAGATTACGCGCGAACTGAACGGTGTGTCTTGGACTGTTTGTACATGGAACGGAAACTGGAGGTGGAGGTGGTGGTGGTGCTGCCATAATTTGTGAATTAGGTGGAGTGGATGAAGAAGATTCTCCGAGCTCTTGTATTTCAATAGCTTGTTGTCGTCTTCGCCTTGTGTGACTATTGGTACGTCGAGCAGTTCTCTCAATCTCAGGATCGAAAACAAGGTTTTTCGTCCGAACCTGTCCTCGCATAAACGAATTCTGCACACGAACTAAACAAATACAAAAGCACAAAGAATTACAAATATAAGAGATTCACAATACAAAAATCTTAAAATCACTAAACTATTGCAATGATTGCAATATTCTACTAACAATCCCCGGCAACGGCGCCAATTTGTTAGAAAGTTTTTTGTGGTAGTATTTTATCGTATCCACAGGGATTGATGAGAATATAGATGCTTGCCGTTCAACGGTTTAATGATTTAAGAAAGGGGGTTTTTAGAATGGTTTCAATTTTCATAACAAAAGTTTGCAAGAAATAAAGCGGAATAAAAGTTGGTCTAAGTTTGATAAAAGCATGTCAAGATTAGGGTTCGCTAGTCCTTCCTAATCGTATCTAATCGATCAAATATGTGAACAAAGTTTTAACCAATACAACCGCGTATCCTTGCTAAAATGTTCATTTCTAAAGCAATTTCGTGAATATTAATGTTTCGACCGCTAAATGATCTCTCTAAATAACACTTGAAACAATAATCATTAAGATCAATACAAAGCGGATATCAACTTTCAAACCTATGTCTAGCATTTGTATAGTTGATAAATGAAGAAATCAGGTCAAGACTTGGAAAGTTCATGTCTAAAGCAATCCAAACCATACATGTAAAAAGAGTAGCAAATAACTTCATCTATATTGATCACAACATTTGTTCACATACAAAAGATCAAGAAGAATACATAAATTTTGAGCTAACTACTCCTAACCTTGACAAGAGAGGGATTTAGCCACTCATTTCCATGATAGCTTGAGCAACAAGTTTTGGGAGAAGGTTGATCAACATCCGAGTCGAATAATCGAGATTGGATGGGAATCCACCTTCTTTTTGTGAAATATTGCTAAGAGATGATGAGAAATGAAGGAATGGGTTTTGAGGTCAGAAAAATCCTCTCAAATGCAAATACAAGAAATTAGATATTTTCTCAAAAAGTAGCTCATACTACTTATAGAAGGGTCTGCTGAGCTATCACGTTCACAATGCAAACAAATTGTTCGCCCAACGAACACCAAAAATGGCACATGAAGTGCCTATGTCCTGTGATCTCTGCCCAGACAAGTTTCTAAAAGTTCGATGTGCGAACGATCCTTCGCCTAGCAAAGCCTTCGCTGCAAACTTTGCACAGCGAGTTCTTGTCCAAATGCTTACTGCCTCAAGTCTGGGAGTGTTCGCTGGCTCTTCGCTACCACTTCGCCTAGCGAGTTCTTTGCTACCTCCTTCACTTAGCGATTTTATGGCCCTTTCCATTCTATGTGAATAGTGTTGTTGTGTGCATGCTGTCTTGGTTTCTTTGTCATCTTTCTTGTGTCTTAATTTCCACTTTATCATGCCTAATTCCTGCACAATAACACACAAATCAAAAGTACCAAGACATTTTCACAATATGTTGCAAACCGACCAAAGAAAGAGTGATTTTTAACACTTTCTTGACAAAAAGGAGTGAAAGATGCCCATATTTGATAGCTCAAATAAGCAAAGTTGGGCATTTAACAGTATTTTATGATGAACCCTCGCATCGAGGAGGATTTTCCTCTTGAAGCTCATGAATTTTATGATGAACGTTCGTTTATTTTCTGATGAATCCTCGCGTCAAGGAGGATTTTCCTCGTGATTTTTTATGGGTCGACTGAGACATTTGTCGAGGAGAGGATCCACGTGACTTCCTTGCTCGTTGTTTTGTAAGGGCTTTGGTCGAGGGCAACGTCCTCGTGCCTTTCTTCGCCCTTTCACTTGATTTGCAGTGGAAGGGTGTCACAACTGCGAAAAACACCTGGCAGAAAAATAGAAGAGTCGCCACCGAATGTTATTTATCCCTACAGGGGAAAAGAAACGATCGAAGAAAACATTAATGAAGGGATAAAACATCGTTTCACAACCAAATCTAATGTTCAGGAGTTGATTACACGAGATGAAGGTATTATCTAAAGCCTACTGCTAAACAGAAACAAAAACGAAAAGGGAAAAACAAAAAGAGAGACTCAATAGAACTCTGTCATCCTAGGCCTATGTACTGTTAGAACAAGATTTAGTTCTGCAAGATATCTCTAAGTTTGTATAATAACAAAGTGGTATTTGAGTGAGAACAATTTTGAGACTCTAACGTTTGTTTTTATGAAGAATTAACAAATAGGTTCTGACTCTGATAGAGATCATATTCAAGGATTACTCTAATCTGAACAAAGTCGCTTTTGTGCTACAAGAAGCAAGTATGCTTCTGATCTACTCTCATTCAGAAAGATTCTAAGAAGACAATAGGTTGTTGCTGCAATGTTCTCTTGGTTTTTACTTCTGATCATGACTCTGATACTTTACTTCTGAAGGCTTTCAAGCTTCTGAAGTCATTATCTTCTGAAGACTAAGTGATAAAGACTCTGAAGACAAGGTTCTGTTGAACGAAGTTCTGAAGACTCTGAAGACTTGAGTTTCTGAAGAATAAGTGTTGAAGACTCTGAAGACAAAGTTCTACTGAACGACGTTCTGAAGACTTTGAAAACTTAAGTTACTAGTGACCAAAGGTTCTAAAGACTAATTGGTTATTGTTTTGAAGAGAAGGTTCTGGTGAACAAGTTCTGAAGACTCTGAAGACTCAAGACTCTGAAGACCTACTGATCAACTCTTTTACTCATGATTTAATCATCTATATTCATAAGCCTCTGATGTAAAGAAGATAGGCTCAAACGTCTACAAGGGAAAATAGTACATAGTACGTTTTAACGTCTCAGTCCACTATCCTTATTTGGTGGTACAAAGGACAATTTTTTTGTACGATTTTCATCCCTGCGTAACGACATTATTTCAAGTCGCCAGCTACCTAAAGGATATTCCTGATCTTCCCTCCAACGGATCTTTTTCTGGATATATAAGGACTTGATTACTTGAAGAAATTAAGAAGCTTTACAACGATTAATACAAAGGTCACACTTTTATTGAAAGTAATCTATGAAGAATTAAAGCTACAATTTTGAAGCACCACATACAAAGAAAGAATATTGTTTATATTGTATTAGTGTCTTTAAGACATTTGAGCTATTAATAGTGCTTATATCTGCTTGTTTAGAAGCAATTTCATTGTAAACATCTTTGTTCAAACTGTTGTTTGTAACTCCTTAAGGAACCAATTAGGTCTGAATGCTTAAGAAGAGACGGTTAGTCTTTGTTGTTAGTCACCAGTGGTTGCTTGTGCAGATTGTAATTCCTTAAGGGACCAGTTGGGTCAGAATCCTTAAGAAGAGACAATTGTCTGTGTTGTTAGTCACCAGCAGTTGCTAGTGCATTGTAATCTGATGATTATAGTGGATTAAGTCCTTGTGTATAAGGAGAAATCACCTTGGCGGGTGGACTAGATTAGCTTGATAGTTTTCAAGTGAACCAGGATATATCGCGTGTCTTTCTTTCTTGATTAGTCAATTTGTGATCTTTGTTTGAGTTTCACAAAAAGATTTCATTTATGAAAACCCAATTCAAACCCCCATTTCTTGTGTTTTCTCACACCTTTAATTGGTATCAGAGCTCCGGTTCTGATTGTGATAAAAAGTTTTATCAACACTTCACCGTGTTCAGTATCGATCCAGTATTTGTATGAGATATCATGGTTGCAGCTAATGTTAATCCTATTCAAGATGAGAAAGATCATTACAGTGTCAAACCACTAGTCTTTGATGGTGAAAAGTTTGACTATTGGAAAGATAGAATTGAAAGTTTCTTTCTTGGTTATGACATATATATTTGGGATCTTATAGTTGATGGCTATACTCACCCAGTTGATGTTGAAGGAGTAAAAGTATCAAGAAATGCTATGACCAACCAACAAAAGAAAGATTACAAGAATCATCACAAGGAAAGAACTATATTGTTGAATGATATCTCTTATATTGAGTATGAGAAGATAACAAACAGAGATACTGCCAACTCTATTTTTGATTCTCTAAGAATAACTCATGAAGGAAATGCTCAAGTTAAGGAGACAAAGGCGCTTGCCTTAATCCAGAAATATGAGGCATTCAGAATGAAGGATGATGAAACAGTTGAGAATATGTTTTCAAGATTTCAAATGCTAGTCGCAGGACTTAAAGTTATGGACAAAGGATACTCAATTGCTGATCATATCAAAAAGATCATCAGAATCCTTCCCAAGAAATGGAAACCTATGGTAACTTCTCTCAAACTATCCAAGGATCTGTATAGTATACGTCTTAAGGAACTTATCAGTTCTTTAAGAAGTCATGAGATAGAGCTAGAGCAAGATGAACCACATAAGAAGAATAAATCTATTTCTCTTAAGTCTAAACCTGAAAAGGCAAAGGATTATCAAGCTGAGGAAGAATCAGAAGATTCTGATAAAGACTCAGAACATGAGCTATCACTTATCTCCAGAAGAATCAAGAAACTCTGTAAACATAGGCAAGGGAAGTTTAGAGGATCAAGAAGAAACAAAAGTTGTGCTGACTCATCATCTGGACAGAAGAAACAGAGCTCTAGAAAATAAGTCATATGTTATGAGTGTAATGAGCCAGGTCATTACAAGAATGATTGTCCAAAGCTTAAAGGTAAGAAGCCAAAGAAGAACTTCACCAAAGTCAAGAAGGGACTTATGGAAACTTGGAACGACTCTGATTCTAAAGAAGAAGAATCTGATGAAGAACAAGACGATGTTGCACTAGTGGCAACAACAGTTAACGTTGAGGTCTCTGATGAACTAGAAGACAAAACACTATCAGAATTAGAATCAGACTCAGACTCAGAGGTATTATCTAAACTCTCTCGTTGTGAATTAGAGTCTTGTCTTTCAGAAATGCTGGAAAAATATCAAGATCTTCAAAATAAATACAAGGAGCTTAAAATTTTTTCATGTAATTACTTCTGAAGCCAAAGATAAGCTTGAACAGAATAATTCTTCTTCGAATGAAATTTTTTTTTCTTTAAAAAATAGTAATTGTGCCTTAAAAATCAAAGTTTCTAAACTACAAGAAGAATTAGTCTCAAATGTCTCTAATAATTGTTATGTCAATAAGTATGATAGAGCATTCCGGCACTTTCTGGCTAAAAGTATAGATAGAAGTAAGATTTCTTCCATGATATATGGAGTTAGAAGAAATGGTAAGAAAGGTTTAGGGTGTAGAAAATCATTTGAATATGACGAAAGTCAACCTGTAAAACCAAAACCTCTCTACGATCATTTTGTGCCTTCTGGCACTGAGCTTGATTGTTCTGAGCTTGTGAAAGCACCTTCACAAACACATAAATCTATTTCTAAATCTAAATATCATGCACAAATTCCACTTGATTATCCTGTTACACATAAGCCCAAGGTTATTAAATACTATGGGAAAACTAACAAAAGAGGACCCAGAAAGTGGGTACCTAAGGATAAGATTATCTATGTTGCAGATATTCTTAGCAGCTCAGTTGAAACACCAATCATGGTACCTGAACAGTGGTTACTCGCGACACATGACGGGAAGAAGGCATATGTTCCAAAGTCTGGAACTTAAGCCTGAAGGCTTCGTCGGTTTCAGAGGAAACCAGAAGGGTAAAATCACTGGCTCTAGAAATGTTGGTAATGGTAAAATTCCTTCTATTACTAATGTTCTTTTAGTCGATGGTTTGATGCATAACTTACTGTCTATTAGCCAACTTAGTGACAAGGGTTATGATATCATTTTGAATCAAAATTCCTATAAGGCTATTGTCGCTTGCGCGAAAATAAGGTGCCGGCATGACAGAAGAGTCGCCACCTTTCGTTATTTATCCCTCAGAGTGGGAAAGGAAACGATCGGAAAAACCTGACGGAAAAGGGTAAGACAAGGTCATCGCAACCATTGTCTGGGTTCGGGAGTCGGTTACGCAAGGGGAAGGTATTAGCACCCCTCACGTCCGTCGTACTCGACGGGATCCACGCTTGTTTGTTTACTTGGACGGGTTGGTTTTATTCTATCTACCTATCAAGGCTGGATGAAAAAGAAAAGAAAAATGACTCGGCAAAGCGTCGCACTTTATGCCTACGTATTCTCATCAGAGAATGAGAAATCAGAGTCAACGTAGTTCGGCCTACGGAGGGTTATGGGGGAAGGTAGCTCGCCAAGACTTCGCCATCTTGTGCCTACGTACTCTCAACAGGCATGAGAGATCAGAGCTCACATAGTTCGGGAAACTACGGTTTATTTCCTGTTTTGAAAGAAGTGTTTTTTATTGTGTTTGCGATTTCAACCGCACTAGAGACTATGACCTGAGAGTGAATGCGTCGCATGTCACCCAAAGGGTACCATACTAAACATCCAGACTATGGAAAAGAAGCTCTCCCACAATCCTTTCTCAGATAGCTTAAGGCTCGTAACATACGAAAGAAATCATTCATGATTACTGTATCTTAAACTGTTTTGAGATGAGAAGAGAACAGGCCCAACTGGGAGGGAGACTATCAAGTCCTACTGTTATCATGCCATGGATTCATCCTATGGTTGAGGTTTGAACAGGGAACTCCTAGAAGTTGTCATGCATAGGTTTCAACCTAAAAGTCTATCATCAAATCCTTATCAAAGGAAATGAGAGTCCTAAGGGATCATGTCAATGATACACCAAAACAGACAAAGCATCAGCTTAACAGTAAAGTGCATGCAATGCAAGTGAGGGAGGAAATGTGTGTGGGGCTTCAGCCTCCACAAGCTCGTCTCGACCTCAAGCCAGTCATGAAATAACAGTAATCATACTGAAAAATAAACAACATGCTATCAAGCAATAAACATTAAACTGCAATCATACAGAGAAAAGAAATGAAATACCATCCATGTTTGAGAAAGAAATTATCTACATCTAAGCTCTCCCTAATCCTAACCCTAAAAACAAAACCCTAATCTACCTCTAAGCAAAGCCCTAAAGCAAAACCCTAATCAAAAGAAATCAATCCCAGTCTTCAAGCTTCAAAACAACCTTACCAAAGAAAGGGAGCTAAGTAGGCAGACTCATAGTGCCTTCCTCAGGAAAGCACTAGGAGGCTTATACTTAGGACTCATATCCCATGTGGCTCAACAACTGTGATCGGTTTACGTTCCTCCTCAGGAGAAACTAAACTCAC
The DNA here is from genome assembly GCA_963859935.3 of Lathyrus sativus. Lineage (NCBI taxonomy): Eukaryota > Viridiplantae > Streptophyta > Magnoliopsida > Fabales > Fabaceae > Lathyrus > Lathyrus sativus. The sequence continues at coordinate 435,079,134 of OZ012740.1, read as the reverse complement.
ATGAAGGCTCCAACATCATTGGATACTTGAGAAATCCTACATGAACTAAGGGAACTAAGTGAACAGACCCATAGTGCCTTCCTCAGGAAAGTACTAGGGGGCTTCCACTTAGGAATCATATCCCGTGTGGCTCAACAACTGTGATCGGTTTACTATCCTCCTCAGGAGAAACTAAACTCACATGAAGGCTCCAACATCATTGGATACTTGGGAAATCCTACATGAACTAAGGGAACTAAGTGAACAGACCCATAGTGCCTTCCTCAGGAAAGTACTAGGGGGCTTCCACTTAGGAATCATATCCCATGTGGCTCAACAACTGTGATCGGTTTACATTCCTCCTCAGGAGAAACTAAATTCACATGAAGGCTCCAACATCATTGGATACTTGGGAAAGAGGTGAGAAGAAAGAATGAAAGACATCCATAGTGCCTTCCTCAGGAAAGTACCATGAACTTCCCTCAGACTCCAGGGTCTCAAACCTCACAGAAAGAGAGCAAGCTCCTAAACCAGGCCTTCAATCCATGCCTCCTCCAATCCTCTAGTATGCTCCACTAAGCTCCATAATGAGATGCCAAGCTCCTCAAACCAAAGGGAAACTCCAAGCCAAAGCAAACCAAACAAAACTTGCCCTAAAGGCCACACAAACAATCATTCAATTCAAAAATCAACCAAAAAAAAGCATATTATTCTATTAATTCCTAATATAAATGCTAGGGGACCCTACATAACTACCCTTAAGTCCCATATATTCCCCATAGACTAAATTGCCCTATAAAACCTAAATCTAAAATTGTTATTGACCTATATTAAAGTTTTAATCAAATTCTATACTACCTAGAACTACCTAATTAAAACTACCCTAAAAATTATCACAAAATTATGAAATTAATTCAGGGGGACCCTAAACCATTCCTCTAATTATCCTAAAAAGATTGGATCAAAAATCCTAAGGGAACTATCCTAATTAAATTCTACAAGTTAGTATACCAACTAAAAGCATTAAAAAAAGCAATTAAAAGTAAAAATGCACAAAAAATATAAAACTGAAATAAAATGGCTATTTTATATTTTATATTTTTCTAGATAGAAAATGAAAATTGTGAAAAAAAGTTTCATTAAAAAATAATGATTTTTCATTTTTATATGATTTTTTGAAGTTTAAAGAAATTTGGAGAAAATATAATATGAGAAATTCATCATGGGGTATGAAAAGCAATATCATCTAGTTAAAAATCAATTGGGCCAAGAATATGGGGGGTGGGGAGAGTAATTCGTGTGAGGCCCATGCTGATTCATTAATCCATTTTCGTGATTAAATCCTGGACCTCCGATCGGCCTCCAAGTCAAAGAGTCTCACGGAAATCCAATGGCTCATGTATCATCTTCAACCTTTGGACATTAGGGTTTAGAAACACCATGAAAATACAAGCTCCATGCATGCAACTTCATCTTCTTCATTCTCTCTCAATATTCCACCAAATGCCATGATCCAAGAACCAAACTTGACTAGAATTTTATGTAGAATCCAACCATTCCATTAGATTGCATTAAAACTCTCTCTATCATCCCACCCGAACAGTACAACATCAAGAATCCAAACTTTCTTCAATTTTCCACCATCACAAAACTCAACAATCTTTATATATAATTAATCCCTATGTTATGCTCATCATCCTAAGCTATAGCACACGAAATAATACTCTCTATCTAATGAGTTCTTGACCATTCCTCTAATTATCCTAAAAAGATTGGATCAAAAATCCTAAGGGAACTATCCTAATTAAATTCTACAAGTTAGTATACCAACTAAAAGCATTAAAAAAAGCAATTAAAAGTAAAAATGCACAAAAAATATAAAACTGAAATAAAATGGCTATTTTATATTTTATATTTTTCTAGACAGAACATGAAAATTGGGAAAAAAAGTTTCATTAAAAAATAATGATTTTTCATTTTTATATGATTTTTTGAAGTTTAAAGAAATTTGGAGAAAATATAATATGAGAAATTCATCATGGGGTATGAAAAGCAATATCATCTAGTTAAAAATCAATTGGGCCAAGAATATGGGGGGTGGGGAGAGTAATTCGTGTGAGGCCCATGCTGATTCATTAATCCATTTTCGTGATTAAATCCTGGCCCTCCGATCGGCCTCCAAGTCAAAGAGTCTCACGCAAATCCAATGGCTCATGTATCATCTTCAACCTTTGGACATTAGGGTTTAGAAACACCATGAAAATACAAGCTCCATGCATGCAACTTTCCACCACTTGTTCTCTCTCATTTCTCCATCAAATTGCATGATCCAAGAACCAAACTTGGCTATAATTTAACGTAGAATACAACCATGCCTTTGGATTTCGTTGAAACTAACTACACCATGCAAACCGAACCACACAACTCCATGGATCCAAACTTTCTTCAATTTTCGACCATCATAAAACTCAACAATCTTTATATATAATTAATCTCCATGTTATGCTCATCATCCTAAGCTATAGCACACGAAATAATACTCTCTATCCAATGAGTTCTTGACCATTAAAGAATCATGTCCAATTTCCAATCTTCACCAATGGCTCTATAACTTCCCATGATTAATCACCTAATGGTCACTAATGGTTTTCCAACAAAAACTAATCCTAGCCATGCCTAAAGTGAGAGGTAAGAACAGTTTTGCATACCTTGACTCTTGCAATGGTGGATGTTGAAAGGCTTCGAATCAATCCTTGTAGATCTTCACAAATGGTCCTTAGGTGATGAATAACACTCTTTTTGCACAAGATTTGATGGAAATGGCTTGTATCTTCAGATTCAATCCCTTTTGCTCTCTTGCAACTTCACTTGGAAAGCTCCAATTCTTCAACAATGGTGGCTCACTCCAGCATGAACATGTTCAAGGAGGTTTGTAGTGATGATTTGTGTGAAAATATGGAAGGGTAATGAAGAGAAAAAATGGAGTTTCAATACAATTTTCAAAATGGAAAGTTTTGGTTCAAACTCTTTTTCCTACCACCATGAACATCAACAATCACCAACCTTTCACCAATGGGCTTTGTAATCAATATATAGAGATGTTTAGAAGGGTCTAGAATAATCTAGATCAATCTAGATGGAACTTGAAGTTTCTCTTGAATATCACTCTCTTCCCTCACTCTCTCCACTGAATTCTCCAACCCTTGATCACAGCTTGATCCACTCAATATATAGAATCCATTAGAGGATCCTAGATGCTTCTAGAATGAAGTAGAAGAATGTGGAAATTCTCATGTAAGGATACTTTGACATATCTCATCTCATGCCATCAATTACCTTTACAGCCCTTTGAATTCATTTTAAAATCTCCTCACATGAGATATTGAGGTGGTATGAATGAAGAACAAACCAATTCCTTGCCTTTGGTGAAGTTTTACAATGTTGCCTTATTATGCAAGTAAGAACATTACAAAGCAACTCCCATTTTTAGGCGTCAAATCAAAAATGTGTCTAAACCATTGTTTTCAAAATGTTGTTTAGACTCAAAATGACATACTACATGACCTATTTTGGATTTGTAGATCTCTCAAACCATTTTCCAACTTGGATCCATTTAACTTATGTCTCATTTTTAGGTCATTTTCACCCATTCTTGTCAATTCTTGCTAAAAGATTTTCCAACATGTCATGACCACTTTTCTAGGCTTAAAATGTCATTTTGAACAACTTTGATGTTTTGAGTTTTTTCATTTGAGGCTTGGAAATAGGAGATATGGCCTTTGCTTAAAATGACCTATAATCACCAAATGACCAAATTACCCTTGTCTTGTACAAACCATAAGTTGAGTTCTACAAATCCTATCAAGGACTTCTAGTACTCTCTAGAAAGCTAAGAAGATTCTCTTAAACATTCATGTTGACCAAGAGATCATAGGAATCATCCTACTAGGGCAAAAGTTGTCTGCAAGTTGGGTGACTTTCAAGGACCCAGATTCACACACCTCAGATGACCTGTAATTTGTCAAAACCATAACTTGAGCTCTGCACATCCTATCAAGGACTTCTACCACTCAAATTAAATCTAAGAACAATCTCTACAACATTAATGTTGTGGGGAAGATGAGATGACAATCACATCTTGAGCTAAAACTGCCTGGAAGATAGGGATCAAACTAGGGGATTTTACACTGACAATCCTTAGAAACCCTAGCTTAAAACTTCTCAAACTCCTCAATCATGATGAGTTGGTCTAGGAATCATCCTTATAGTATCTCAATACATCCTTCCATGATCCCATGGCCCTTGGATTAGGTCTCAACCTTCTCCAAATCTTCAATTGACCTAGGGTTGACCCAGTCAAAACCCTAATTCTACCATTCATGGTTGAATCTTCTGAATTCTTGCACAATGACCTCTCTGGGCTTCATGATGGATTTCAAGACATCTCATAAACTTTCCCAAAGCATCAAGTTCACTCTCATAGTCTCAGAATCATCTGGGGAGCACCCACAACTCTCAAGTTATGAGACACACAACCTTGGTTTCAACCAATTTCTCTGAGGATCTCTTGAACTTTCTGATGAAGGTATCAACCTTCAAACACTTGATGGATAAATAAATGTTGGTCAAATTTTGGGGTGCAACAGCTGCCCCTATTCAAACGGCTTGAACCTGACTGGGTGAGAAGCGAACGACTCTCAGCCAATCAAGGTGCGAGACGGTTGAATACCGGTAAACCCGAAAATTTGCCAACTGCACGAGCACACGATACTCTGCGGGGAACAAATCTTCGAATACTGCAATACTAGCTGCATGGCAACTAGCTGGGGAAATACTGATCTGACATCGCCGTCAGTTATCCACATTAAATTCTTCTGATATTGTCATTCGACAACCAAAACATCCAACATCACCGCTGGAAGACTAAACCACCTGACATCACTGTCAGAAGCAGACAAAATTCTGAGGAACACCCAACATCGCCGCTGGAACACCAAATCACCTGACGTCGCCATCATAAACAACCATAACTCGGGGAAACAAACATCCAACATCGCCACCGGAGAACTAAATCTGACATCGCCGTCGATCAACAAAAATACCCAACCTCACCATTGGAGAACTAAATCTGACATCGCCGTCGGACAATCAACATCCCCAACATCACCGCTGGAGAACTAAATCTAACATCGCCGTCGGACAACCAAAATACCCAACCTCACCGCTGGAGAACTAAATCTGACATCGCCGTCGGACAATCAAAATACCCAACATCACCGCTGGAGCGCTAAATCTGGCATCGCCGTCGGATACTCCACATAATCTCTGCTGGGGAGTTAAAGAATCTGACATCGCCGTCGAACATAATCTTCTGACATCGCCGCCAAACAACCATCCAACATCGCCGCCGGAACCAAACATAATCTGACCTCGCCGTCAAAGCAACCATCCAACATCGCCGCTGGAACCAAACATAATCTGACCTCGCCTTCAAAGCAAACATCCAACCTCACCGCTGGAAACAAACATAATCTGACCTCGCCGTCAAAGCAAACATCCAACCTCACCACTGGAAACAAACATAATCTGACCTCGCCGTCAAAGCAAACATCCAACCTCACCGCTGGAAACAAACATAATCTGACCTCGCCGTCAAAGCAAACATCCAACCTCACCGCTGGAAACAAACATAATCTGACCTCGCTGTCAAAGCAAACATCCAACCTCACTGCTGGAAACAAACATAATCTGACCTCGCCGTCAAAGCAAACAAACCTCCAACATCGCCGCTGAAGAACTACAAAGGAGATGACATCGCCGTCAGGATGAAGAAACTTCATTGGGGAATTGGTTACACGGTAACCAGTAATACGTAATCGATCATACCGCTTCATTAACACGGTTAGACTTCAATCATGGAGTCTTCAGGAGAGATTCTAACTTCGCCGTTGGAAAACCTGTTGGGGATGACGCTTCGCCGCTGAGGAATCTGGAGAACTATCGAGCAACTCCGCTCCGGGGGTCCAGAACTCATTCTGGATAAATCAACTCTGCTGAGGACTGCAATACTCATCTTGAACTGATAACCGTTCTGAGCAAACACTTTGTTGGGGATTCCAGGAACTATCCTGGGCAATCTTAACTGGAGACTCCAAGTATCAATCTGAGCGACCAACCCTGGAGACTGCACTGAGGTCTTAAGAATCATCTTAAGCAAACGGCCCTACTGAGGAATTCAAGAATCATTTTGAACTGAAGACTTCATTGGGGATCTCAAAAATCATCTTGAACTGAAGACTTCGTTGGGGATCTCAAGAATCATCTCGAGCAAGAGACTTCGGGGATTACACCGTGGTCTTAAGAATCATCTTAAGCAAACGATTCCATTGGGGAGAAAGTCAGGAATCATCCTGAGCAACTGATCCTTCGGCGGAACACCTGTAAAACAAGAACGGTAATAACCTAGATCATGTTTATTATGCATATGCTTCGGCGCCATGCACCACATGGTGGAAATGCTATGCGTTTATGATGCATGTTATGCATTTATGCTAAATGCTATGCATTCATGCTAAATGCTATGCATTCATGCTAAATGCTATGCAATCACGCACGATGATGCGATCCCATCAGCAAAATAAATGCCGAGGGGGGGCTCCTCCTGTCAAGGAGAGAGAACTACTCAGATGGATGAATCATCCTTCTGAGGAGAACATGGACATGTCAATATCAATCGGACTCCGTCTGGGGAAATGATCTTCGGTTGACTGCTGCAGGGAAAACAACTTCAGTTGACTGCTGCAGGGGAACGAAGCTCCACGAGAACCTGGACCTGCTGAGAGAAAGTGATATTAATCGCGAGAATAAACTGCGCGGCCGCCATGGCTACTCTTCTGGGGATGATAACTCTGTGGGGAAACAACTTCAGCTGCTCAACACTCCACTGGGGAAACAACTAAACATGGTCTGATCGACTTCTAAGGACTCGACTCTCTTGGACATCTGCAAACTCGGCTGAGGAAGGAGAAACCATTCTGCTTCGCTGGAAAGAGTATAACCCTGGGGAAGATACGGCATCGGCTGTTCAATACTCTGCTAGGGAAAATCCACTCATGGTCCCAACTGCTTCCAAGGATTAGGCTCTCCTGGGGTCTGCGGACTCAGCCGGGGAGAGATAAATTATTCTACTTTGCTGGAGAGTACGACTCTGATGAGGAATTTCAATTCCGCTGGGGAAGAAGGAGTCATCCGACTTCAGGTGAGAGCACAACTCTGCAGAGGAATACAACCTCAACTGTTCCAACACTCTACTGGGGAAGAGGGAATCATCCGACTTCGGGAGAGAGTATGACTCTGGTGGGGAATTTCAATTCCGCTGGAGACTTCAGTCTGGCACCATCAGTTACGGCATACTTCGGCGTACGAACAATTTCCTACGAATCCTGCACTTGTGACCCGGTGCTGGGGAAAGAATCCTGCTTCGGTGACTTTACTGGGACAACACGAGCTTCGACACCCGAACATTTCTATGAAATCTGCACTTGTGACCCGGTGCGGGGGGACGAATACGAGCTTCGGCGCGTGACTCAACTGATGAGGTGACGTTCCTTCAGGATGCGTCTGCTTGGGGAAGAGAATCATCTCTGCGTGGGGAGACATATCAATGCTCACGATCTCGCGTTCATACTCTGCGGAGGAGAAGCCACTGAACTCTGCTGGAGAAAGAGGAATCGTCCCGCTTCGGGGATATCAATCCTGATCTGCTGAGAATAATCTCGCATACGCCTTATGGGGACTGACCCTTCTGGGTAACACTTGCTGGACTATCCGGTCTGATGAGGAATACCTGTGTGTCAACACTGCTGGGGATATCAATCCTTAGCTACTCATTATTCACTCTGATGGAGATGCACTGACCCTATCAAGGAAACACCTCTGACATCTGCGGAAGATAACAATCGACCACTAAACTGGAATCTCACTTCACAGAGGAAGACAACCCTGAACGGCCTTTTTGAACACCCTAAGTCCTTCTAAGGTACGAAGCAATCCGCTGAGAAACAACTCTTCTCTGGCTGACATCAAAATCTACCCGCCTAGAGATTACTCAATGAGGGAATCACCGTTGACTTCTGCTTGAGGAATGAGTCAATGACCTAGACTCGGAGGGGACGGTAGTCACACTTGGACTCTATGGGGATACAACGTTGCATCAGTCCCACTGCTTGGGAAATAAACCCAAATCTGCTGGTTAGGGAAGGTTTCAGTCTCAACCCACTTGGGAAAATAGCACATCAGGCTAATCAACGTTCAATGCTTGGGAGGGCCATACTCTGCCGGGGATATCAATCCTGCCCTACCGAGGCTAATCTTGACCCTACTCTGATAAGGGATAAATGCCATTTCAATTTGCCGCAGTCTCAAACTGCACAGGGGAAACCATCTCAAATTGTACATCTCTGCTGAGAAACAATCCTGATTCAACAACGTCGACACAGGGAATACAGACTACCAATAATGGAGCCGAGTAACAGGTTAGGCTGTAGGATAACAATCCAATGACAGCAAGGCTTCTTCAGAAGGCTCAGGTCGTGGCAGGGTAATGGCGCGATTCCCCGACACTCAATTCTTGCTAGGGCGAATAAACTCATTTGAACAACTTGCCCCAGTACAATTCCACTTGCCCCAATCTGACCTTTGGGGATAATTCATTCTGAACAGAAAACAGCTGGCAACCAGACAACCTTCAGATGGCTTGCCCCAACATCTGTACAACGGAAGGATTCATCCTCCACTAATCAATTCTCAGCATGGTTGGCTTCAATATCTCTGAAGTAGTTTGCCCCTGAACGAGCGATGAGCGACTCAACATGCTCTGATCGAACACTGGAGGGATCTGCGCCCAAATCGCAAGAATTCTGGATAACTGCCCCTGATTGGGCCTCGAGAAGGTTCACTTCCGATCAACCGCTTCTTCCATAAACTGCTTCATAATCAACTGATACTTCGGGACTTGTCCTCAGACAAATTGATTCCAAACTCATAGGAAGTCAATGCCCCAAATTCACAGGGTTTCACAGCATACCGTTCTGATCCAGACTTCTGACGATTCAGTCCTGATTGACTACTCTCTGTTGGAGTTCCTTCGTATCAATTACTGACCTGCAATTAAAATTGTTTATTCACGAATGGTAATTTTAATGCAGTGTTCATGCAAATTTCGAAAAAAAATGTATTGTCACTCATTTACGTGTCATGCTAGTGAGTGACGAATGAACCAAAGAGTTCAAACGTAGTGCTGATGCGATCAGTGAAAAATATAATAAGGATATGATTAGCAAATCATGAAGGAGTCAGGTTACTCAACCTTATCGTAATGCGCTTTCAAAATAAACCCTGCCTCAATTAGGTCTTTTAAGGGTTGTATCGTGGTCGGGTTCACGGTTCGTGAAACAAAGGATATTTGGCTCAAATTATGATTTGTACCCACCCCTTCTACGTGATGATCTCCGATCCTAAAGTTCAGTTAACTTGGGTCGAGCGCTCGCCTCTTCGAGAGGTATGTTGAACATTGGGAACAACTGGTTAAAGAACTCACAAGGTGTTTTGGAGTGACAGTTACTCCTTTTTCGTTTCGGTGTCTGTATCTACACGACTTCGTCCTTGTTTGAGGATTTTTCTTTTTATATCCTTTCTTTTTCATTCTTTTGATTCCCTAATTTTTGCCTGGACTGACTCTTCAGAGTTTTTTTTCAATTTTTCTTTTGAAGTCCAGCGGGATGCCCTGATTTTTGCCTAAGTATTTGCTTTCCAGCTTTTTCTTTTTACTTAGCGGGCTTTTTTCTCGTATTTTTTTTCTTTTGGAACGAGTCGTGCGACACTGGTTGTCTTGATTGCTCCGAAAGGATTATAACTGTTTCACTCCTGGTTGGTGAGGTTTAACCATTGTGGTTGATGAGGTACGACCTCTGGAGAGGAATATGATGTGATTGGTCCTCGAAGGACAACACTCCTCTATAAGACTTGAACGCTCGATCAAGCTAACTGACAACTACCCTGCCCCGGGTTAAGATGTGAGGGTTAAAAAGTCCGAAAGAAACTCCTACTTCTCGGCTCGAAGTGGTTAACAAGGGATTCTCTTCCTTATCTCTCCGGTGTTTAGGGGATTTGAAACAATGCCTTGTACGTCATCGACAAAGTTTTATCTGAAAGCAATACGATCATCGGCTATGAGTATTCAGTTTCATCCTCTTCCCTCCGCTCATTGCTAATCATAGTGATAAAGTGGAGTGAATAAAATGCAAGTGTCAGTGCAATGCAGTAAATGAGTGACAACGGCATAACTAATTCAGAAAAAATGCATAGTCACTTTATTAATATTACCATTCGAAACATACAATGTTTAACAACAAGTAGTAACTAACAGAAAAGAAACTACAAATGCAAATGGTAAAAAATCTGAGGACTGCCAATGCTGAGGACGTCTGCCTGTCTGGACCACTGGCTTCTGGAAATAACCCTCTGAATCTGCGAGCTCAGACAGCTGAGAGGTTGTCACGCACAACCAAATCTCTTTCTGGAAAGGAAATACACCCTTTGTCGATCAATTGTTGCACTTTCGCCTGAAAAGCCTTGCAGTCTTCAGTTGAATGCCCCGGGGATCCACCATGGTAACCACACTGAGCATGAGGATTGTATCCTGGAGGGTAAGGCTCTGGCACGGGCTTGAGAGCTTTCGGTTCCGCCAAAGAATTCTGAATCAACTGTGGAAGAATCTGGCTATACGGCATAAGCACTGGATGGAAAGAAGCATTCCTTCGTTCTAAGTGGTTGCGAGGCCTCTTTTGGTTCTGGTGCTGGTATTCTTTCCGCCAAGGAGTAAGGGGTCGTCGTTTCTGAATGGCAACGGTCCCTTGTTTAGGCGTTTGCGTCCTTGAACTTGATCCAGGTAGAAACTGCGAGCGAGGCGATTCAGTCACCAAAGGCCGCGGAACATATTCAAGATCTTTCTTGGCTTCAGGCAAAGGAGTGGAATCATTCACCTCTCCTGCAGGGTACGGGATAAACTTTCCCGATGCTCTCATGCCGCCCGACACAAGCCTAATTGTCCTTGAGTCAATAAGGTCTTGAATCTTATTCTTGAGAGCCTTACATGTTTCAACATGGTGCCCCGGTGCTCCTGAGTGGAAATCACAATGTGTGCTGAGATCAAAGTCGGATGACACGTCATCCGGTGGATCCAAAGTCCGAAGCTTGAGAACATGGTTCTGAACCAACAGTGGCAACAGCTGGGCATAACTCACAGGTATTGGGTCCACAGCTCTATCAAGTAACCTCTTCTTTTGATTATGACCTTCAGGGTTATCCTGAGATGCCTGGCGCGGCTGCTGACGAGACAGGTCTCGAGTTTCATGCTGTGTAGAGGGTCCATGAGGTCCACTTGGCTTCAGCACAGGTGACACTGATGGCAATGGAGGAAGCACTTTGGTCTCCACCTCGGGTGCTCGATCACTCTCCTTTTTTAGCATACTTCTCACCACTCCCATGAGAAAGCTCAACTGATTCTGCAGCTGCTGATTCTCTTCTCTGAGTACTTGCTGGTCCAGGCGCACTGCCTGTATGTCATTCATGACCTTCCCCAACTGGCTTTGGATTTTCCCCAACTCAGCTTGTATCTGCTCCATTAGTCTGAGTTGCTCGATTCTGAGTCAAACCTGCAAACACAAGCCCCGGCTTCTGTCATGCAAGATGAATTATGCTAATTCCATGGGCGTCTGTACGTATAGGAGATCACCCCTAATTCTGGTGCCAACGGGCCAACATAGTGTCAATGCAGTGGTAAGACTGGATCCATTCATGGAAGAAAATATCTCATATTGCTCGGGACACCAGAATCAGGGTACGAAATGCGCCTGCAGCACAGACACATGCTAATGGAATGCAAAATGAATATGCGAACTAATGCAAAATGCAGACATGCAATAATATATCCAGGTAACTGCTGTTGTGGAGATTCGGTATCAACAATCACTGATGAGAAGAAAAACCCCCGGTGTAGGACCACAAATCTGATCTGCCAAGAACAACCATCTGATAGGATCATATACATAGGATCAAAATTCTGCTCTGTCGAGAAAAAATGTCTGATAATAAGGACCTCGGAGGTATGATCAAGAAATATCTGCTGATGAAGTCTTCAGACTCCAAGTCGAAAATCTGCCCTATCAAGAACAAACATACAGCTGCTGATGAGATCTTCAGACCCCACTCAAAATCTGCTCTATCAAGAACAAACAACATCTGCTGATGAGATCTTCAGATCCCGAAATATGCTCTATCAAGAACAAACCACTGATGACAATACTCTGATCAAAACCTGCTCCATCAAGAACAGACATACACCTGATGATAAGATCCTCTGATCAAAACCTGCTCTATCAAGAACAGACAAATCTGCAACTGAGAAACCCTGGTACCAACATAACTGATTCACTGTCAAGAAAACCAGGTAGTCTGAAGGTCTAAGTTTCCTGCAATAAACCCAATCCCACTCACAGGTATGTACCTAATCCACGGACAAAGGTACGACATCCTATGCGGTCATCAGCGTCACAGACTTTCATGAGTGACGATACGATTCCCAGAAGGAGTGGCATCATCAAGTCATGAAGAGGCCTCACTTAGCTGACTTCCAAATGATCGGTCCCCAGAGTCGACAATCCTCACGTCTGGACTCCCCTCAGATCCTCAGGACCGGAAAGGAGCACCTCGGCGAAAACCTCGTCTGAGCGCAGATTTCGTAGGGAACTGTGCCTGCTCAGCAGACAGGTTCGTCTACTACTCTCCGCAACTATGTCTAGGTGCATACTCAAGCCCAGGTCCGGCTTCTCACTCATAGTAACCTCCCTCTCCCACAGCAATAATCATAATAATATAGTGCTGAAAGTAAATGCGGAAAGGTAAAGGTACGGAAAAGTAGAGTGCGGAAAAGATAAAACACATATGCACAACACCCAACAGATAAACACCCAAGCGCTAGGATTGACTCCAACATCATTGGATACTTGAGAAAGAGGTGAGAAGAAAGAATGAAAGACATCCATAGTGCCTTCCTCAGGAAAGTACCATGAACTTCCCTCAGACTCCAGGGTCTCAAACCTCACAGAAAGAGAGCAAGCTCCTAAACCAGGCCTTCAATCCATGCCTCCTCCAATCCTCTAGTATGCTCCACTAAGCTTCACAATGAGATGTCAAGCTCCTCAAACCAAAGGGAAACTCCAAGCCAAAGCAAACCAAACAAAACTTGCCCTAAAGGCCACACAAACAATCATTCAATTCAAAAATCAACCAAAAAAAAGCATATTATTCTATTAATTCCTAATATAAATGCTAGGGGACCCTACATAACTACCCTTAAGTCCCATATATTCCCCATAGACTAAATTGCCCTATAAAACCTAAATCTAAAATTGTTATTGACCTATATTAAAGTTTTAATCAAATTCTATACTACCTAGAACTACCTAATTAAAACTACCCTAAAAATTATCACAAAATTATGAAATTAATTTAGGGGGACCATAAACCATTCCTCTAATTATCCTAAAAAGATTGGATCAAAAATCCTAAGGGAACTATCCTAATTAAATTGTACAAGTTAGTATACCAACTAAAAGCATTAAAAAAAGCAATTAAAAGTAAAAATGCACAAAAAAATATAAAGCTGAAATAAAATGGCTATTTTATATTTTATATTTTTCTAAACAGAAAATGAAAATTGGGAAAAAAAGTTTCATTAAAAAATAATGATTTTTCATTTTTATATGATTTTTTGAAGTTTAAAGAAATTTGGAGAAAATATAATATGAGAAATTCATCATGGGGTATGAAAAGCAATATCATCTAGTTAAAAATCAATTGGGCCAAGAATATGGGGGGTGGGGAGAGTAATTCGTGTGAGGCCCATGCTGATTCATTAATCCATTTTCGTGATTAAATCCTGGCCCTCCGATCGGCCTCCAAGTCAAAGAGTCTCACGCAAATCCAATGGCTCATGTATCATCTTCAACCTTTGGACATTAGGGTTTAGAAACACCATGAAAATACAAGCTCCATGCATGCAACTTCATCTTCTTCATTCTCTCTCAATATTCCACCAAATGCCATGATCCAAGAACCAAACTTGACTAGAATTTTATGTAGAATCCAACCATTCCATTAGATTGCATTAAAACTCTCTCTATCATCCTACCCGAACAGTACAACATCAAGAATCCAAACTTTCTTCAATTTTCCACCATCACAAAACTCAACAATCTTTATATATAATTAATCCCTATGTTATGCTCATCATCCTAAGCTATAGCACACGAAATAATACTCTCTATCCAATGATTTCTTGACCATTCCTCTAATTATCCTAAAAAGATTGGATCAAAAATCCCAAGGGAACTATCCTAATTAAATTCTACAAGTTAGTATACCAACTAAAAGCATTAAAAAAAGCAATTAAAAGTAAAAATGAACAAAAAATATAAAACTGAAATAAAATGGCTATTTTATATTTTATATTTTTCTAGACAGAAAATGAAAATTGGGAAAAAAAGTTTCATTAAAAAATAATGATTTTTCATTTTTATATGATTTTTTGAAGTTTAAAGAAATTTGGAGAAAATATAATATGAGAAATTCATCATGGGGTATGAAAAGCAATATCATCTAGTTAAAAATCAATTGGGCCAAGAATATGGGGGGTGGGGAGAGTAATTCGTGTGAGGCCCATGCTGATTCATTAATCCATTTTCGTGATTAAATCCAGGCCCTCCGATCGGCCTCCAAGTCAAAGAGTCTCACGCAAATCCAATGGCTCATGTATCATCTTCAACCTTTGGACATTAGGGTTTAGAAACACCATGAAAATACAAGCTCCATGCATGCAACTTTCCACCACTTGTTCTCTCTCATTTCTCCATCAAATTGCATGATCCAAGAACCAAACTTGGCTAGAATTTAACGTAGAATACAACCATGCCTTTGGATTTCGTTGAAACTAACTACACCATGCAAACCGAACCACACAACTCCATGGATCCAAACTTTCTTCAATTTTCGACCATCATAAAACTCAACAATCTTTATATATAATTAATCTCCATGTTATGCTCATCATCCTAAGCTATAGCACACGAAATAATACTCTCTATCCAATGAGTTCTTGACCATTAAAGAATCATGTCCAATTTCCAATCTTCACCAATGGCTCTATAACTTCCCATGATTAATCACCTAATGGTCACTAATGGTTTTCCAACAAAAACTAATCCTAGCCATGCCTAAAGTGAGAGGTAAGAACAGTTTTGCATACCTTGACTCTTGCAATGGTGGATGTTGAAAGGCTTCGAATCAATCCTTGTAGATCTTCACAAATGGTCCTTAGGTGATGAATAACACTCTTCTTGCACAAGATTTGATGGAAATGGCTTGTATCTTCAGATTCAATCCCTTTTGCTCTCTTGCAACTTCACTTGGAAAGCTCCAATTCTTCAACAATGGTGGCTCACTCCAGCATGAACATGTTCAAGGAGGTTTGTAGTGATGATTTGTGTGAAAATATGGAAGGGTAATGAAGAGAAAAAATGGAGTTTCAATACAATTTTCAAAATGGAATGTTTTGGTTCAAACTCTTTTTCCTACCACCATGAACATCAACAATCACCAACCTTTCACCAATGGGCTTTGTAATCAATATATAGAGATGTTTAGAAGGGTCTAGAATAATCTAGATCAATCTAGATGGAACTTGAAGTTTCTCTTGAATATCACTCTCTTCCCTCACTCTCTCCACTGAATTCTCCAACCCTTGATCACAGCTTGATCCACTCAATATATAGAATCCATTAGAGGATCCTAGATGCTTCTAGAATGAAGTAGAAGAATGTGGAAATTCTCATGTAAGGATACTTTGACATATCTCATCTCATGCCATCAATTACCTTTACAGCCCTTTGAATTCATTTTAAAATCTCCTCACATGAGATATTGAGGTGGTATGAATGAAGAACAAACCAATTCCTTGCCTTTGGTGAAGTTTTACAATGTTGCCTTATTATGCAAGTAAGAACATTACAAAGCAACTCCCATTTTTAGGCCTCAAATCAAAAATGTGTCTAAACCATTGTTTTCAAAATGTTTTTTAGACTCAAAATGACATATTACATGACCTATTTTGGATTTGTAGATCTCTCAAACCATTTTCCAACTTGGATCCATTTAACTTATGTCTCATTTTTAGGTCATTTTCACCCATTCTTGTCAATTCTTGCTACAAGCTTTTCCAACATGTCATGACCACTTTTCTAGGCTTAAAATGTCATTTTGAACAACTTTTATGTTTTGAGTTTTTTCATTTGAGGCTTGGAAATAGGAGATATGGCCTTTGCTTAAAATGACCTATAATCACCAAATGACCAAATTACCCTTGTCTTGTACAAACCATAAGTTGAGTTCTACAAATCCTATCAAGGACTTATAGTACTCTATAGAAAGCTAAGAAGATGCTCTTCAACATTCATGTTGACCAAGAGATCATAGGAATCATCCTACTAGGGAAAAAGTTGTCTGCAAGTTGGGTGACTTTCAAGGACCCAGATTCACACACCCCAGATGACCTGTAATTTGTCAAAACCATAACTTGAGCTCTGCACATCCTATCAAGGACTTCTACCACTCAAATTAAAGCTAAGAACAATCTATACAACATTCATGTTTTGGGGAAGATGAGATGACAATCACATCTTGAGCTAAAACTGCCTGGAAGATAGGGATCAAACTAGGGGATTTTACACTGACAATCCTTAGAAACCCTAGCTTAAAACTTCTCAAACTCCTCAATCATGATGAGTTGGTCTAGGAATCATCCTTATAGTATCTCAATACATCCTTCCATGATCCCATGGCCCTTGGATTAGGTCTCAACCTTCTCCAAATCTTCAATTGACCTAGGGTTGACCCAGTCAAAACCCTAATTCTACCATTCATGGTTGAATCTTCTGAATTCTTGCACAATGACCTCTCTGGGCTTCATGATGGATTTCAAGACATCTCATAAACTTTCCCAAAGCATCAAGTTCACTCTCATAGTCTCAGAA
The DNA here is from genome assembly GCA_963859935.3 of Lathyrus sativus. Classification (NCBI taxonomy): domain Eukaryota; kingdom Viridiplantae; phylum Streptophyta; class Magnoliopsida; order Fabales; family Fabaceae; genus Lathyrus; species Lathyrus sativus. The sequence goes on along the minus strand of OZ012740.1, from coordinate 435,062,008 downwards.
TCATCTGGGGAGCACCCACAACTCTCAAGTTATGAGACACACAACCTTGGTTTCAACCAATTTCTCTGAGGATCTCTTGAACTTTCTGATGAAGGTATCAACCTTCAAACACTTGATGGATAAATAAATGTTGGTCAAATTTTGGGGTGCAACAGCTGCCCCTATTCAAACGGCTTGAACCTGACTGGGTGAGAAGCGAACGGCTCTCAGCCAATCAAGGTGCGAGATGGTTGAATACCGGTAAACCCGAAAATTTGCCAACTGCACGAGCACACGATACTCTGCGGGGAACAAATCTTCGAATACTGCAATACTAGCTGCATGGCAACTAGATGGGGAAATACTGATCTGACATCGCCGTCAGTTATCCACATTAAATTCTTCTGATATTGTCATCCGACAACCAAAACATCCAACATCACCGCTGGAAGACTAAACCACCTGACATCACTGTTAGAAGCAGAAAAAATTCTGAGGAACACCCAACATCGCCGCTGGAACACCAAATCACCTGACGTCGCCGTCATAAACAACCATAACTCGGGGAGACAAACATCCAACATCGCTGCCGGAGAACTAAATCTGACATCGCCGTCGATCAACCAAAATACCCAACCTCACCACTGGAGAACTAAATCTGACATCGCCGTCGGACAATCAACATCCCCAACATCACCGCTGGAGAACTAAATCTGACATCGCCGTCGGACAACCAAAATACCCAACCTCACCGCTGGCGAACTAAATCTGACATCGCCGTCGGACAATCAAAATACCCAACATCACCGCTGGAGCGCTAAATCTGACATCGCCGTCGGATACTCCACATAATCTCTGCTGGGGAGTTAAAGAATCTGACATTGCCGTCGAACATAATCTTCTGACATCGCCGCCAAACAACCATCCAACATCGCCGCCGGAACCAAACATAATCTGACCTCGCCGTCAAAGCAACCATCCAACATCGTCGCCGGAACCAAACATAATCTGACCTCGCCGTCAAAGCAAACATCCAACCTCACCGCCGGAAACAAACATAATCTGACCTCGCCGTCAAAGCAAACATCCAACCTCACCGCCGGAAACAAACATAATCTGACCTCGCCGTCAAAGCAAACATCCAACCTCACCGCTGGAAACAAACATAATCTGACCTCGCCGTCAAAGCAAACATCCAACCTCACCGCTGGAAACAAACATAATCTGACCTCGCCGTCAAAGCAAACATCCAACCTCACCGCTGGAAACAAACATAATCTGACCTCGCCGTCAAAGCAAACAAACCTCCAACATCGCCGCTGAAGAACTACAAAGGAACTGACATCGCCGTCAGGATGAAGAAACTTCATTGGGGAATTGGTTACACGGTAACCAGTAATACATAATCGATCATACCGCTTCATTAACACGGTCAGACTTCAATCATGGAGTCTTCAGGAGAGATTCTAACTTCGCCGTTGGAAAACCTGCTGGGGATGACGCTTCGCCGCTGAGGAATCTAGAGAACTATCGAGCAACTCCGCTCCGGGGGTCCAGAACTCATTCTGGATAAATCAAATCTGCTGAGGACTGCAATACTCATCTTGAACTGATAACCGTTATGAGCAAACACTTTGTTGGGGATTCCAGGAACTATCCTGGGCAATCTTAACTGGAGACTCCAAGTATCAATCTGAGCGACCAACCCTGGAGACTGCACTGAGGTCTTAAGAATCATCTTAAGCAAACGACCCTGCTGAGGAATTCAAGAATCATTTTGAACTGAAGACTTCGCTGGGGATCTCAAAAATCATCTTGAACTGAAGACTTCGCTGGGGATCTCAAGAATCATCTCAAGCAAGAGACTTCGGGGATTACACCGAGGTCTTAAGAATCATCTTAAGCAAACGATTCCGTTGGGGAGAAAGTCAGGAATCATCCTGAGCAACAGATCCTTCGGCGGAACACCTGTAAAACAAGAACAGTAATAACCTAGATCATGTTTATTATGCATATGCTTCGGCGCCATGCTCCACATGGTGGAAATGCTATGCGTTTATGCTGCATGTTATGCATTTATGCTAAATGCTATGCATTCATGCTAAATGCTATGCAATCACGCACGATGATGCGATCCCATCAGCAAAATAAATGCCGAGGGGGGGGGGGGCTCCTCCTGTCAAGGAGAGAGAATTACTCAGATGGATGAATCATCCTGCTGAGGAGAACATGGACATGTCAATATCAATCGGACTCCGTCTGGGGAAATGATCTTTGGTTGACTGCTGCAGGGAAAACAACTTCAGTTGACTGCTGCAGGGGAACGAAGCTCCACGAGAACCTGGACCTGCTGAGAGAAAGTGATATCAATCGCGAGAATAAACTGCGTGGCCGCCATGGCTACTCTTCTGGGGATGATAACTCTGTGGGGAAACAACTTCAGCTGCTCAACACTCCACTGGGGAAACAACTAAACATGGTCTGATAGACTTCCAAGGACTCGACTCTCTTGGACATCTGCAAACTCGGCTGAGGAAGGAGAAACCATTCTGCTTCGCTGGAAAGAGTATAACCCTGGGGAAGATACGGCATCGGCTGTTCAATACTCTGCTAGGGAAAATCCACTCATGGTCCCAACTGCTTCCAAGGATTAGGCTCTCCTGGGGTCTGCGGACTCAGCCGGGGAGAGATAAATTATTCTACTTCGCTGGAGAGTACGACTCTGATGAGGAATTTCAATTCCGCTGGGGAAGAAGGAGTCATCCGACTTCGGGTGAGAGCACAACTCTGCAGAGGAATACAACCTCAGCTGTTCCAACACTCTACTGGGGAAGAGGGAATCATCCGGCTTCGGGAGAGAGTATGACTCTGGTGGGGAATTTCAATTCCGCTGGAGACTTCAGTCTGGCACCATCAGTTACGGCATACTTCGGCGTACGAACAATTTCCTACGAATCCTGCACTTGTGACCCGGTGCTGGGGAAAGAATCCTGCTTCGGTGACTTTACTGGGACAACACGAGCTTCGGCACCCGAACATTTCTATGAAATCTGCACTTGTGACCTGGTGCGGGGGGACGAATACGAGCTTCGGCGCGTGACTCAGCTGATGAGGTGACGTTCCTTCAGGATGCGTCTGCTTGGGGAAGAGAATCATCTCTGCGTGGGGAGACATATCAATGCTCACGATCTCGCGTTCATACTCTGCGGAGGAGAAGCCACTGAACTCTGCTTGAGAAAGAGGAATCGTCCCGCTTCGGGGATATCAATCCTGATCTGCTGAGAATAATCTCGCATACGCCTTACGGGGACTGACCCTTCTGGGTAACACTTGCTGGACTATCCGGTCTGATGAGGAATACCTGTGTGTCAACACTGCTGGGGATATCAATCCTTAGCTACTCATTATTCACTCTGATGGAGATGCACTGACCCTATCAAGGATACACCTCTGACATCTGCGGAAGATAACAATCGACCACTAAACTGGAATCTCACTTCACGGAGGAAGACAACCCTGAACGGCCTTTTTGAACACCCTAAGTCCTTCTAAGGTACGAAGCAATCCGCTGAGAAACAACTCTTCTCTGGCTGACATCAAAATCTACCCGCCTAGAGATTACTCAATGAGGGAATCACCGTTGAATTCTGCTTGAGGAATGAGTCAATGACCTAGACTCGGAGGGGACGGGAGTCACACTTGGACTCTGTGGGGATACAACGTTGCATCAGTCCCACTGCTTGGGAAATAAACCCAAATCTGCTGGTCAGGGAAGGTTTCAGTCTCAACCCACTTGGGAAAATAGCACATCAGGCTAATCAACGTTCAATGCTTGGGAGGGCCATACTCTGCCGGGGATATCAATCCTACCCTACCGAGGCTAATCTTGACCCTACTCTGATAAGGGATAAATGCCATTTCAATTTGCCGCAGTCTCAAACTGCACAGGGGAAACCATCTCAAACTGTACATCTCTGCTGAGAAACAATCCTGATTCAACAACGTCGACACAGGGAATACAGACTACCAATAATGGAGCCGAGTAACAGGTTAGGCTGTAGGATAACAATCCAATGACAGCAAGGCTTCTTCAGAAGGCTCAGGTCGTGGCAGGGTAATGGCGCGATTCCCCGACACTCAATTCTTGCTAGGGCGAATAAACTCATTTGAACAACTTGCCCCAGTAGAATTCCACTTGCCCCAATCCGACCTTTGAGGATAATTCATTCTGAACAGAAAACAGCTGGCAACCAGACAACCTTCAGATGGCTCTTCAAGAGAATGTGTGGATTTTGGCCATGGAAGAAGAACTCAATCAATTCACCAGAAATGATGTTTGGGGATCTTGTTCAGAAACCTAAATGTGTCTACGTCATTGGAACAAAATGGGTATTCAGAAACAAGCTTGATGGGAAAGGTGAGACTGTAAGAAATAAAGCACGAATGGTAGCACAAGGTTATAGTCAATAAGAAGGGATATACTATACTGAAAACTTTGCACTAGTTTCCATGTTAGATTCTATTCGCTTATTAGTTTCTTTTGTTGTTAATCATAACATCATTCTTTATTAGGTGGATGTAAAGAGTGCATTTTTAAATGGATATATTTCGGAAGAAGTGTATGTACACCAACCTTCTGGTTTTGAAAGTTCTAAAAACCCAGATTTTGTTTTCAAACTTAAAAAATCGTTATATGGTCTGAAATAGGCTCCCAGAGCTTGGTTTGAAAGGCTAAGTAACTTTCTTTTGGAAAATAACTTTACCATAGGAAAAATGGATACAACACTCTTTTGCAAAACCTTTAAAAATTACATTATGGCTATGCAAACTTATGTTGATGATATTATATTTGGTTATGCTAATACTTCCTTGTGCCAGGAATTTTCTAAGTTAATGCACACTGAATTTGAAATGAGTCTGATGGGAGAACTCATATTCTTTTTGGGAATTCAGATTGATCAACGTTCAGAAGGAACATACATTCATCAGAGCAAATATGCAAGAGAACTTCTGAAGAAGTTTAACATGTCAGATAGTAAACCAGCAAAGACACCTATGCATCCTACATGCATTATGGAGAAAGAAGAAGTAAGTAAAAAGGTTTGTCAGAAGCTCTATCATGGTATGATAAGCTTTCTTTTGTATCTAACTACTTCTAGTCCAGATATTATGTTCAGTGTTTGTCTCTGTGCTCGTTTCCAATAAGATTCAAGGGAAACTCACTTAACAGTTGTTAAGAGGATCCCTAAGGTATCTAAAAGGAATAACTAACCTTGGCTTGATATATAAGAAAACATTAGAGTACAAGATTTATGGTTATTATGATGTAGATTATGCTGGAGACAAAATAGAAAGAAAAAGTACTTCTAGAAACTGTCAGTTTCTGGGTAACAACCTCGTCTCCTGGGCTAGTAAAAGACAATCAACCATTGCACTATCTAATGTAGAAGCACAATATATCTCAACATCACTGTGCAACACTCAGATACTCTGGATGAAGAATCAACTAGAAGATTTTCAGATATATGAGAGTAGCATTCCTATCTTCTGTGATAATACTTCTGCTATATGCTTATCCAAAAATATTATCTTGCATTCTAGGGATAAACATATTGAAATAAAATATCACTTTTCACGTGACTATGTTCAGAAGGGTGTTTTTCAATTAAAATTTGTGGATACAGATCACCAGTGGGCTAATGTTTTCACAAAACCCCTTGCTGAGGATAAATTCGTATTCATTATGGAAAATCTATTAATAAAACCTTGTCCATAATGAGTAGATGATTTTTTTTATGTCTCAAGTCACCAGAACTTCTGAGATAAGATTTTGAAGATTAAGCAAATTATTTCTCTTTTATTTAATGATCATCTAATTGACGATACTTCTACAAGTTAGAAGATGTCTTAGTCAGAAACTTGTCTAGTCATATACCTTTTGGTATTCTTGACCTTGGGAACATCAAACATGTCATTTTTAAATAGACAGCTATGATTTTCTTGTGACACTTGTCAAAAATCAAATCATATCTTACTGTTGAAAAGACACCTCGAGCATTGTGATTTCGTGAGACTAGGTTCAAGTAATTATTTCCTATCACTCCCACCTTTTCATAATCTAAAATCTTTTATAAATACTCACATTCTCACTATCATACACTATGCTACTCTTTCACTTCCCATACTTTTTCTTAGAAACCCTAAAACCCTTTGTGCTCTGAGAAAAACTCCACCATCATCTTTAATGGATCCCCAACAACAAAGTGTTTTTGAATGTTCTCAAAAACATCAACTTACAGAATCATCTACAATGGCTTCGATGACAGCTGCTCAAACTGCTTCAATATTGCAACATTAATCACTTCAGAAATCTGTTGAATTTCACATTGTAGATCGTCCGCCACACATTCATCTCTCTACTCCTTTTTCAGAACTGGATATTCTATGTGAATGGTTAGTTGATTTTGGTAAATTATTTGAAAATGGACTATACTTGTTTAAGGAACTCAATACTCAAGGTTGGAGAACATAATTTGATCGTCTATACGGTCCCATTTTTCCTAAACTTATCAAGGAATTTTGGAGATTCGCTGATGCTAATGAACACTTCATAGTATCGTATGTTTTAGGAAATAAATCGTCATTACTGAGAAACCCATTGCCACCTTACTTGGAATGGAGAACTCCGGTGGAAAATGTATCTATAAGATGATATCCAAATCAAAATTTTTATCTGAAATGGTAAACCCAACAATTTTCACTAAATCAACTACCGGTAAACCTCCCTTCAAGAGCCAAGATTTATCTAAGGAACTTAGAATTTGGCTCAAAATCATTTTGGGTTGCATATACCATAGACCTGCTACTAGTTCATCTGACTTCATAAATACTGATAAAAAATACATGTTGTATTTTCTGATGAAAGGTGAAAAGATCAACCTTCCTTTCATTTTATTCAGATATCTTAGAGATTCTATAAAGGAAACCATAAATGATTCAAAGAAGCCTAGAAATTACATTCCTCTTGGAAGACTAATCTCAGATATTCTTATTGAAAGCAGAATGATTGATCATCTAGCCACCTTGAATTTAACAAAAGATCTGGAAATTATTACTAGAACACCTCTAAATGCTAAAAATCAGAAGAGAATGCAGATCATCAATGAAATCAGGTTTGAGCCAAATATCATTACAGACTAGGAAAGTTTGAAGTCCAGAAGAATGATTATCGATGATTTTCCTCTATTCACTCAACTTGATGATCCAAAGGCTATAATGTAATACGTAAAAATTCGAGAAGCTAAAGGATATGATTTATATGGATTCAGGATTGAAGATCTACCAGAAAATCCCCTTGATCAAATGAGAAATAAAAGAACCCTCAACAAAGCTCCTCAAGAAAACATTACAAAGAAGCAGAAAAGTATGGGAGAAACCATCACAAAGAATATTTCTTTGACATCCTTAGATTCTTCTGTAACAACTTCTGTTATTACTAACAGAAATATGTCTTCATCTCTTCCAACACCACCTCCACTACTTTCATCACCACCAATGTTTTCAACCATTGTCGCCACCACACCCATCTTTATTTCTGAAAAACACTCAAATGATTCCACCCTCTACACAAATTCTACCTCAAGTACTCAAAATCACTTCAACTGAACCAATCTACACTATTTCCGAACCAACCCCTGTCATATCCATAAAATCATCTCCAATTATCTCCTCACCATTAACCTCTCCACAGATAATCCCATAAACCATTCCAGAACATCCTGAACCTTCTCCACAAAAATCAAAATTTGAAAATCATGATATCACCAACTTGGGTGATTCTGCTGAAGAAACCCACTCGATTCTTGAGAATCAATCTTCTGACCCTCTCCCTCATAACCTAGATGAAGCTATAGTATTGAAGCACCAAAATAGAAAGAAAGAATATTGTTCATACTATATTAGGGTTTTTAAGACTTTTTAGTTATTAATAGTGTTTATATATGCTTGTTTAGAAGCAAATTCATTGTAAAGATCTTTGTTCAAACTGTTGTTTGTAACTCCTTAAGGGACTGGTTAGGTCTGAATCCTTAAGAAGAAACAATTAGTCTTTGTTGTTAGTCACGAGCGGTTGCTTGTGCAGATTGTAATTCCTTAAGGGATCAGTTGGGTTAGAGTCCTTAAGAAGAGATGGTTGTTTGTGTTGTTAGTCACCAGCGGTTGCTAGTGCATTGTAATCTGTTAATTATAGTGGATTAAGTCCTTGTGTATAAGGCGAAATCACCTTGGTGGGTGGACTAAATTAGCTTGATAGTTTTCAAGTGAATCAGGATATATCGTGTGTTTTTCTTTCTTGATTAGTCTATTTGTGATCTTTGTTTGAGTTTCAAAAAAAAAATTTTCATTTTTGAAAACCCAATTCAAACCCTACCTTTCTTGTGTTTTCTCACACCTTCACGTACTCCCTCGTGCAACGAGAAAGTCAGAGTCAACGTAGTTCGGAAAACTACAGGTGAAATGGAAGGTTGCTCGCCAAGACTTCGCCGTCTTGTGTCTACGTATCCTCATTTGGATGAGATTGAAGAAGTCAGAGCAGTTGTAGTTTAACGTACGAGTCGATATGTGTTTTTTATGAGCGACATTAAGTTCCCATTCTAGCAGTTAGGGTCGATGCCTGTTTGCGGTAGAACGGAAAAATAACGTACTCTTTCTGAAAATGATTTGACAAACAATCCCGAAGGATGAAAATGATTTCAATTTGTTTGTGAGTTTTAGAGAAGTGAAATGAATTGATTTTGGATTCATATTGCACCAAAGTCTATGATATAGGAGCGAATACATCGCATGATCACCCCTAGACGGGATGTACGCTAAACACTCTAGACGAAGCAAGGAGAGACTCCTCACTCATCGTTTCCCATATACTTAAGGCTCATGGCGCACAATATTCATCGCATTTATTAAGTGTTTTGATGTTGTTTTTAGAAAGAAGAGAGAAAGACGCACAGAAGGTCTAAGGGGAAACTCACTCCTAACGTTGTCATGCAAAATGGCCCAAAGGTCGGGATGCGAAAGAAATTTTATCCTAATGTTAGCCTGCAAAAATGGATCTAAGGTTAAGGTTAGAAGGAACTAACCTAATGTTATCATGCATGGATTAACTACTAATGTCTATCCTACTTCAAGCTTAATCAAAATTTAAGTTGGACTAGGAGGCCTTAAGGGAGCATGCAAGAACAAACCGAAAAAAGGAAAACAAACCAAAAACAACAACAACAACATTGCTTAGGCTTCATAACAACAATAAAAACCCAACAAGTAAGAAAAACAACATTTAATAGGTCATGCTTCAGCACATAAGAAGTGTAGAATGCAGTAGGCAGAATAGATGCACAATTAACAGCATGCCAAAAATCAAGACAGCATGTGTAAAAGCTCAGGCAACATGTATACATCAACATTTCAACAAATACATATGACATGGTGAGGATCAATCATGAACATGTATTAACCATTAAGCACAAACAAGTTTAACAAAATTGCACAACTAAACATTCATCCAAAACATCGTACACATTCAACACCAATTAATCATTTTGAACAATCAAGCGTTTGAGGAATCGGAAATGAACATAAGCACGTGACATACATCCAACAAGATAAACATCAAGAACCAATAATTGAAATGGCATAAATGACTATGCAACATGATCATCACACCAAAAATGTAACACAACAATAATAGACATTCATCATTGAAAATCCAAAATCACATGTCAAAAAATCACAAGCATGCTATCAAGTATGATGAAACAGCTCAAAAACAGTCCATAAATATGCATCATATCAATCCATGATGTTTAAGGATAACAATGAATCCAAACAAACTTAAAAATGCAAGAAAATATCATTCTGAAACAAGTGTAATCGTTTAACTTCCTGGTGTTAACTGAATACACCATGAAAATTAGCCAAAAAACATGTTCAACAGCAGTGTCAATCGGTTAACACCAGGAGGTTAACCGATTATCACTGGGACATAATCAAAAATTCAGAAATAAAAGCACTTTTCAGCAGCAACTCAATCATCCAATCATCCAAATGAATAAGCAATCAATTGTGCATGAAAATCATGTCAAATCACAACAATCAAACATCAATTAGATCCAACAAACACCAAAATCAATAATCAAAACAAGGAATGGATCAAATATCACCAAATAGCCAAGGATCTACATTGTGAAATGCAAGATTAAGCAAAATCAGAACTAGATCTAGAATTTACCAACCTACAAAGCTGAGATTTGCTTTGGTGAGTGTTGTTAAGATGCAATTGATAGATCCAAGCAAGAAACCCAAGGATCTATGAAGCTCTACCTTCAATATCAATAGGGTTGTGTGGTTTAACATATACTTCCTCAAACGCTTAGCCGCCCAAGCGAGTGCACAACATGTTTTCTCCAACATTGAGTACCTCGACTCACAATTAGTAAATTTCTTACTCAGGTAGTAGATGACATGCTCTTTTCTATGTGTCTCGTCCTGTTGATCGAGCACACATCCCATTGAATTCTCAAGAACCGTCAAATACATAATTAAAGGTCTTCCTACTACCGGAGGCTCCTGCAAATATTCTTTTATCTTATCAAAAGCTTTTTGATAGTTTTCATTCCACCTGACTGCTTGATATTTTCTCAGCAATTTGAATATTAGTTCACACGTAGCTGTAAGATGAGAGATGAATCTAGCTATATAGTACAACCTCCCCAAGAAACCACAAACCTCTTTTTTTGCTCTTGGCTCAGACATCTCTTGTATTGCTCTTATCTTGGCATGATCAACCTCGACACCTCTTTCACTAATAATGAAACTCAATAGTTTACCAGACCTCACCTCGAAGGTGCACTTGTTCGGATTCAACCTTAGCATGAATTTCCTTAACCTTTCAAACAACTTCAACAAATTACCCAGATGCTCTTCCTCTGTTTGTGACTTTGCGATCATATCATCAACATAGACCTCAATCTCCTTGTGAATCATATCATGAAAGAGGGTCAACATTGCCCACTGATATGTTACCCCAGCATTTTTCAATCCAAAGGGCATCACTTTATAACAGAACATCCCCCATGGTGTTATGAACGTCGTCTTCTCCATGTCCTCTGGGGCCACCTTGATTTGATTATACCCAGAGAAGCCATCCATGAAGGAAAACACAGAAAATTGAGCAGTATTATCCAATAACACGTCAATGTGAGGGACCGGGAATTCGTCTTTCAGGCTTGCTTTATTCAAATCTCTATAGTCAACACACATCATGACCTTTCCATCTTTCTTAGGTACAGGCACAATGTTAGAAACCCATGAAGGATAATTAGTCACGACAAGAAATCCGGCGTCCAACTATTTCTGAACCTCTTCTTTCATTTTGATAGCCATATCTGGTCTTGTTCTTCTCAACTTCTGCTTGACCGAAGGATACTCCTCTCTGAGAGGCAAACGGTGCACAACAATGTATGTATCAAGCCTATGCATGTCTTGGTAAGACGAAGCAAATATATCCACATACTCGGAGAGCATTTCAACTAATCTTCTCTTGACATTGTCTTCCAAAGCGGCCCCAATTCTGACTTCCTTCTTAACATCCTCGGTACCCAGGTTAATAATCTCAATATCCTCCTGATGAGGCTGAATGATTCGTACCTCCTATTTCTAAAGCCTGGCTAATTCCTCAGGAAGTTCATAGTCTTCACCAGTCTCCTCTTCAGCATGGTAAATAGGATTGTCAAAGTCATACCGAGCCATAGCTGAATCATTACTGATGGGATCTGAGAGAATGGATCTGCATGATTGATGTTTTATGTTTTTATTAAGAATGCAAGAATGAACAAAACAAAAACACATTCCCATTTTTTAAGATGCAAAAGCAAAAAAAATGAAAAATAGGGGGTGAAATATTTGAATGCAAAACATCATTTATTCATGATAACATTGAAAGCAAAACATGAGGCCCTACAAATGAGTCACTACGCCTTCGGCAGAACGTAAGACTTGACATATGTAAAAATAAGAAAATTACTCTTCGCAAGTGACAAAGGTGACTTCCTCGGAAGACCAGTTGCACAGTCCTTGGCCTGGGGTGCAGGGAAGAATCCAGCTATCCATGTCACAATCGCTATTGACCTCGTCTTCCCCTATTGCATGAATCTGGTCGAAAATGACCCCAACGCTTGTAAACTTGACAGGACCTATGAACCTCGGCGAAGCTTGCGACGACTTGTAACCCAACCCAAATATGTCATTCTTCACTGCCATATCGAGGACCTAGCCCCATCCCTGGGAACTGCCAGCCTCAACCACAACACGAGCTTCCTTCAAAGAAGACATTGAAACCTCTAGCCTTTTATCCTCCACAGGAGCTCCTTCTGAACTTGAACTGCTTCAAAAGCCTGACAGAGGGTCTCATGTATTTCCCCATCAACCTCGACATACTTAAACGATGAAAAATGGCTAACCGTAAAGTCTTCCTCTCTACAGACCGCAACAACCCTTCTTTCAACCATATATTTGAGCTTCTGATGTAAGGTCGAAGTGACTGCACCAGTAGAATGAATCCAAGGACGACCCAACAGACAACTATAGGTCGGATGAATATCCATGATGTAAAAGGTTGTTTTGAAGACTTCAGGTATAACCTGAATAGGATAAACCACTTCACTAAATACAAACCTCTTGGATCCATCGAAAGCTCGCACTACCAAATCACTAGGTCTGCAAATCACACCCTATGTATCCAACTTCATGAGGGCCTTCTTTGGAAAAATGTTCAAGGAAGACCCAATATCCATCAACACGTGGGAAAACAGAGATCCCTTTCACTCCATGGAGATATGCAAGGCCTTATTATGATTTCTCCCTACTGGCGTCAAATCCAGATTGGTAAACCCCAGACCATTTCCTGTGTTGACATGGGCTATCACCCCTTCAAGATGATTCACTAAAAAATCTCGAGGAACATATGCGACATTCAACACCTTCAGTGGTGCATTTCTATGTGCCTTAGAACACAAAAACAAATATACAATGGAAATCTTGGATGGGGTCTGATTCAACTAGTCGACAATCTTATAATCACTCTTCCGAATTAATCTCATAAATTCCTCTACATCTTTCAAAAAGGAACCTTCTGCAGACTGTTGTTGCCCAGAATCATCCACAACTAACTTGCCTTTACCCTTACCTGATTTATCAACATTGACATTTGGCGGAAAGAAGACCCTGCCACTGCGTGTGATACCCCCGGCACTGACAATATTGTCCACAGTAGACCCAACATCTGAAGAACCCACCAACTCTTATTTCTGCCCATTACAAAATACCTCAGCTCTATAGTTCCACGAAATTGCCTTGGTACTCTCGTATGGTATCGGCCCCGGTATAGTAATAATGACGGGTGCTTGTCGTACTGGCACCGAAATATGGACGATCTTATACATAACTGATAGCGTTGCAATTTCCTTACCATCATCATTAACATCATTGACAATATTAGTCCTGTCAAACTGTAAATGTCCATCATCCATCAGTTTCTGTATGCTGTCCCTTAACAAGTCACAACCCTCTGGCTGTGATACACATCCTTGACAATCAAAGGCACAACTTAGGAAAACATCCCCCTTCAGCAAACACTATTTAACCAATAACAACAGAGTCTTCAACTCATCAACATTGGCCACCAAATTTAACCTCTCCCCATCTCTAATAGCATTTTCCCTTGCCGCACCATGATGTGGCATAGGGTTTTGGATCACATTAGGCCCATCATTTCTTAAATTAATGGCCTTGGAGTCAAGCAAGTCTTGTACTTTATGCTAGAAAGCCTTACATCTGCCAATACTGTGCCCCAGGGCACCAGAATGAATATCGCAGTGGGCATTAGCGTCATAGCCCGGTGGTAGCTTCCTCGTAGGTGGAGCTAAAGTTCGAAGCTCAACTAAACGCAACTGCAGCAATTGTTGTAACAATTGGGCATAAGGCATAGGCGGAGGATAAAAATTCCTTTTGGTTATTCTCTGTCTACCCTGATAGTGACGAGGAGCATCATGTTGTTGCTGAGGTGCAGTTAGGATGGCTACAATAGCAACTTGTTGTGTAGAGTTCTGATTGGTTATGCTCTTACCCTGATAAGAAGAAATAGGATTGGTTTCCCCTTCCCTCTTTCTGGGACCTCCAACATACGACTTCTTACTTCCTCCAGATGAGGAACCATTCCCATTCTGAATTTTCCCAGCCCGGATTCCACTCTCTACCCTTTCTCCAACCATCACAAGATCTGAGAACGCCGCTGACGCACACCCTACCAACTTCTCAAAATAAGGCCCCTAAAGGGTACTCATAAACATATCAATGAGTTCCCGCTCCATCATCAGAGGTTGAACCAAGGTAGCTAACTCATGCCATCTCTGGGCGTATTCCTTGAAACTTTCATTCCCCTTCTAAACTATATTTTGTAACTGCGCTCTATTGGGCGCCATGTCACTGTTGTATTGATAATGCTTGATAAAAGCTTCAACAATATCTTTCCAAGTTCTGATGTAGGTACTTGTTGCACCCTAAAATTTGACCAACCGATTCTCCTATCTGACTCGTGGTTTAAATTCATATTCGCAAATCAGACATGTGATATTTGTGCACAAGCAGGGGATATCAGAGTTTACAGCTTGACTTTCGTCTATCAGATATGGCAGATCTAGTCCAGATCACCAGGGTTTTATTTTCGGGAAATTGTGCGCTCCTCGGTGATTTTTAGCTTGCACAGTGATTTTGATGATATTCTGATGCCCGGGGATCTCTGTTCGATTCGATCTGGTCTCGTGCGCTCTTTTACGGGGGTCATTCGCATTCATCTGCATTTTTAGGATTTTATAGACTTTTGTGAATTTTTAATAGGCTTTATAGATTTTTTTCTGGAATTTAAATAGGTTTTTGAATATTTTAATAGCTTAATCCTCTTTTTAGAATTTTATAGAATATTTTAAATAGGTTTTAATCATTTGTAGAATTTTTAATAGAGTTTAAATAGCTTTTATCATTTTTAGAATATTAGTGAATTTTTCTTAGCATATTAAATAGAATGATAAATCAGGATTAATAGGTTTAAGTGTTTTTAGATAATATAGAAATAATATAGTTTCTTTTATTAATAATAGATACTAGTATTAAATAATATTAGAATTTTAATAGAAAATTAGTAGAAGTTTAGAGTTAATTAGAGCATTAATCTCTTTTTAGAGTTTAATTAGGTTAATTGTCTTTTTAGATTTAATTAGGATAGATTAATGTTAGTTAGAATTAATTGTAGGTTTATTAGTTTAGTTAACTAGTTTTTTCATGGTTTTGCAGTTTTTTTGAATTTTTTTATGCTGAGTTTCGTTGGGCCCAATTGGGGAGGCCCAGTATTGTTTTTGTCCAGATTCGTCCAAATATCCAGCAAAAAAATCCAAAGGTCCAAGAAAATCTCCAGCGAAGCTTGGAAGTTTCTGGAAGTGTCCAGCATTTTCAGTGGTATAAAAGCAGACACGTGTAGCAAACAGAAGGGGCCCACGTTACACTCAGAGATCCACGCCACGCGTCCCACCGAAGCTCACCCTCTCTCTCTCTGCTGACACGCGTATCCCATGCAGCCACCTCCCTGAGACACCTGTCCTCCCCTCACTTCCTCACCGGAAACCCCTCGCCGGGCATGCAAATCCGGCGATAACTGACTCCGGCCACCGCCAACAGACTCCGGCCGCCGCCAACTCCGCCGGAGAACGCCAAAACTACCAGAATCCTCATATCTTCTTCTTTCTCCCCAGATCTCCTCCGTCACCTTCATAATCCCTTCGCCGGAAACATCATCGTCGCCGGAATCTTCATACCTCCATCAATTTTTTCCAGAACAACATCAAACCTTCATCAACTGTTTCCAGAAATCAACAACCTTCGTCTTCTTCCATCAACTTCATCCGTTCTTTCAAAACAATCTTCATCAACCAACTCCAGGAAGTCTTCAAGATTCTCAACGCTCGCGTTCAACCTTCCCTCCGCGCTCTCGTCTTCTCCAAAGTTCCTCCACCGTGCATCAAAGATCAACGCGTCTCTTAGATTTGCATCTCCCTCAGTCTTTTTCCCAGAGAGATCGTCGCGCCTTCGAGAAGTTTCAAGAACTTCATCGCATCAACTTCATCGTCTCAGGTTCGTTTTCTTCATCGCCTCCATTATTGGTTTAGATCATGAGTTTCGTTTGAGGTTTGCATGTTAGCTTATTAGATCCAGATTAGGTAGTTGATTGTTAGTTAGGGTTGATTCATCGTGAGAGAGGTGAAGTTCTTTGGGGTTCTTTTTCTCAGAATGGTGTGTGAGTGAAAGATAGGTTTCAGAGAGCGTGAGGGAGAGGAGGAAGATGACAAAGCGGCTAGGGTTTGGGGGATTAGAAGGGTGAACAGTGTTAGGGATCTTGAGGGAGGGGAGTAGTTTTGTTCAGCTGAATATTGGATTAGGGTTTGGACACTGGGCTTAGGCCCAAGCGTATTTTCTGCGCATACACCCCAATTGCTTGTCCCCCCCCCTGGCTGTGTGAGATCTGAGTATTTGGATATGGGCCTTAGGCCCTATTTGCTTTTCGCACCCCCTCATTTGAGCCCAGTAATAGTATGAACTGAAAAAATCACTAACAGCACCCCAGGCGTTTTTGTTGTTCTGAGTTTATTATTTGTTTTTTTGAGGATGCTGGGCCTGCGCCCTAATGCTATCTGCACCACCCCAATCAAGGCCCAAGGTAGAATGAACTAGAATATATTGCTGTTTGAGCCCCCCATGTCATTTACTTTTATTTTTTGATTTTTCTTTTATATTTTCATATTTGTAAATAAATCATAATAAAAATGTAAATGAGTGATTTTTAATTCTTCTTTTTTTCTACCATTTCATGAAAGCATCTAGAAAATTAAATAAAAATAAAAATGTCATTTTATTTTTTTTGTTTGTTATTTTTTTGTATATTTTCCATTTTAATTGATGTTTTTAATATTTTCAATGCATGCATATCATTAGAAAATTCATAAAAAATGGTAGATTTAGTCAAATAATTCCGTTCTTTTTTCTGTAGACTCGTGATTCAGTGTAGAATTTTATAGTATAAAAACATTAGCTTAATCATGCATTTTCATTTTAATTGCATTTTTTCATTGTTACTGATGTTGAATAAATTGGTTTGTGGACATGCCTGTGTTGCTGATTTTAGTGCTTTCATCTGGTGTTGAATTTTGTTCTGATTTTTCAGTATGTTGTCATAGAGCCATGTAGGTTTCCCATAGATTTTTTATAGATTTTTGTAGGATGTTCTGATATGATTTGTCTGAGCCTGAAGATAGGGGAAGTCTTGATGACTTCTTACTTTGAAGTTCAACTATGGTTGAACTTCAGAGATAGTTCTCTTGTGGTTTGTTGGCCTGTGGGTTCTTCTCAAGGTGGGAGCTGATTGAGGTCCTGTTGGAGCTTGCAAGGAGGCAGTGGATTGAGGCTTAGTCTAGGAGCTTGTTGTCTGTTTGTGAGGTTCGAGATCCTGAAGTTTGAAGGGAGTTCATGGTACTTTCCTGAGGAAGGCACTATGAATGACTTTCATTCTTTCTTCTCACCTCTTTCTTAAGTATCCAATGATGTCGGAGCCGACTTGTGAGTTTAATTCCTCCTGAGGAGGAATGTAAACTGATCACATGTTGTTGAGCCACATGGGATACGATTCCTAAGTGGAAGTCCCCTAGTACTTTCCTGAGGAAGGTCCTATGGGTCTATTCACTTAGTTCCACTAGTTTATCTAGGATTTCTCAAGTATCCGGTGATGTTGGAGCCAACTTGTGAGTTTAATTTCTCCTGAGGAGGAATGTAAACTGATCACAGTTGTTGAGCCACGTAGGATACGATTCCTAAGTGTCGGTCTCCTAGTACTTTCCTGAGGAAGGTCCTATGAGTCTGCTCACTTAGTTCCCCTAGTGCATATAGGTTTCTCAAGTATCCAG
The DNA here is from genome assembly GCA_963859935.3 of Lathyrus sativus. Classification (NCBI taxonomy): domain Eukaryota; kingdom Viridiplantae; phylum Streptophyta; class Magnoliopsida; order Fabales; family Fabaceae; genus Lathyrus; species Lathyrus sativus. Next base: position 435,043,973 of record OZ012740.1, on the reverse strand, counting down.
TGATGCCGGAGCCTTCATGTGAGTTTAATCTCTCCTGAGGAGGGATGTGAACTGATCACAGTTGTCGAGCCGCATAGGATATGACTCCTGAGTAGTAACCTCCTGGTACTTTCCTGAGGAAAGCACTATGGGCTTGTCTGCTTAGCTCCCTTTCTCTGGTAAGCTTGTTCTGAAGCTTGGAGACTGGGATTGATTCCTCTTGCTTAGGATTCAGCTTAGATTGTTGCTTAGATCCTTGCTTAGGGTGTGGTATAGAGTCCTGTTTAGAGATAGATTAGGAGCTTGTTTCAGGTTTGTTAGAGGCCCTGCTCAGGGTTAGTCTCTTTGTGTTGTTTGACTTGTATGATGTTATGTTGCATTAGACTTAGGTGTTCATATGGAAAGTTCTGAGTAGGTGCATATTAGAAGTAGACTTTGTGTGCATAAGAAGTTGAGGTGGTCCTCCTTCTGCTTGTTTGTTATTGCGTGGCTTTGCTTGTTGGTATTTGGTAGAGCTGAGCTCCCTTGCCTCTGTGGTTTGCGGCCTTCGCGCCTTGTTTGTTTAGTTGTTGCATTCATGCATGTTTTCAGTATTTCTTTACGTTGCAGTTTCTTGTTTGTAGTTCAGTCATGTTGCCATGATCCCTTAGGAGCTCTGACTTCTCCGCTGCGGAGTTGTTATGATAGACATTAGGATGGTCAACCAGGTGTGATAGCAGTAGGTAGATTCCCCTGTTTCTCAGCTATAGTTCTAGGGTTTCTCTTTCCTTTCTGTAGGAGCTTTTGAGTAGCTTGATCCGTATTTAGCTGAACTACAGCTGCTCTGATTCTTCGTTCCAGATGAAGATATGTAGGCATAGGATGCGATATCCTAGCGAGCACACTAACGACTAACCTTTGTTCTCTCGCGGCTGTGCGATCGAGACTTTCCCGCTAACGACTAATTGATATCCCTTTCTCTTGCCCGAGCGCATTTGAGACCAGATTGTATTTGTAGGTTCCCGAGCCTTAGAGACCAGTTTGTTTTCTCACTGCTGTGTGAGAGCCCCTGTTTACCCGTAGTTATCCGAACTACGTTTGCTCTGATCTTTCATTCCAGATGGAAGTACGTAGGCACAGGACGCGATGTCCTGGCGAGCAACCTTTTCCCCCGTTTAGACGTAGGAAGTCGAACTACGTTGACTCTGACTTTCCCATTGCACGAGGGAATACGTAGGCCCAGAACACCGTATGTTCTGTCGAGTCCTGTCCTTTTATTTTCTTTTCAGACCAGCCATTAGCGTAGATAGATAACACACCCTTTTACCTATAAACACCAAGCGTGGATCCCATCGAGTACGATGGACGTGAGGGGTGCTAATACCTTCCCCTTGCGTAACCAACTCCCGAATCCAGGTTTTGGTTGCGATGACCATACCTTTTCCCGTCTTTGCGAGGTTTACTTCGAGCGTTCCCTTTCCCGCTCTGAGGGATAAATAACGCACGGTGGCGACTCTCCTGTCAAGCCGGCGCCGATTTTCGCAGTAGCGACAGCTGGCGACTCTGCTGGGGACCTATAGCATCTAGGGACTTTTCCCATCCCTTATGCTGGGACCGTTTCCCATCCCCTACGCGAGTCAATCCTAGCGCTTGGGTGTTTATTTGTTGGGTGTTGTGCATATTGTGTTTTACTTTTCTGCACTTTACTTTTCTGTACCTTTACCTTTCCGCATTTATTTTTCCAGCATTATATTATTATGATTATTGCTGTGGGCAGAGGGAGGTTACTGTGAGTGAAAAGCCGGACCTGGGCTTGAGTACACACCTAGATATAGTTGCGAAGAAGTAGTAGACGAACCTGTCTGCTAAGCAGGCACAGTTCCCTACGAAAATCTGCGCTCAGACGAGATTCTTGCAGTGGTGCTCCTTTCCGGTCCTGAGGATCTGAGGGGAGTCCAGACGTGAGGGTTGTCGACTCTGGGGACCGATCATTTGGAAGTCAGCTAAGTGAGGCCTCTTCATGATTTGATGATGCCACTCCTTCTGGGAATCGTATCGTCACTCATGAAAGTCTGTGACGCTGATGACCGCATAGGATGCCGTACCTTTGTCCGTGGATTAGGTTTATCCTACCTGTGAGAGGGACTGGGCTATTGCAGGAAAACTGGCCTTCAGAAACCATGATTCAGTACCTTTATCAGATGGTGTTCTTGATTCATCTCCAGGTGTGTTGTCTGGGTCAGATGGGTTTCTTATCTGAGGTTGAGGCTATTGTCAGATGGTATTCTCGTCAGATACAGAGGTTCAGATGGTTTTCTTACCAGGGGATTGATATTTTGAGTATCAGATGATAGTTAGTGTCCTGAGATTCTGGTGACCGTGTTGGTTTTCTGTTCTTGATCACAGAGATATTCCTCTTCAGGCTACAGCATAGCCCCTGTGTTCGCAGATTGCATTATTTATCATATTGCATCATTGCATTACCATCTGCATTCAACTAACGTGTGTGTATTGCAGGTACATATTTTCCCTTCCAGTTCTGGTGTTTGTTCCTAGCAAGACATGGAAAACCTGAAGAGAGTATTGCCCTATAAGTTTCCGTCGCCGAATATCAGTCTATTGTTAGAGTTGATTGCTATTGCCAAGAAGAGAGGAATGGGTGACTTCAGAAAGAGATATGGGAGGATTCTGACCTACGTTTATCAGCCATCTGCCTACGAGACCAGCGGCATCTATACTCTGTTACAGTTCTACGACGCGGAGCTCAGGTGTTTTGCATTTCCCGACTTTGTTTTGGCTCCTACCCTGGAGGAGTACTCTGCACTTCTGGATATACCGATCCGTGAGCAGATGCCTTTTTATCGTACGGACGCTGAGCCTAAGCTGGCTGAGCTTTCTACCATCCTGTGCTTGAAAGAGTCTGAGCTGTCTGGGAAGATGATCAGAAGAGGAGACGTATGGGGATTTCCGTTGGATGTCTTAGTGGAGAAGGCTCGAGAATATGCCCAGAAGGGTAGCTGGGGTGTTTTTGACGTCATCCTTGCTGTATGTGTGTATGGCATCGTATTGTTCCCGAACATTCCTGATTTTGTTGATTCTGATGCCTTCTATATTTTGGCTGCGGGAAACCCAGTTCCTACTTTGCTGGGGGATATCCACCATTCAACTCATTATCAGAATGAAAAGCGACGAGGAAGGAATGTGTCTTGTTGTGTACCTCTCCTATGCAGGTGGTTCACCAGTCATATGCCTAAGTCAGGCCCGTTTGTCACATCTATCAATTCTCTGGGATGGCCCGAGCGCTTAATGGGATTAACTGCTGAGAACGTGGTATGGACCAGTAAAGAGGTATTTGGAGCTGAAGTCATACTCAAAGGCGAAGGATTCCCGAATGTTCCGTTAATAGGAAGGAAAGGTTGTGTCAACTATAACCCTTCCTTATTGATCAAGCAATTTGGGTACGTACCTCAAGGAGCGCCAAAGCCCGAGGAGATACAGGAATCTCTGTATCTCACTGGGGCAATAGGGAAAGAAATGCTGACCAAACTTGAGAAAGCCTGGAAAAACTTGCACAAGAGAGGGAAGCTTTCAGGTAGCAGAGGGGATACTCGAGGTCCTAGCCCATATGTAGAATGGATTCGTGAGCGAGCTGTGAAGTTCCTTATGCCGTATCCAGCGGTTCAGCCATCGCATCCTTCTCCGGTGGAGGAGCCTACCACTGTGGACATGCAGGTTTACAAGCAGCTGATGGCGGAGAAAGAAGAGCTAGCCAGGGCTAAAGAAGCTTTAGAGCAGGAGAATACCCAGCTTCGGCATGAAAAGATTGAAACAGGATACTTTTCTAAGCAACAGGCTGAAACTCTGAAACATCTGAAGACTACGCTATTGGAATTGACTGAAACCAAGAAGCGTATGGAGTTAGATGTAGATTCAGTTAGTAGTGTGTTGGCCACCAAGAAGCAAGAGCTGGACAGGGCCTACACAAAGCTAGCCAAGTTCAGAGAACACTGGGATCTCACTATGACCAAGCGCAAGGAACGAGAAGAAGAGCTGAAGACACAGATTGCTCAGTTAGAAGAACAGGTCAAGGTGAAGAACGAAGAGCTTGAAGAAGAAGCCTGTCGCCGATACGAAGCCGAGCGTAAGCTGATAGATGCCATGAAGAATTTGGAAGATTTCCAGCATAGAGCAGATGCCAAGAGACCCAAACCTGGGGGCGGTGCCAATGATAAGGCTTGGGAAGACTTTGTCAGAGACATCCAGGGGACAGTCAGGAAGAGGGATCGACTGATAGAGGGTTTGATTTATCAACCAGATCATGCAGAGACAAAGAAGATGGTCGAGGACTTCCGCAACCGTACCCGTATTTGATTTCTCTCTTGTATTCTGTATGTTGAGATCACCACCAGGCATGTTGGCTGGGATCCTCCTTATCATATCAGCTGTATGGAGCATAGTTGTGTAACTTCTTGACAAGACTATCATTCTAATCAATATATGAGGGTTTTTCCAAATATTGTCTTCATGGTTTATCTCGTCTTGCTACCACTGACACTGGAATTGGAGGGAAAATATCTCCAATGCACACATGCACGTTAGCATTTTTGTATTTCTGTTTGCATAAATCATACTGCATAGCATTTCTCTAGCAGGTCAGAGCACTTATCCAACCTTTGTTTTCACCAGAGGGTAATTCTCGGGGAATTGTTTGAGGCAAGAGTGGAGTGTTGAAGACGACCAAGGGGCTGAAGCAGATTTGAGTAGAATCAAGCAGCATAGTCCGTTACAGGTAATTGGCAACTATGTCTGAAGGCAATTTCCAGGTTCCTAACACTTTGGCAAGGTTCGCCTCGGCGCCCAACCATCAGTATGATTCTATGGAAGGCTTCCCGCAAGCAAACAATTTTACTGCAGCCCAAGTTGTACAGCCAACTGTCGAGAACCGAGATCGGCATGAGCAGTTTCCCGCCCGAAATGAACGCTATCCTCCTGTTAACAATCAATGTGTTGCTTTCCCTGTGATGAATTACCGGAGAGATATTCCAGTGACCGGGTTAGTAGATCCAAGAGCTCTTGACGATGGTAGAAGAGTCCGAGTGTTGGAAGAGCAAATGAAAGCCTTGGAAGCGAAAGATGCCGTTAACCTGGATGCTGTAGCCATGTGCTTGGTCCCTGACCTCGTGTTGCCATACAAGTTCAAAGTGCCGGAATTTGAAAAATACAGGGGAGATAGCTGTCCAAAGCTGCATTTGATGATGTTCTGTCGAAGGATGACTTCGTTTGTGCGAAATGACAAATTGATGATCCATTGCTTCCAGTATAGCCTGACCGGGGCATCCCTAAGGTGGTATGTGCAATTAGAGAGTAATCAGATTCGATCTTGGGTGGATTTAGCCAGAGCTTTCATAAAGCAGTACGATTACAACCTGGATTTGACTCCTAGTCTCGTAGATCTGCAAGAATTATCTCAGGCGGAGAATGAATCATTCAGAGCGTATTTGCGAAGATGGAAGGAATTGGCTGCTAGTGTTCGACCACCGCTTCCGGAAAGAGAACTGGTTGACATTTTCTTGGGTACCCTGAAAGGCCATTATTTTGACAAATTGTTCAGTTGCACAAACTTTGTGGGCCTGATGAGGCTGGGAGAGATTGTTGAGCGAGGACTCAGGAGTGGAAAGTTTCGAGGTGTTCCTTACGTCCTAGTTAATAAGATTGAGTCAGTTGTCAGTTCTCAAGAAGAGTGGGAAGGAAATGACGCCACCTCAGAATCTCTAGCATCTCAGGATCAGTTTTCAGACACTTCAAGTCAACGATCATCCTATCGCCGATCGCGTCAGCATGCTCCACGAAGACCAAGGAAACCTGAAAGGCAGTTTACTCAGCTACCGGTGTCGTACAGTCAGTTGTTGCCAGATCTGGTCAGAAGTGGATTGGTAGTGCCGAAAGAGGCTAAGCCAGTGATTCCACCTTATCCTCCAGGTTTTGATGCCAGCGCCCGCTGTGAGTACCATGTTGGGGCACAGGGGCATTCAACAAATGATTGTAAGGTGCTTAGAAGCCAGGTTCAGGATCTGATAGACTCTAGCCGTATTTGCATCACTCCTCAGGGTTTCATTCAGATTAATGATTTTCCATCCTCCAGTTGTGTGGGTTCGTCAGTTAACGTCATGGAAGACTCCACAGGAAGTGTGTGCTCTGAAGATTGTCAATCAGAAAGTTCAGTTGTATGGGAGAAATTTCTAGAGGTTTTCGCGCCGGATGCCGCATCTGTCTTCTCTGCTTAATCCGTTTAGCTTTTTGTGCATCAGTATTTGTCGACCACCACCAGGATTGTTGGCTGGGGTCGTTATATTCATACTCATTTGTGCTTACCTGCTGATTTTGTTGGTTGTACATGTATGGGAGATGTTTGTCTGTTTGCTTATAGCTTGGGTTTCTCTTTATCTCGTTGTGAATATGTGTTTGCTTTCTGCGCTGCATTATTATTTAGCAGGTATATCAGAACCGTGGGCCTTATTTCCTCATCATCCAGTTTGTTGCAGGAACTCCTTCAGAGATATGGAACAGAATCAGTTTGAATTGATCGAAGTCCAAAGCCAGCTGGGGCAGATGATGAGAGACATGCAAGAGATGCGTCTAGAGCAGAAGATTCTCAAGGAGGAGAACAGTCAGCTGAAGACCCAAATGAGCTTGATCATGGAGGTAGTCAAGAATGTGCTTAGGAAAGAAGACGATCAGCTATTTGAAGCCGCAATGAAGAAGCTCGCGCCACCTGTGCATGTGGAACCTGAGCAGCAGCAACAGAAGATACATCCGGCTCAACAGAGGATCCAGGAAGGGAAGCCAAAGAGAATGTTTGAGGCACCACCTATGACCTATGCTGAGCTCTTGCAGGCCTTACTGAGGTTTAATCTGGTTGAGAAGAGAACGTTGGCACCACCAACGAGAGCGTTTCCTCAAGGGTACGATGCCAGTAAGCAATGTGAATTTCATTCCGGGGCATTCGGACATGACATCGAGGGTTGTCATGCTTTTAAGCACAATGTTCAAGACCTGATTGACTCGCACGATATTGAATTCACGCCGAGCGGCGTAGCTGTGCATATTGCTCCTATCTCAGTCGATGATAAGATGACAGATGTTTCTAAAGCTGCAGTGGGTCAGAAGCGTATCCTGGACTCCATGGTGTCAGAATCTCCAGGCCCACAATTGTTGCCTATTCCTGGGGCAGATCTGAGAAAGAAAATGGCTAAGCATAAGGAGGGCGTTAATCAATACATTGAAGATCAAGAAACCGATGTTGCATTTGATACGAAGGGTGCTCAAGGGTCAGCCCGATACCGGCAGCAGCAGCCCCAGCAACAGAATGATCGGGGATATAAAAGATGCCAGAATCAAGGTCCTTTGGCAAGCCGTCATTTGGAAACTCCTCCTATACCGTACGCACAGCTTCTGCGGACGTTGCTTCAGCTCCAATTGGTTCATAAAAGGACATTGGCTCCCTTGACGGGACCACCACCACCGGGGTATGATGCCAATGCTACTTGTGAGTTCCATACCGGGGCACCAGGCCATACGGTTGAGAACTGTAAAGCATTTAAGCACAGAGTGCAGGATCTGCTTGATAGTGCAGCAATCAGCTTCGGGCCGGGAGGTCCCTAAATCATCTGAATGAAGGAAGAAGGGCTCTATAATTTGGTTGAGTCGTTGAAAGCAAATCAGGACAGCATCGGATTGCCTCTAATAAAGATAGCTGGTTCAGCAGCAGGGCAGATGTGAAAGCCCGGTTCTCAGAAGCTAGCATATTTTCTTTGTTTTAGCTTGTCATTTCTTTACATTTGTAGTTGCTTTCCTGTTTGAATTTGTAAGCTTGTTTGTAAAACTTGTTGTTTTCATTTCAATTGATGATAATGAAATAAATATGCATGGTTTTGATTAAATCCATTCGCGTTCACTAACTGTTTTGCAAATATCCAACGCTTGGTTAAGAAGAATTTGGGAAGGATGACGAAAATGACCAACATGCAACTACCGATATTGTATGCTTTTGAAATAAAACCTGCTGATGATGTACAGGCATTGTTTCAAAGCCCTAAACACCGGAGATATAAGGAAGATAATCCCTTGTCAACCCCTTTGTGCCTTGTAGTAGGAGTTCTTTCTGAAAACGAAAAACCCTCAATCTTAACCTGGGGCAGGGTAGGTGTTAGCTAATTTGACCGAGCGCCCAAATTACAAAAGGAGTGTCCGTTCAAGGATCAATCACACCCCTAGAGGTCGTACCTAAAAGACCACAATGGTTCAATCAAGAGTGGGACAGCCACATCACTTCCCAAAGAGTCAGACAACCAGTGTCGCACGACCTGTTCGAAAAAAAATGAAAAAAAAAGAATCAAAAGCCCGCTAAGTCAAGAAAACTTCAAAACAAATGACTTAGGCAAAAAATGAGGGCATCCCGCTGGACTTAAAAAAAATCAAAAGAAACTCAAAAGGAGTCAGTCCAGGCAAAAGTTAGGGATATGAAAAGAAAAAGATGAAAAGGATCAGAAGAAAAGACTTCGATGGAAATACGAGTCGTGTGACCTCAAGTGTCAAAGACGAAGAGTGAGTGGCTGTCACTCCAAAATCCAAAAGTTTCTCGAACTATCATTCCTATTTTTTCAGCCTCTGAGAGGTGAGCGCTAAGGTCGAATTAGCTGAACGTAGGATGGGAGAACATCAAGGAGAACGGGTGGGTTAAAGCAAACTTTGAGCCTTCATCCTTTCCTTTCAAAACCATGAACCTGACCATGTTATAACCTTCAAAAGTCCTAATTGAAGCCGGTTGTTTCGAAAGCATACTTCGGTAAAGGTCGCGTCGATTCTGACTCCTAAAAAGGTTCCTCTTACCATGTTGATACTGATGTTGACGAATGTTTTGTGCATTATATGCTATAAACTGTTTTTCCTTTTCCCAGTGAACAGATTGGATGTCAAAGCTGTCATATATGTTGCATTAATACATCTTTTATGCAGAACAACTTGTTTTACTTGCGAGTAAGCGCTTGACAGCAGAAAAGCTTCCTACAATGGAAAGTATGGTCAAGATAGAATGCAGAATGCCCGAATGTTCCGAGAGCAGGGGCAAGCCATTATTGTGATCCCCAGTCAGGTCAGCTTTTCAAAGTCAGTTACTCTGGGGCAATCAGGTTGAGATTCGGTGAATGCGTTGTAGTCAGGAAATACTGCTTTGGATCAAATAATCGGGGCAAGATCATTGCAGTCAGGGGCAGACCATCTTAAGCGCGCAAAGGTTGTGCGAGGAGCATTTAAGGTGAAGTATCTCTCAGAAGTTCAGAACGCTGGGGCATGTTGTATCAGACCATCAGGGCTCAGATTTGCAAATTTCCTTTCAGGGACTATCCCCACAGAGATCCCGTAGGCTGGGGCATATCAGAAGCGAAAGGATTGTTGTTCTCCGTACCTACAGGGTCATTTGGAGTTATTCGAGCAGAAGCAGTCGATTTTCGAGAGCGAGATGATTGCGGGAAGTCGTGTCACTATCCCTTGACTCTTCACTAAAAGGCTGTGTATTCATGAAGGATATTTTCCAGCGTCAGTTGTATCTGACCCAATAAGATAAGCTTAAGAGCTCAAATCCATGTTTGCGATTATTGCGAAGCCCATCCGCGTTGGCGCATCAATTTCCAGATCCGAGCGTCGTCAGTACGCAGGAGGACTCCCTCCATTGTCTCCAGCAAAGTCCAATTCACCATTGGTAGGGGTAAGTTATGCCCAGAGGAGTCCAATCATATTCAGCACGTATGCCATTCTCCAGCGGAGTTATATTCCCCAGCAGGGTGTTACTTCGTCGAGGTGTTCGGTTAAGTTCCCAATATCCCCAGCAGAGTTGATTTCACTCTCCCAGCATTTATTTTGCTAGGACGATTCAGTGATATCCGGGCTATCCCCAGCAGAGTTGGCCTCGCCTCCAGCATTTATTTTGCTGAAGTGGTTCTGTACCCGGCCTTCTCCGGCAGCTCGAGCCTGCACTAGCATATTGCATGCATCATATTTGCATCATACTTGCATATCATTGTCAGAATGCGTAGCATTTCTATCCAGAATGGAGCATTACGCTGTAGAAAGATCAAAGCATTTGCATATGCATACGAAGCATAAGTCAGGTTTTCTATCAGCCTCATATGGCGCGTGAATTACTCTGTGATCAGTTCAGGGGCATTTATCCAGCAACAGTATTCAGACAGTTCAGCAGATTATTTGTATCTCAAATCAGACAACAATTATGCTTTAAGCAAGCAGTCATCTGATGTCGACAGACTTTTCTTCCCGTCAATTCATATTGACGATGTGTTCCTCCAATAAATGGATTTCTCCGTCTATCATTAGACGTCTTGAGTACGAATGTGGCTTTCTTTCAGTCTATCCATAGACGATGTGAAGTTGCGGGTGATCACAGTGGGGCTTCAAGAAGGGGTTTCCCCAGGATATGCTTTTCTTCCCGTCTATCAGTAGACGATGTGAAGTTTTGATGGATTTTCAATAAGGTTCAAAATAGAGTTTCTCCAGCAAGTATGCTTTCCTTTCCGTCTGTCAGCAGACGATGTGAAGTTTCGAGCTACTGTTCAGCGGGTTTCTTATTGCCAGATCATGCATATGATAAGGTGTTCCCCAGCGAGTCTTCTCCGGCTATCCTTGGTTGTTGAGAGGTTTCAAAATGATTTTGGATATTGGTTCTCTTTCTGGTTATTGGATATGATGACGTTTCAAGAGGTACTTTTCTGACCATCAATCCTTATTGATGTCGAGGCTCTTCGAAGAATGTTCAGTTTGCGTGATTGTTGATTCTTATTGACGACATGGTTCCTTAAAAGGTGGGTTTCTTCCCGTCAGTCCATACTGACGATGTGGCCCCTTAAAGGATATTGAGCTTTCCATCAATTCCCGTAAACAGAAGAATTCTGAAATTCAAAGGATGGTGTTGAATTGCGTTATGGTTTCTTCCCGTCTATCAGTAGACGATGTGAATTTGGAGATTATTTCTGCCCGTCTACCCTTAGACGATGTGAGTACGGAGATTCAGGCTTTGTATCCGTCTATCTTTAGACGATGTGAGTATGTGATCAGGCTTTGATCCCGTCTATCTTTAGACGATGTGAATATGGAGATTTGTGTTGTCTTGCCGTCTATCCTTAGACGATGTGAGTATTCAATCAGAGTGTCTTCCCGTCCATCTTTGGGCGATGTGAGTATATTTCTCTTCCTTCCTATCAGTAGGCAATGTGAAAGAATCAGGTATTTTGTTGCAGCCCTCGAGTTTTGTTACATAGGGTATCACAAGCAACGGGTATTCAATCAGGAGTTCTTTATCAGATGATTAATCAGTTTGGTGCCGCAATAACTGGACTCGGTTTTCTGGACTTTATTCCCCAAGCAGTTGACAGTATATGCCCACGGTTGGCAAATTTTCGGGTTTTATTTGTATTCAACCGTCTCGTACCTCTGAATGTTTGAAGGCTGAGCGCTCTCCAAACCCTTCAGGTCCAAGTCGCTTGAATAGGGGCAGCTGTTGCACCCTAAAATTTGACCAACCGATTCTCCTATCTGACTCGTGGTTTAAATTCATATTCGCAAATCAGACATGTGATATTTGTGCACAAGCAGGGGATATCAGAGTTTACAGCTTGACTTTCGTCTATCAGATATGGCAGATCTAGTCCAGATCACCAGGGTTTTATTTTCGGGAAATTGTGCGCTCCTCGGTGATTTTTAGCTTGCACAGTGATTTTGATGATATTCTGATGCTCGGGGATCTCTGTTCGATTCGATCTGGTCTCGTGCGCTCTTTTACGGGGGTCATTCGCATTCATCTGCATTTTTAGGATTTTATAGACTTTTGTGAATTTTTAATAGGCTTTATAGATTTTTTTTCTGGAATTTAAATAGGTTTTTGAATATTTTAATAGCTTAATCCTCTTTTTAGAATTTTATAGAATATTTTAAATAGGTTTTAATCATTTGTAGAATTTTTAATAGAGTTTAAATAGCTTTTATCATTTTTAGAATATTAGTGAATTTTTCTTAGCATATTAAATAGAATGATAAATCAGGATTAATAGGTTTAAGTGTTTTTAGATAATATAGAAATAATATAGTTTCTTTTATTAATAATAGATACTAGTATTAAATAATATTAGAATTTTAATAGAAAATTAGTAGAAGTTTAGAGTTAATTAGAGCATTAATCTCTTTTTAGAGTTTAATTAGGTTAATTGTCTTTTTAGATTTAATTAGGATAGATTAATGTTAGTTAGAATTAATTGTAGGTTTATTAGTTTAGTTAACTAGTTTTTTCATGGTTTTGCAGTTTTTTTGAATTTTTTTATGCTGAGTTTCGTTGGGCCCAATTGGGGAGGCCCAGTATTGTTTTTGTCCAGATTCGTCCAAATATCCAGCAAAAAAATCCAAAGGTCCAAGAAAATCTCCAGCGAAGCTTGGAAGTTTCTGGAAGTGTCCAGCATTTTCAGTGGTATAAAAGCAGACACGTGTAGCAAACAGAAGGGGCCCACGTTACACTCAGAGATCCACGCCACGCGTCCCACCGAAGCTCACCCTCTCTCTCTCTGCTGACACGCGTATCCCATGCAGCCACCTCCCTGAGACACCTGTCCTCCCCTCACTTCCTCACCGGAAACCCCTCGCCGGGCATGCAAATCCGGCGATAACTGACTCCGGCCACCGCCAACAGACTCCGGCCGCCGCCAACTCCGCCGGAGAACGCCAAAACTACCAGAATCCTCATATCTTCTTCTTTCTCCCCAGATCTCCTCCGTCACCTTCATAATCCCTTCGCCGGAAACATCATCGTCGCCGGAATCTTCATACCTCCATCAATTTTTTCCAGAACAACATCAAACCTTCATCAACTGTTTCCAGAAATCAACAACCTTCGTCTTCTTCCATCAACTTCATCCGTTCTTTCAAAACAATCTTCATCAACCAACTCCAGGAAGTCTTCAAGATTCTCAACGCTCGCGTTCAACCTTCCCTCCGCGCTCTCGTCTTCTCCAAAGTTCCTCCACCGTGCATCAAAGATCAACGCGTCTCTTAGATTTGCATCTCCCTCAGTCTTTTTCCCAGAGAGATCGTCGCGCCTTCGAGAAGTTTCAAGAACTTCATCGCATCAACTTCATCGTCTCAGGTTCGTTTTCTTCATCGCCTCCATTATTGGTTTAGATCATGAGTTTCGTTTGAGGTTTGCATGTTAGCTTATTAGATCCAGATTAGGTAGTTGATTGTTAGTTAGGGTTGATTCATCGTGAGAGAGGTGAAGTTCTTTGGGGTTCTTTTTCTCAGAATGGTGTGTGAGTGAAAGATAGGTTTCAGAGAGCGTGAGGGAGAGGAGGAAGATGACAAAGCGGCTAGGGTTTGGGGGATTAGAAGGGTGAACAGTGTTAGGGATCTTGAGGGAGGGGAGTAGTTTTGTTCAGCTGAATATTGGATTAGGGTTTGGACACTGGGCTTAGGCCCAAGCGTATTTTCTGCGCATACACCCCAATTGCTTGTCCCCCCCCCCCTGGCTGTGTGAGATCTGAGTATTTGGATATGGGCCTTAGGCCCTATTTGCTTTTCGCACCCCCTCATTTGAGCCCAGTAATAGTATGAACTGAAAAAATCACTAACAGCACCCCAGGCGTTTTTGTTGTTCTGAGTTTATTATTTGTTTTTTTGAGGATGCTGGGCCTGCGCCCTAATGCTATCTGCACCACCCCAATCAAGGCCCAAGGTAGAATGAACTAGAATATATTGCTGTTTGAGCCCCCCATGTCATTTACTTTTATTTTTTGATTTTTCTTTTATATTTTCATATTTGTAAATAAATCATAATAAAAATGTAAATGAGTGATTTTTAATTCTTCTTTTTTTCTACCATTTCATGAAAGCATCTAGAAAATTAAATAAAAATAAAAATGTCATTTTATTTTTTTTGTTTGTTATTTTTTTGTATATTTTCCATTTTAATTGATGTTTTTAATATTTTCAATGCATGCATATCATTAGAAAATTCATAAAAAATGGTAGATTTAGTCAAATAATTCCGTTCTTTTTTCTGTAGACTCGTGATTCAGTGTAGAATTTTATAGTATAAAAACATTAGCTTAATCATGCATTTTCATTTTAATTGCATTTTTTCATTGTTACTGATGTTGAATAAATTGGTTTGTGGACATGCCTGTGTTGCTGATTTTAGTGCTTTCATCTGGTGTTGAATTTTGTTCTGATTTTTCAGTATGTTGTCATAGAGCCATGTAGGTTTCCCATAGATTTTTTATAGATTTTTGTAGGATGTTCTGATATGATTTGTCTGAGCCTGAAGATAGGGGAAGTCTTGATGACTTCTTACTTTGAAGTTCAACTATGGTTGAACTTCAGAGATAGTTCTCTTGTGGTTTGTTGGCCTGTGGGTTCTTCTCAAGGTGGGAGCTGATTGAGGTCCTGTTGGAGCTTGCAAGGAGGCAGTGGATTGAGGCTTAGTCTAGGAGCTTGTTGTCTGTTTGTGAGGTTCGAGATCCTGAAGTTTGAAGGGAGTTCATGGTACTTTCCTGAGGAAGGCACTATGAATGACTTTCATTCTTTCTTCTCACCTCTTTCTTAAGTATCCAATGATGTCGGAGCCGACTTGTGAGTTTAATTCCTCCTGAGGAGGAATGTAAACTGATCACATGTTGTTGAGCCACATGGGATACGATTCCTAAGTGGAAGTCCCCTAGTACTTTCCTGAGGAAGGTCCTATGGGTCTATTCACTTAGTTCCACTAGTTTATCTAGGATTTCTCAAGTATCCGGTGATGTTGGAGCCAACTTGTGAGTTTAATTTCTCCTGAGGAGGAATGTAAACTGATCACAGTTGTTGAGCCACGTAGGATACGATTCCTAAGTGTCGGTCTCCTAGTACTTTCCTGAGGAAGGTCCTATGAGTCTGCTCACTTAGTTCCCCTAGTGCATATAGGTTTCTCAAGTATCCAGTGATGCCGGAGCCTTCATGTGAGTTTAATCTCTCCTGAGGAGGGATGTGAACTGATCACAGTTGTCGAGCCGCATAGGATATGACTCCTGAGTAGTAACCTCCTGGTACTTTCCTGAGGAAAGCACTATGGGCTTGTCTGCTTAGCTCCCTTTCTCTGGTAAGCTTGTTCTGAAGCTTGGAGACTGGGATTGATTCCTCTTGCTTAGGATTCAGCTTAGATTGTTGCTTAGATCCTTGCTTAGGGTGTGGTATAGAGTCCTGTTTAGAGATAGATTAGGAGCTTGTTTCAGGTTTGTTAGAGGCCCTGCTCAGGGTTAGTCTCTTTGTGTTGTTTGACTTGTATGATGTTATGTTGCATTAGACTTAGGTGTTCATATGGAAAGTTCTGAGTAGGTGCATATTAGAAGTAGACTTTGTGTGCATAAGAAGTTGAGGTGGTCCTCCTTCTGCTTGTTTGTTATTGCGTGGCTTTGCTTGTTGGTATTTGGTAGAGCTGAGCTCCCTTGCCTCTGTGGTTTGCGGCCTTCGCGCCTTGTTTGTTTAGTTGTTGCATTCATGCATGTTTTCAGTATTTCTTTACGTTGCAGTTTCTTGTTTGTAGTTCAGTCCTGTTGCCATGATCCCTTAGGAGCTCTGACTTCTCCGCTGCGGAGTTGTTATGATAGACATTAGGATGGTCAACCAGGTGTGATAGCAGTAGGTAGATTCCCCTGTTTCTCAGCTATAGTTCTAGGGTTTCTCTTTCCTTTCTGTAGGAGCTTTTGAGTAGCTTGATCCGTAGTTAGCTGAACTACAGCTGCTCTGATTCTTCGTTCCAGATGAAGATATGTAGGCATAGGATGCGATATCCTAGCGAGCACACTAACGACTAACCTTTGTTCTCTCGCGGCTGTGCGATCGAGACTTTCCCGCTAACGACTAATTGATATCCCTTTCTCTTGCCCGAGCGCATTTGAGACCAGATTGTATTTGTAGGTTCCCGAGCCTTAGAGACCAGTTTGTTTTCTCACTGCTGTGTGAGAGCCCCTGTTTACCCGTAGTTATCCGAACTACGTTTGCTCTGATCTTTCATTCCAGATGGAAGTACGTAGGCACAGGACGCGATGTCCTGGCGAGCAACCTTTTCCCCCGTTTAGACGTAGGAAGTCGAACTACGTTGACTCTGACTTTCCCATTGCACGAGGGAATACGTAGGCCCAGAACACCGTATGTTCTGTCGAGTCCTGTCCTTTTATTTTCTTTTCAGACCAGCCATTAGCGTAGATAGATAACACACCCTTTTACCTATAAACACCAAGCGTGGATCCCATCGAGTACGATGGACGTGAGGGGTGCTAATACCTTCCCCTTGCGTAACCGACTCCCGAATCCAGGTTTTGGTTGCGATGACCATACCTTTTCCCGTCTTTGCGAGGTTTACTTCGAGCGTTCCCTTTCCCGCTCTGAGGGATAAATAACGCACGGTGGCGACTCTCCTGTCAAGCCGGCGCCGATTTTCGCAGTAGCGACAGTACTCTCTAACCCCATGTACCACTCCAAAGATTCCCCAGCCAGGCTATCTTGGAAGCAGGTCATGAGCAGCTTCTCATCCTCAGAGTAGGCAGACATCTTCCGATAGTAGGCTCAAATGTAAGTTTTGGGACAACTCGTTCCCTTATACTTGTCAAAGTCTGGGACCTTGAACTTGTGCGGAATCCTCACACCTGGGACCAAACCAAGATCATTCATATTGAGACCAAAAGCATTCTGGTTCTCATAAGCCCGCATTCTCTCCTCAATCATCTTAAACTTTTTATCGGCTTCAGATGGGAGACCGACATCCAGATCACGCATAGAAAATACATTTTCCTGTCTTCCTTCCTCCCACTAATGATTGTGAGATCCACCAGCTCCAAGGATAGCACAAACACTTACCTCACCAACACCACCAGGAATTTCACCAGCAACACCTCCGACAGGAGTAATAACAACACTTACGCCACCTTCACCTAGAGGAATGACAATACCAACACCGCCTGGATGGACCACTCCACTATCATCAACTCTGGGAGCGTCAATAAGAGGTTGGACCAAATTTCTCAGTTATTCTTACCCTTGGGCCATATTCTGCATCAGTTCCATGAACTAAGTCATGCGGATCCTTACTTCCAACAGCTCTGCCTGAATTTGATCCATAATTCGTCTCTGATTTCTTCGTGTATGGTACCTTTGAAAATGAGAATATGCTATCATGCTGAAGAAAACCAGATAGAGATAAGAAAAGTCATCCCAGAGCACTTGCTATGTATATGAGTATGAGAATGCAAATGCAAATGTCATGTTTGAATATTCCTAGGGTGTTCTACACCTTGATTCAGGTTTAATAGCAATAAAAACAAGAGATGGATAAAACACTGGTAAAGCTGCTCATAATTGAATAGGAAAATGAAGTCAATACAAAGTTAATACATACAGCCCATACAGCAGAGATAAAATCAAATACACAGACACTAACCTCGGTCAACAAGCCTGACGGTGATCAAATAAAAAGATTAAAGACAACTACAACATATCACCAATATCTACCAAGGACAATCCTCCCCAGCCACTATGCTCCTTGCACCAGGCTTGAACCTCCTTGAATAACTTTTTGGTATCAGGATGCTTCGGTCTCTAGATCAGCTCCTGAATGAGAACATCCCTCTTGTGCATGATGCCCTCCAGATACGACAATGTACTTCCCAAACATCTTCCCTAAAGGCGCCTTTGAGTTTAGGATTTTTCACCTTCGCTTGGAATTTGAGCTCCTCTAAGGCTGACAAAGTCTCCTTAAGTTGTTTTCCACTTCTGCATTTGTAAGATGAATCTTTTCTAACCTCTCTCTTTCTACCCTCGAGCTGCATGATGCGTCTGCAAGTGCACGGAAATATCGAAGTAATATAAAAGATTGTCGAACCCACAGAGACCAATGTCAATCTACCGTTATCTATTATTACGGCGTAAAGCTAAGGCTAATGGAATTAGGAAAGCTAAATGCGAATGAAATTAAACACAAAGGAAATAAGGATAATTGGTTTAAAGAAAAAGAGGTAAAGGGATATCGGTATGCAAGGAATTAGTTATCGGGGATTCGACAGGTCACCGGTGCTTTTTACTCTTTGCAAACACTTTTCAGGAGAAAATACTCGTTTAAAGACCTCTGCCTCACGATGGTTGTTGACTCGGGTCATAATTCTAAGGCGGAATGTACGCTCTCACAGTCCCATTCGGGGTTAAAACTACTTTTTGAAAACAAATAGATTCTGATTTCTTTTAAAGCGCTTTCGCTGTGTTTAAAATTAATGCCTAGTTTTTACTATCTGGTTTGAATACCAGCTTTCGCGTGCCGATTCGTACCTTAATGAATTTCCCACTGTCGTGGCGAAACTATTGTAAATAATTTCTCGCTGTCGCGACGAAGGTTTATTTAGAAATTAAGATTAAACACTACAGCCAGAAAGGTTGTTTGTAAAAAGGGAAGGTGCCGGTTACTATCGAATCCTGTCCTACAAATTCGGTTACATACTGATAAAACTAATTTAGCTAGACATGATAATTGATGCAAACGGGAATAAATATAAACATCAAAATAATAAAACATACATTACGACAGAAAGTAAAGTAATAATTCAATTAATAAGAACCTATAAATCGTACTGATCTCGAATCCTTGAGTAGTCCTCCACAATGTCGGCAGGATTCTACTTTGGCGAGAATTAAAAGGTACAGGAAGAAAATACAATGTTCTGAACTAAAGGAAAATGGAAATGAAATAAAAGAAAACAATAAAACTGGGAGAAATAGATTCAGTAAAATCTTGGCAGCACTTCGATACCTCAAAGCCTCCCCCCTAAACTCTGAATCTAAGGCCTATTTATAGGAGATAATTCATTCTTCAACTTCCAGAGATCATTGGTGAGTTATGGAGGGAGTGGGGGTAACTTCCAGTAGTGGCCAGTGAGTGGAGAAAGTGTAGGAAGAAATCTTAGAGAGAGTGATCGTGGCAAAAACTGATTTGAACGTCAAATGACATTTCATCTGCGTGACGCTCGTAATGGAACGTGACGGTCTTCATACGCATGACGGTCGTAATAGACCTATGACGACCGTCATATCAGCAAAATCCATTTTTTTCCCTGTTTTTCTTCTCTCTTTTCCTTCCATTTCTTCTTCTTTTCTTTCTTTAATCCAAATTCTCCCCAATCTGCAAAACGAAGTAAACTAATCATATAATAGAACATAAATCAAGATAAAATAATAATAGTCACAAATAAATGCATGTAAATCAAGGCAAATAAACGATATGATTTCGCGTTATCAAACACCCCCACACTTAAACCATTGCTTGTCCTCAAGCAATCATCCAACACGTTAAAAAGAAATAAATATAATTTGAAACAAAGACACAGTGAGACTCTAATCATATGTGGCTGCTAGGCTAATGTTAGATCGATAGGTACTAAATATCAATACCAAGGATACCGTAACGACACAATTTCAAAAACTCCCTACTTATGCAAACCAATCGGAATCATGCCATTATAACTCAACCTATATCTCATGCTCTCTTTCACCCCATTTCATTATAGTGCAATCACATTAAGCCCGTTATCCGTACACATTCATGGCAAGTAAACCTGTTAGTGACTATGATCTCGATGCTATTTCATTTTTTCTTTGCAAATATGCTTAAGCATCAATTGAACTTAAAGAGTTTGTACCGTTAGGCTAAGTGCTCGGGTGAGGAGCACCTAACTTAGAAGGAACATGTCTTTTTCTTCATAATTTTTTTTTCTTTCTTTATTTCTCATTTTACACTAGAGATCATACACTTATTTGCATCAGTTTCTTACTTAGTGTGTTTAGGATGGTGCTGACTGCTTAAATAAACTACTTAGGGATTACTACAAGAACTTGGAGCTTTAAGGTTTCGGCATAATGGGTACTCAAATTGATTTTGCATATTTAGGGGGTTAAGGGTGTCAGGACAGTATCAATTTTATCAAAACTTTCCCGCGTTTTTCTAACATAGCCTGGACAGCCTATATACTTTCAGAGAACCATGCTATGAATCGAAGCAAAAATTTGTTGGAGGTTAGAATTTTAAAATTTTGAAATTTTGGGGAAATTGAATAACAAGCGAAAACCACGCATAAAGACTCGACAGCACATGCAAAGACTTTGACATAATGTTAAAAATAGATAAAATTCCTAGAAGCATGAAATAAAATGTAAAACAATAGAGTTCCTCCCCCACACTTAAACCAAACATTATCCTCAATGTTTTAGTAAAAGGTGGAAAAGGAAAGATAGAACCTGTATGAATGCTACTGCTCTTGCTATCCTTGTCTTTGTTGATCACTTCTACTTCGGTGGCGGGCATTTTGAGATACCGTTGTTTGTGTAATTCTCGAACCAGCTCATCATGTTGCTCGCTTCAAGAGGAAGTACTCATCATCAGTGTCCCCACCAGCAGCGACACTCGTAGGAATGTCTGTGGGCATAACTCATCTTCTCAGATCGTCATCTAGAGAGTTTTCTCCTAGATATAGCTAAAGCGTAATAAGCGATACATTTCTTTATTTTCTGCAAATTTAAACAAACAAATTAAAATAAAGACCTTGTGGGTTGCCTCCCACATAGAGCTTTGTTTAACATCGATAGCTCGACGGCTAAGGAGTCCAAGTACTCATGGTGGTTCTTTCGAGAATGGTTCCTCAATCGAACTTTGAATAGTCTTCGGTTTCCATGGCCACTTATCAAGCCATCGCTCATATCCCTCACCTTTTCGTTTCTTTCTTCTGTAGGGTGGTTCCTTGTTTTGAATGCATGGTGGTGGTTCTGGATCTATCCTGCGTATCAGCTTTTCAAATTTGGGCTTAGTTATTTCATCCACCACCTCAAAAATTAATCTTACCCTTTTAACAGTAATGATGACCCTAGTTTCACGGTCCTCGAATTTTCTTTTCCTATGAGGGACCTTAGACAAAGGTGCATTGGTGTGGGTATTTTCCAGTACCTCTACATATGTTTTAGATTGGGAGTTTACCTTAGCTTCCACAACCAATTTTGAGAAAGAATTAGGTGGGGTATAGGGAGAAGGAGCAACAATGGGTGCTTCTTTCTCTATCTCTTCGACAACTTCCCTTTCGGGTGGTGTCGGTGGATTTTTCTCAATAATTATGCTTGTCTCACCAAAACTCTCCTCAGACTCATCATCACTCTCCCTAGGATCTTCTATTTGTTCTTCATTACTAGTGGTTACAACATTCACATGGCTCTCAAGGAAGGGTCCTAGAGATGTTTGTGTAAGCAAAGAGGTTTGAGTCTCCAAACCCTTGCTGTGAGTCGCGAGGGAATCGACTATAATGCTCATCTGCTTAAGGTCTTCATCAATTTGAAGATGTTGTTTTCTAAAATCTTCATTTTGGAGAGTTTGTGTCTCCACAAAGCGCTCCATCATAGATTCTATCCTAGAATGAGTAAACGTCTCTTCGAATTCTTCTAGTAATAGTTCAAGGTTGGATGTATCGAAATCGTGCGTTTCCTTAAAACATTGGGAGTCGTCATCGTAGAGGGAATTTGGGTGAGAATGCGTCGTATTGAAATCTTCTAATAATATTTCGAGGTCCGATTTAAACGGATCTTGTGGTTCCTCGAAATATTAGGGGTGGTAGTTATAAGGGAAATATGGGTTATACATAATAATTTAGATAAGAGTGCCTTAGTCTATACTACGCAACAACAAAATCACAATATTGACTGTTGGTCCCCGGCAACAGCGCCAAAAACTTGATGCGTCCGCAAGTGCACGGAAATATCGAAGTAATATAAAAGATTGTCGAACCCACAGAGACCAATGTCAATCTACCGTTATCTATTATTATGGCGTAAAGCTAAGGCTAATGGAATTAGGAAAGCTGAATGCGAATGAAATTAAATGCAAAGGAAATAAAGATAATTGGTTTAAAGAAAAAGAGGTAAAGGGATATCGGTATGCAAGGAATTAGTTATCGGGGATTCGACAGGTCGCCGGTGCTTTTTACTCTTTGCAAACACTTTTCAGGAGAAAATACTCGTTTAAAGACCTCTGCCTCACGATGGTTGTTGACTCGGGTCATAATTCTAAGGCGGAATGTACGCTCTCGCAGTCCCATTCGGGGTTAAAACTACTTTTTGAAAACAAATAGATTCTGATTTCTTTTAAAGCGCTTTCGCTGTGTTTAAAATCAATGCCTAGTTTTTACTATCTGGTTTGAATCCCAGCTTTCGCGTGCCAATTCGTACCTTAATGAATTTCCCACTGTCGTGGCGAAACTACTGTAAATAATTTCTCTCTGTCGCGACGAAGGTTTATTTAGAAATTAAGATTAAAAACTACGGCCAGAAAGGTTGTTTGTAAAAAGGGAAGGTGCCGGTTACTATCGAATCCTGTCCTACTAATTCGGTTACATACCGATAAAACTAATTTAGCTAGACATGATAATTGATGCAAACGGGAATAAATATAAACAGCAAAATAATAAAACATACATTATGACAGGAAATAAAGTAATAATTCAATTAATAAGAACCTGTAAATCGTACTGATCTCGAATCCTTGAGTAGTCCTCCACAATGTCGGCAGGATTCTACTTTGGCGAGAATTAAAAGGTACAGGAAGAAAATACAATGTTCTGAACTAAAGGAAAATGGAAATGAAATAAAAGAAAACAATAAAACTGGGAGAAATAGCTTCAGTAGAAATCTTGGCAGCACTTTGATACCTCGAAGCCTCCCCCCTAAACTCTGAATCTAAGGCCTATTTATAGGATATAATTCATTCTTCAACTTCCAGAGATCATGGGTGAGTTATGGAGGGAGTGGGGGTAACTTCCAATAGTGGGCAGTGAGTGGAGAAAGTGTAGGAAGAAATCTTAGAGAGAGTGATCGTGGCAAAAACTGATTTGAACGTTAAATGACATTTCATCTGCGTGACGCTCGTAATGGAACGTGACGGTCTTCATACGCATGACGGTCGTAATGGACCTGTGACGACCGTCATATCAGCAAAATCCATTTTTTCTGTTTTCTTCTCTCTTTTCCTTCCGTTTCTTCTTCTTTTCTTTCTTTAATCCAAATTCTCCCCAATCTGCAAAACGAAGTAAACTAATCATATAATAGAACATAAATCAAGATAAAATAATAATAGTCACAAATAAATGCATGTAAATCAAGGCAAATAAACAATATGATTTCGCGTTATCACTGCAGCTTTAACTTTTCAATCTGGTCACAAAGTTCATCTTCTTTCATCTTGTGAGCAGTCACGGTGGTATTCCATTGACTGTTGAACGTTGAAATCTTGAGACGGGCTCTATCTAGATCTTTCTTTCTCTATCGTAGTATACTATTGGCACTCTTCAGATATTGGCCTATCCTCTCTCTACTTTTGACTTCTTCTTCTAGCTCTTTCTCTTTCTTGGCTAGAAGCTCTGTCTTCACCTTAGATACATATGCTGCTTCGTTCTTAGCATGACCCAACTAGGAGACCTCCATTTTCAACTCCTCATTCTCTTTGCGAAGTTCTTCTTTCTCGGCCCAGAGCTTGTTATACCTTTCAATATCCACCATCATAGGTTGTTTGATCATTAGTGGGTACAAAGGTGATTCAATGGAGAAAGGAAGTAAAACTTCTTCGACCCTCAATCCAATCTATATAGGGAGCTTAGACTCTGCAGTCACTCTTACCCAAATAATACTTTCCCCTCCTATGGATCTTACTCCATGCATCCATAAATCTCTTCAGCAGTTTCGAATCTGCTGCCCTAGAGAAGAATAGAGACTCTTGAACATCCTTATCTTTTGGTGGCTCCCTTAAGGCGTACCCAAATTGTCTAACAGCAAGAGAAGGGTTATAATTAAAACCCCCTTTTCTCCCTACCAGAGGCACATACGGGAAGCCTCCACAGCTAGAGATAATCTCCTTGTCAAGTAAACCACGATTGGACCAAACAATATCCTTCGCAGTCAGCCCCATCAATTGTTTAGACCACTCGGAAGAATTCCTAGAATCAACAAAAGCTCCAGAGCAAGGAAGATGCTCCATAAACCACTTATAAAGGAGTGTTGCACAACAGGAAACTAAACCTCCTATTTTTTTCTCATTCTTATAGTGCACAAAATGATACAGGTCCCCCAAGAGAGTAGGCACATGATTCTTCATAATAAAGAGGCGAACAACACTCATATCCACAAAATCAGCCATGTTGGGAAACAAGATAATGCCATAGACACATAGAGCCAAGATAGAGTTGAAAAACACCCAACTACCAGCTTCAGCATACTCCTGAGCTTCACTCACCAAGAAATCTAGATGAAACCTAGAAAATCCTCCCCTATTAGCAATATTGTCCAACAATATATATTTTCTCAAATAAAGAGAAGCAGCAATATCGTCGAGATCAGAATTCTCCTTGGAATAATAGAAAGGCACCCTATCCTTGATAAGAACTTCCAAGATGAATGCATACTCTTCTAACATCGGGACCAACTGATAATCCAAAAAAGTGAAATATTGCAGCGGAGGATCGTAGAACTGTAGAAGAGTGTGGATGGCCTTATACTCATACCCAGTAATAGTATGCACAAAACTCAGAATCCTTCCATAATCTTTCCTGAAGTCTTCGAGAATGCTAGAATCTGCAAAGCGATTAAATCATGAAGAGAATCCAAATCAGGAGCTGGAAACTTGTATACGATAATCTTCTTTCTAGTAGTGTCCATCTATGCAAATCTCTGACAATCGGAATCAAGGATAGGATGTAAACCTGGAAATACACAAACATGAATGTTAGGATGCAAAATGATTATGCAAATGCAAACATGGTATCGAGGTTCCCATATGCTTTCAATAGTTGTTGCACTGTTGATGAATAAGGCCATAATTTTGCTCTAACTAGAATACCAGAAAGCTAGAATAACCATGATACCCAGAATACCAGAATCAAAAGTCCACACTGATAAAAAAAACCATAAAATCGGGTAGGTTGAAAGTCAAGGTTTCCTGCAAAACCCATCCCCTCTCACATGTGGATTCTAGTCTTGGGCACATGCATCCTAGCAGGTCCTCGGTATCACGGACTCTCAAGTCAAGAAATGATGATACATTCACCATTTCTAGTTTGGCATCATCATCAATCAAGGAGGCCTCAACTGATTTCCCATGAATGGTCTTTAGAGTTATAAGCTCTCTAAGTCAACACCCACCATCTGCACCAGACACGCAAGATAGATTATCTCCAAAGAAAAGCTCGTCTAATGTGGATTTTGTGCCAACAACATGTGACCAGACGCCACACAAGCCACACTAATCTCCACTCTAATCCTAAGTGTATACTCAAGCCCGGTAGTGGGCTTACCTCTCATGAAACAATCCCACCCAATAGCACAGCAGCAGCAAAGCAATATGATAACAGTAATCAAATGTAACAATATAATGCAAATGCAATAATATACAGCAAATAATTTACATAAAGCATAAAAAAAACACCCAAAGAACAGAAACAAAAAAGCGCTAGGATTGACTCGCACAGGGAACCAGATATTTTCCAGCAGAGTCGCTAGCTGTCACAACTGCGAAAAACACCTGAAAAAAAAAACAGAAGAGTCGCCACCCAACGTTATTTATCCCTACAGGGGAAAGGAAACGATCAAAGAAAACCTAAAAGAAGGGAGAAGACATGGTCTCGCAACCAAATCTAGGGTTTGGGAGTCGATTACACGAGAGAAAGGTATTAGCACCCCCTTACGTTCGTTGTACTCAACGAGATCTACGCTTGTTGTCTAATAAAAGGGTGTGTTATCTAAAGCCTACTGCTAAACGAAAACAGAAAAAAGGGAAAAACAAAAAGTGATACTCGATAGGACTTTTCCATCCTAGGCCTACGTACTCCCTCGTGCAACGAGAAAGTCAGAGTCAACATAGTTCAAAAAACTACAGGTTAAAGGGAAGGTTGCTCCCCACGACTTTGCCGTCTTATGCCTACGTATCCTCATTCAGACGAGAATGAAGAAGTCAAAGTAGTCGTAGTTCGACGAACGAGTCGCTATGTGTTTTTTATGACCTACGTTAAGTTCCCATTCCAGCAGTTAGGGTCAATGTCTGTTTGCGGTAGAACGAAAAAATAACATACTCTTTCTGAAAATGATTTGACAAACGATCCCGAAGGATGAAAATGATTTGAATTTGTCTGTGAATTTTAGAGAAGTGAATTTAATTGGTTTGAGATTAATATTGCACTAAAGTCTATGATATAGAAGTGAATATGTCGCATGATCGTCCCCAGACGGGACGTACGCTTAACACTTTAGACAAAGCAAGGAGATACTCCTCACTCACCATTTCTGATATACTTAAGGCTCGGTGTGCACAATATTCATCGCATTTATGACGTGTTTTGATGTTGTTTTGAGAAAGAAGAGAGAAAGACGCACGGAAGGTCTAAGGGGAAACTCGGTCCTAACGTTGTCATGCAAAATGGCCCAAAGGTTGGGATGTGAAAGGAATTTCTATCCTAATGTTAGCATGCAAAGATAGACCTAAGATTGAGTCTAGAAGAGACTAACCTAATGTTATTCTGCATGGATTAACTCCTAATATCTATCCTACTCTAAGCTTAATAAAGGGTTAAGTTGGACTAGGAGGCCTTAAGGGAGCATGCAAGAACAAACTGAAACAAGGAAAACAAACCAAGAATAGCAGCAACAATGCTCCAGCTTCAGAACAACAATAAAAACCCATCAAGTAAGCAAAACAACATTTAACAACTCATGTTTAAGCACATAACATGTCTAGAATATAGCAAGAAGAATAGATGCACAATTAACAGCATGCCAAAAATCAAGACAACATGTGGAAAAGCTCAGGCATCATGTATACATCAACATTTCAACAAATGCATATGACATGGTGAGGATCAATCATGAACATGTATTAATAATTAAGCACAAACAAGTTCAATAAGATTGCACAACTAAACATTCATCCAGAACATCATACATATTCAACACCAATTAATCATTTTGAACAATCATGCGTTCGAGGAATCAAAAACGAACATAAGCACGTGACATGCATCCAGTAAGATAAACATCAAGAACCAACAATTAACATGGCACAAATGATTATGCAACGTGATCATCACACAAAAAATGCAACACCACAATCATAGACATTCATCATCGAAAATCACAAATCGCGTGTCAAAAAATCACAAGCATGTTATCAAGTGTGATGAAACAACTCAAAAACAATCCATTAATATGTATCATATCAATCCAAGAAGTTTAAGAATGAAAACGAATCCAAACAAGCTTAAAAATGCAAGAAAATATAATTCTGCAACAGGTGTAATCGGTTAACCTCCTGATGTTAACCGATTACACCATGACAATTAGCCAAAAAAACATATTTAACAGTAGTGTTAATCAGTTAACACCCGGAGGTTAACCGATTGCCACTGGGACAGAATAAAAAATTCAGCAATTAAAAGCATTTTTCAGTAGCAACTCAATCATCCAATCATCCAAATGAATAAGCAATCAATTGTGCATGAAAATCATGTCAAATCACATCAATCAAACATCATTTGGATCCAAAAAACACCAAAATCAATAATCAAAATAAGCAATGGATCAAATATCACCAAAAACCCAAGGATTTACATTGTGAAATGTAAGATTAAGTAAAATCAGAATTATATCTAGAATTTATCAACCTACAAAGCTGAGATTTGCTTTAGTGAGTGTTGTTAAGCTTCAATTAACAAATCCAAGCAAGAAACCCAAAGATCTATGAAACTCTAGCAAGAAAACTTGAAGATCCAAGCAATAATCCACAAATAAGCAAAAGCTCTCCAAGAAGTGATTCCACCAACTTAATCAAGATTCAAATGAGTTATAAACCAGATTTGAACCAAGGATAATGATGCAATGGAGGTTTAGCTCAAGAATTCACAAATTGCAATGCATAATTTGTGAAGCTTTTGGCTATGGAGCTTTTGTGAGGGTTTTGGAATGAGAGAAAAGTTGAGAAAATTGGAGTGACATGTATAGAAAAATTAGAAAATGAGTGAAAGTTATGAGAGGTTTGGAGCAAAATGATTTAAGTATGGTTTAGGTTTGGAATTAAAAGTGTTTTAGAGTGTGGGTTAGTGTGAGGAATAGAAATTAGGAGTGGAATTAGGAATGGAAATGTTTGAAATTTGGAGGGAATTTGAATTAATTGGAAAATAAATCAAATTTGGAACCACTTCTAGATCTTTCTACTAGTGTGAAAATTAAAATCAGATGGTTGGAATGGGAACCCCATATGATGCAACACTGGAAATGAACAAATTGGGCAAAATTTGTATTGGTTAACCGGTTAACCAAATTTTCCTAGCAAATGGTTAACCGGTTAACGCCTTTAAAAATTCAAATTTTCCTAGCAAATGGTTAACTGGTTAACCTGTTCTGAGCGTTGTTTGGCCTATGAAAATTTTCTTTTGATATTTCCCATGTATAATTCCTGAAATAAACTGTGAAATGTCTCTTGCGTTCAAAATAACCTGATGAAAAATATAATTCGGTGCTCAATCGCTGAGCAAAATAAATGTTGAAGCCTCTGATTCTTGCTGCTTAAAACTTGTAATAAAAGGAAGCATGGAGCCATAGAAACAACTTGATCCCATGTCTCAAGAACCAATATCATGATATGCATAATGATAATGCAAAATGAATGAAACATACGCCAATTACGGTTAAAATATGAAGGCAAATTTTGGGGTACTACAAAGGGTGAATTTGATTTGATCGTCAAATTCACTATTGTTCTCTGCATTTCAGGTTTCCATGGCTCACAGCGTTTAGGGTCTCCACCTGGTCGACATCATCATCGATCCTAAATTGGCTTGGGTCAGGCCAGAACTGCGAGGGATAGCCTCACATTTTGAAAATTCCCCAGAAATGGCATTAACAATTGTCGAGGAAGGTGCTGAGGGTCCTGGGGCTCTAGAGAATTGAGAGGTATATAAGACTGACTTGGAGAAGCATATCTGCTCACCTTTCTCGGGGAATCGCTTTGCCATGTATGAATATGTCTTTAAAGAGTCGGGGCTTTGATTGCCGTTCAACGGCCTTCAAGTGGGAATTTTTGACCGGCTAGAGCTAGCACCCTCATAACTGCATTCAAAATCGATTGCATTCATCCGGGCCTTCGAGATTGTGTGCCAGCATCTCAAGATTAGCACCACCATTCCTTTGTTCTTTCGCTGCTTCCACCTCCAACGACAAACCTCGCATGGGAAGCTAAACTGGGTGTCCCTCAAGTAGCCGAAGAAACTATTCATGACGTTCACGGACTCCATTCATACGTTTAAGGATATGTATTATACGGCCAAACCCGTGTCTCGAGCAGCCATTGACTCTGTGTTTGAGCGCATGCCTATAATCAAGGAAGATGGAAGTGTGCATCTTGACGAGGATGGGAACGAGGTAGCGAGTCATGTCTTGAAGTTCACCCTTTAATGGACTAATGCATACGTTGAGGAGAGCACAGACAATTGTATCACAAAGCCTAACGAGCTAGACCCCGAGGACCAGTGTGGCTATGACAAGCTCGTGAAGTTCGTGGATAGCTTTGCTCCTGCTCAGTGGTAGACCAAGAACAGGGAGGTTGTCTTCGATGAGCAGGGTGAAGCGGTATACGAGGCTCGATTCATTAATACTAAGGAGCTTCTCGAGTGTAATACCGCCGAGGAAGCTAAACTTCTTTTAGGTAGCTGTTTTTCCTTTAATTTGTTTGTGTTTATTCTTTCTGGGTATATTGACTTGTGCTCATCATTTGTCATAAGTAACATGGCAAAACTTCAGGAATGCGTGCTCAAGATGGTGATGGCTAAAGGGAATTCTTCGAAAGGCGGAAAGAGGGGCTCCAAGAATAGGCTCGTTAACATCCTAAACCAGTCGAAGGTTGACTCTGGCCTCAGCTCTTCTTCTTCCCCGAGGGGCGACCAGTCTTATCCCCAATAGGACAAGGATACTCCAACCAAGAAGAGGTAGCGAGTGGATGATGTCGTAGAGGTAGATCTGACAGGGGAGGGGGTGCTAGTGACAAGTTCATGATACCTCCTTGCTTTTCCAACAGGGGTTTCTTCGAAGAGAGCTCTTCCTTAGTCATGCCTGAGGTAGATTCTTCGGCTATCCTGGGCCTTGATGTGGCGGGCAGAAGAAAAGCACTGGCTTAGGATGCGGTAGCCTCGATGAGGGTCCTAAAGGTGGCCCTGATCCTCAACGACAAGAAGACATGTCCTGCTGTTGAGCTAGATAAGATCCGGGAAGCGAATGCGAAGCTCGAAGCAGAGGCGACATGCAGGAGACACCTTTAATGAATACAAAGAGAAATATTATATCCAGACTGAGATTGCCACTGAGTTGCGCCAAAAGAAAGAGGAGTTGGCTAAGTTAAATGCAGCCATGGATGCCTTGAGGCTCGAGCGTGCTACTGAAAAAAGGTCTTCAAGGATAGGATCTCTGCTTTAAAACTAATGCGGCCCCTGGTGAGGACGAGGATGATGACCTGAAGGCCTTGTAGCCCCATCCTGAGTTGGTTTCCCGGATTATAGGTCTCGAATAGGATTGCATGCAAGCATTCGAGATAAGCTTCGAGAATGTCGTGGCTCAACTCCGAATCGCTAACCCCAGTGTCGAGCTCGCCACTGTAGGGACCGGGTTCCTAGACAGGGTGGTTGATGGTCAGATAGTCACCCTTCCCAGCCTGCTCACTGACGACATCGAGGAAGACTAAGAGCTTACCAATGAGGGGGAGCATAATGTTTGATTTGTATATTTTATTGTATTTGTTCGAGCCTGCACGTCATGGTTTGTAACATTTGCATAGTGAGCGTCGCCCTTTTTTGTAATATGATGACATCATCGGCCTTTGTGGTCGTTATCCTAATCATATTTCCCTTTCTTGATATGCTCGTATACACCTTTGCTTGTATGCTTTTTAATCATGCTTTACTTTTTGATTTACTCGTGTATACCTTTGCTTACATGTAACAAGATGTTTGTTTAGAAATTATTTTCACTAAATGTTTGCGGTCTTGCTCAACAGCTTTATTGCTCGGCAGTGAAGGGAACTCGCCGAGTGACCGGAGTTGGATTCCGCACTGACAGCGGTGGAAAGATCTCGGTTGAGATCTTAACACCGCGGTGTGAACTTCCCATCACAAGTTGGATGTTTTGCCTTACTAATACGACGATGGTGGAACTCGGTTAAGTTTTCCCCGTCAAGCTAAGGATCTGTTCGTTAAAGAGTGGAAACCTACCTTTTTGTTTAAGTTTGGGACATTATGCTTGTACCCGAGCACGCCTCCGCAGTTAGGATGTACCCTGTCTTCATGAATTATGGTATGCCGACTATTAGGCCTAATTGTATGTTTTCGAGGTAATAGGCCCCATTCTCGGGGTCTTCCCAGTTCGCGAAGAGTTTTCCCTCACGAGAATCTTTGTGATTTCTTCGTAGGACTAGGCTGCCGATTTCTAATTCTCGTTTTATAACTTTGACGTTATGTCGTAAGGTTATCTTTTGCTTTAACGAGGCAACACAGAGGGCTGCAACCGATCGAATCTCTTCGACCAGGTCGAGCTGCTCTCTTAGCGCCTGTTGTTCACCTACTCTTCGAGGGGGAACTCAGTTTTCCTAGAAGGTTCTCTGATCTCCACACAGATTACTACTTCGGTCCCGTAGGCTAGTCGAAACAGAGTCTCTTCTATGATCGAGTGTGGTGTCGTTCTGTAGGCCCAGGGTATGTTGTGTAGCTCTTTGACCCACTTCTTTTTAGCCTCGTCTAATCTTCATTTTAGTCCTCGTAGGATAACTTTGTTCGCGGCCTCGGCTTGCCCATTTTTTAGGGTGTTCGACCGATGTGAAATGTTATTTGGTGCCCAGTTTAGCGATGAAGTCCTGGAAATTTTTGTCGGTGAACTGCGTCCCGTTATCGGTGACGAGTGCCTGTGGTATGCCGAATAGGGCAAGTGTGTCTCTCTTATAGAAACATAGTATATTTTGTGTCTTGATTTTACCGAGGGCCTCCGCTTCTATCCACTTCGTGAAATAATCAACACTTACTATATGGTACTTGTTCTGGTTCAACCCCATAGTAAACGGTCTAAGGATGTCCATTCCCCACCAAGCAAAGGGCCACGGTAACGAGAGAGTTTTAAGCTCGTTGGGTGGTGCCTAGTGCATTTCTCTGTGGCGTTGTCATTTGTCACATTTTTAACATGCTCTTTCACGTCGTGCTACATGGTGGGCCAGTAGTATCATGCTCGCAAGGCCTTCCGAGCGAGGGACCTTCCTTCAAGGTGTTAGACGTTGATTCCTTTATGAATTTCATATGGTATGTGGGAGACCTTAGATTCCTCAACACACTTGAGGAGGCGGATGGATAATCCCCATCTATATAGCTTGTCCTCGGCCAAGACATAGGCGCAAGCTCTGCGCCTGATCACACTGGCTTCTTTCCGGTTGGGTGGTAGTTCTTCTATGGCAAAGTAGTTGTATACTGGGGTCAACTAGAAGTTAC
Organism: Lathyrus sativus; assembly: GCA_963859935.3. Classification (NCBI taxonomy): domain Eukaryota; kingdom Viridiplantae; phylum Streptophyta; class Magnoliopsida; order Fabales; family Fabaceae; genus Lathyrus; species Lathyrus sativus. The sequence continues at coordinate 435,011,358 of OZ012740.1, read as the reverse complement.
TGTCGCCGATGGAATTTACGTCGAGGGTTGCGGAGGGTTGTTCTATATTTGGGTGAGGAAGTATCTCTTGGATTACAGACTTTTTTCCGCCTTTCATCTTTGTGTTCGTGAGTTTTGACAGAATATCTGCTCGCGTGTTATGCTCGCGAAGAACGTGTTTTACTTCCGTGGAATCGAACTTTGTAATTCTTTCTCGAATCAGATCTAAGTACTTGTCATACCCCAAATTTGTCCTACTATTTCAAATTTCTAATACCAAGCATTCTGAGTATGGAGGAATTATTTACACCCATTATGATTCCAGGCTAATGCAAAGAGGGTGGATTAGAAACAATAGAAGAGATGCGTCCTCATGGTAAATTTATCAGAACATGATCAATTAGCTTCAAGATGATCTTAAGTCATGCACCAAAGCAATTCTAGGACATACTTCAAAATTAATCTGATGCCATGATTAAAATTCAGGTTTAGGGTTGTTTCAAATTTCAAGCATCCCCATAACTCGGGAATACACAAAGGAGGACAATAGTTTGGTTGGAATAGGAAAATAAATACAAGAAGAATTACACATTACCTATGGTTGGGTGGACTTGATTACATGACCCTGTAGCCATTAAAGAGCCAGATGAGGAAATGTCATCAGAAATATGAAAAGCTAGGAAAGTCAGTTGGAAAAGCTTGATGGAAAGCTAATAAAATGGACGTAAAATTTATCATGGTTACCTTGAGATTGTCGATGGTTTTGCCATCAGATGTTTAAGCAGTTGATAGAATTCCCTGGGAGATAAGGAAATTCCATCTATGTACCCAAAGGCCTTGGTCTTCATCAAGTGCTTTTTGCCATAAAAAGTTGTAGGTTCAGCTTCATTATGGTGATGCCGAGGTTCATACAAGGTCATCTGCAAGGAATAAAACCTATCACATCAGAACAAAACAAGAATCAGAGGTCATGTTTGAAGTTCAAAATGGAAACTACCATATCAGCAAATTAAGGGCAGTAAAAATCACATTTCACGTAGCAAAAACTCAAGTAACAATCAGATATTTTAAGGATGCACTACAGACAAAAATAAGAGGTGATTCACCAATTGGTCCCCACCATAAAATCCACTGCGGAATTCTCTCTAATGGTATTAGGATCACACGGCTCACACTTTCACATGTGGAGAAGAATATTCCTAAATCTTCCCCTCAAATATCACACGCGTATCAAGCTCCTATATATATATATATATATTTTCTACTGTTCATTGGAAAAAAACTACAGAAAAACCCTAAAACTCTCCTACTCAAAAACCTAGTAGAAAAGCTCATTTCAGAAACATCCTTGAGTCTCACACTAAGACTCAAGATTGTAGGAGCTGAAACCCAACACCACCATTATTCGAAGAAAGGAGAAGAAGTAGAAGATAAAGAAAGAAAGAAGAAGAAAGTTGAAAGCTTACCTTCGCCAGAATCTTAAACTTGGTTTTTTCTCTCTGATTTGGTAAAAATCCTCATCTATAATGCTTTTTGATACTTAATCGCTGGTCTCCATGCTTTATTACATGACTCCCTTCTTGAAATTTCTCGATTGGTCCACTGTTTAGTAGATCTAGGGTTTTGTTACATAGGTCTGAGTTGGGTTTTTTTGAGTGAGATTTTGAGAAATTTGATCTCAGATTTGAGTTTGGGAGTTCTGGTTTAGGTAGGGTAGAATATTTGGTAAGGTAATCGGGGAAGGACGGCAGCGGCCACCGCTCGCCACTGTCTTTTCCGGCGGATTTTAGGTTTTCGTTGGGTGCTAGTTGCAGAGAGAGGAGAGAGAGGTTTTTAGTGTTAGAGTGAGAGAGAGAGAGAGAGAGAGAGGTTTTTAGTCCGTCAATATTGCATGTTTGTTTTTCGCTGGGAGGAGAGGGTAATGACAGGTGTCCAGCGAAGGACACCTGTCATCGTATTTGGTCTCTGTGCCTCTATACTCTGTAGGTGTGTCTCTACAATATTCCGTGTACACCCTATCCTCTCGACCTTTGGATGCGAGTCCGATGACCCTTAGATTAAATCAAACGGCCTGAATGTATTGGATAGTCAATGGATTGACTAAGGGTTCACCTTGAACCCTCCCAACGTTGACCTTAACTGGGTCGGGCTTGGGGTTCTGCTTGGTACACCCCCATTCAGAACAGCAGTCTGGCCCATTTTCTTTAGTTTTTAATATTTGTTTAACATTTTAATTTGATTTTAAATATATATATATATATATATATATATATATATATATATATATATATATATATATATATATATATATATATATAATGACTAATTATTTATTTAAAATGCTTTCTGTTGCACCCCAGAATTTGCCCAACCTTTTCTTAACTTGGTTTATGTTTCATTTCATTTCTTTCTAGCATTTGCATTGCATAACATTTTTCATTGAACAGGGGATCAAGAGTTTGTGCATAGCAAGAGGAGTCTACTCAGAGGGTGGAGCCTAAGCAAGGGGTGTTACTCAAGTTTGAGTGGTCATCAGGTCATCTAGAAATGGGCAATAGTCTTGTGAAAAGATTGATGGATGTATGTGGGTCAGCTCCTAACTTGGAGTCCAGTTCAAGATCATCAAAGGTTTGTGAATTCATGATTATGGATATAAGATGTTGAGAGAGCTCATTGAGTGCCTTGAGGGTCATTGTGGAGTTCATCCAAGTGTTTATACTAAGTGTGAAAGGTTACAGTTGAAGGTGTTGCATCTAGGGTTTTCATCTGGTAAATCCTTAGTCAACTGTGAAATCAAAGGAGATTAAAACTCAATTCCAAGTCTATATGGTCATGGGATGTTGTGTTAAGATACATGAGACATCATTTCAAGTTCAATTCATTAAGGATCAAGTGTGTGAGAAGTTACTAAATTAGGGTTTTCAATGTAAAATCCCCTATTTAGTCCCTAACTTCAAGACCACCTTTCTTAAGATACAAGTTTCATATCAACTTTTTACCAACATGAAACTTGTAGATCATGTTCTTAGCTTTCTTTTGAGTACTAGAAGTCCTTGATTGGATTTATAGAACTCAAGTTATGATGCAGACAAGTTATAGGTCATCAGATGAATGTGATTTTGGTCAACAAAAGTCAACCAACTTCCAAGCCAATTTTGACCTAGAAGGATGTTTCTCCTCAACTTTTGTTGAACATGAAAGTTTTGGGTCATGGTCTTAGCTTTCCAAATAGTACTATAAGTCTTTCATCTGATTTGTAGAAATCAAGTTACGAGGCTTGCAAGTCAGGGGTATTTTGGGAAAGTGAGATTATAGGTCATAAAATTATAGGTCCATTTCACCAACTTGCACACCTCAAATGGAGATTTTTCCAACATCAAATGTGCTCCAAAGGGTGTCAATTGTTCAACCAAGCATTAAGAAGTCATGAATTTGGCTTGGAATGGTGATTTTCTAAATTGATTTTCATGGAAAAGGACTTAAAATGAGGAAATTAGATTTAATTCATTATGGATCCTTTGTGTGCAAGTAGATACATATTTTGAGTGCACGCTATATTTCAAACACAATGGCAATAATAGAATTTGAGTTTGGTGAGTTTTGATGAGCCACTTTCAAGCTTTCTTCAAGCTTAAGTCACACTTGAAATATCAACCATTGAGATCAAACAAGGATTAAATCCCAACCATTCACACTCCTCATGTTACCAGCAAGTGATTTGCATCATTTTGGAGCCAAATTGGAAGGATTTCCGTGCACATGACAAGTGAAAAAACTCAAATTCCATGGATATGCAATTGGGCTCTAGGGGCTGCCATTGGGCTTCATTCTTTTCCAAATCCATCACATAAAAGCTTTCCATCATGAACAAATGCTCAGAACACGAATTGGGTGAAGAATTGGAGCTAGAGCATTTTGAAAAAGTGAAGAACAAGTGAAATATGATTATTGAGATTTAGCAAGATTCAAGCACAATTAAAGGTTGCAAATGTAAGAGCACAGATTGTGTCTTAGTAATATCTCTATGTTTTGATGATAACATTAATGATAATTTGTATACAAGAATTATACTCTCTAAATTTGTTCTAAACTGTTTTCTACAGGCACAAAAGATTTTAATCTTAAAGAGCAAATTTGATGTGAACAATAAATTCTGAATGGCTCAAGAGCATCTGAAGATTAGAAGAATCTGAAGTATAAGAGCTTAGTCATCAAGATTCTGAAGATACAACACGCTGCATATATTATCAAGAATCTGGATGAAAGAAGACTCTGAGTGAAGAGACTCTGAATGAGAGAAGACTCTGATCTGAGTGAAGACTCTGATCTAAGAGCATGTTACGCTTCAAGCACACAGCTGCACCAGACTCTGTTTCAGCAACATCTGAAGAACATCTTAGGCTCTGAAGTTTCCAGAAGATTCTGAAGACTGAAGACTCTGATATTGATTGTTGATCTGAACTATCTGAAGAATTATTTGAAGAAGATTATTTTAATATATCCGTTGGAATATGCCAGCAAATCTTTCCTTAATTGGGATAGACATAAATCTCTGCAAGAATATTATTCCTCTGATACATTCCATATATGGTAAATTCACAGCTCAGCAGACAATTGCTACACCCACATTTTGTGCGCCGTCTCTCTGCTGCAATAGTACAAAGGACAGTACTATTTGATATTGGAAATATCTTCTCCAACGGTATTATATTCTCTCCAATATTCAAGTGGCTATATAAAGGATATCATAGCACTTTCTTCAGTAAGAAGAAAAGAAGAAGACGAATTTTGACAAACTTATTCTCAAGCGAAGAAACTCTCAAGCTCTCATATTCTTTATAGTTCATACTTTGTTCTAAACTTAGAGAAATAACACAGTTGTGTTTATAGCTTTCATAGAAGCAATTTATTACTCTTGCATTGTATTACATTAATTTGTAAAGGAAGTTTTCCTTAAGAGGATCTAGGTTAGATCAGTAGCTCTTGAGAAGACTAAGAACAGTTGTTCTTAGGTGTTGCTATTTGTAATCAGTTGATTTGAATAGTGGATTAAGTCCTTGTTGAGAAAGGCAAATCACTCTTGAAAAGGGTGGACTGGAGTAGTTGAGTTCAACGAACCAGGATAAAAATTCTTGAGTTTTTATCTTTGATTATTTTCTGTCATACTTATTCAACCCCCTTCTAAGTATTTTCTCACCTTCAGTTGGCATCAGAGCTCCAGTTCTGCGTGTGCATTCACTTAACCGTGACAGATAAAGATCCAGTGAGAAGAATACTCTGTTATTTATTTGGTTGCTAATATGGGTGATATTCCTACATCAAGCAACAAATATGAAGGAGACAGAATCAGCACCAAACCTCCAATGTTTGATGGAGAAAAATTTGATTATTGGAAAGATAGACTTGAAAGTTTTTTCTTGGGGTATGATGCTGATCTCTGGGATTTAGTCATTGATGGATATGAACATCCTACTAAGGATGGCAAAAAGATTGATAGAAAATCAATGACTGAGGAGCAGAAGAAAGAATTCAAGAATCATCACAAAGCCAGAACCATACTTCTTAATGCAATCTCTCATACAGAGTATGAGAAGATTACCAACAGAGACACTGCTCATGATATGTTTGAGTCTCTCAAAATGACTCATGAGGGAAACTCTCAGGTGAAAGAAACAAAGGCTCTGGCGCTGATACAGAAGTATGAAGCGTTCAAGATGGAAGAATCTGAGAACATTGAGACTATGTTTTCCAGATTTCAGATTCTAACAGCTGGGTTGAAAGTTCTGGACAAGGGCTACTCAACATCTGATCATGTCAAGAAGATCATCAGAAGTCTTCCTACCAGATGGAGACCTATGGTGACTGCATTGAAGCTGGCCAAGGATCTGAACAAAATCTCATTAGAAGAACTCATCAGTTCTTTGAGAAGTCATGAGATTGAGCTGGAGGAAGATGAACCCCAGAAGAAAGATAAAGGTAAATCCTTAGCTTTTAAATCTAACAAATCTGTTAAAGCTTTGCAGGTAAATGAAGAAAGCTCTGAGGAATCTTCTTCTGAAGAAGAAGATGAACTATCCATGCTGTCCAGAAGGATCAACAAACTCTGGAAGCACAAAGGGAAGAAGTTCAACAACTTCAGAAGATCTGATCAAAAGAGAGAATCTTCTGGACACAGAAGATCTGGCAAGAAAGAGGTCACTTGCTATGAATGTAAAGAACCTGGACACTACAAGAGTGAATGTCCCAAACTTCAAAAGGAAAAACCCAAAAGGAAGTTTGATAAAAAGAAAAAGGTTCTGATGGCTACATGGGATGACTCAGATGAATCTGAATCATCTTCTGAATCTGAGGAAGAATGTGCAAATGTTGCGCTGATGGCCAACACAAATGATCAAGATGAAGGAACGTCATCATCTGAATCTGAGTCAGAATCAGACTCTGACTCTGAAGAGGTATTTTCTGAACTCTCCAGAGCTGAACTTGTTGAAAGTTTATCTGACATGTTGGAAAGCTACAGCAAGATTAAACTCAAATACAAGAAGCTGAAAAGCAATCTTGAATCTGAGATTGATCTTCTGAGAACAGAACTTGTTGAGCAGAAAGAAATAAATTTAAAACTCAAAAATGATTTAGAAACAACTCAACAAGAATCTGATACTGAAACAGAGTCAAGTGAAAATATTTTAGAAAAATATGACTCCAGTTTTAAAAGATTCCTCACTAAAAGCATAGACAGAAGCAAAATGGCTTCTATGATCTATGGTGTTAGTGGGAACAACAGAAGAGGCATTGGATGTGAATCTTCCTCTGGAAGCAATCCAAAATCTGTTGATAAACTCTTCATCAAGAAGACTCCTCTGTATTCTCATTTTAAGTTTGGTCATCTGAATGATATTAAACATACAAGCTCTGAAAAGAGTACTTATGTGTTTAAGCCAAGGGCTAGCCAGAATAAACACTATGTTGAAAAACAGAAGTTTAGGCAAAACCACAGAACATCTAACCCCAAAGGACCCAAGAAGATCTGGGTACCTAAAAGTAAAATAATACCTGTTGCAGATGTTCTTAGCAGCAAAATCCAGACACCAATCATGGTACCTGGACTCTGGATGCTCACGACATATGACGGGCGAAAGGTCTATGTTCCAAAGCCTGGAACTTAGATCTGGAGGGGACGTGAAATTTGGAGGGAACCAGAAGGGCAAGATCATTGGCTCTGGTACAATAGGTAATGGTAACCTACCCTCTATTTCTAATGTTCTGTTAGTTGAAGGATTGAAACATAATCTATTGTCCATAAGTCAATTAAGTGACAATGGTTATGATATCATCTTTAATCAAAAATGTTGCAAAGCTGTATGTCAAAAGAATGGTTCAATCCTATTCAGTGGAAAGAGGAAAAACAACATTTACAAAATTAACCTTTCAGAACTTAAAGTTCAAAATGTAAAATGCCTTTTATCTGTGAATGATGAGCAATGGGTCTGGCATAGAAGATTGGGACATATTAATATGAGACGTATATCTCAGATTAATAAACTCAATCTGGTCAGAGGACTCCCTAATCTGAAGTTCAATTCAGATGCTCTGTGTGGCGCATGTCAAAAGGGTAAATTTTCAAAATCTCATTTTAAACCAAAAAATGTTGTTTCCACTTCTAGACCATTGGAATTACTTCATATTGATCTGTTTGGACCAGTGAAAACTGCATCCATCAGAGGCAAGAAGTATGGGTTAGTCATTGTAGATGACTACAGCAGATGGACATGGGTAAAGTTTCTAAAACACAAGGATGAGTCTCATTCTGTGTTCATTGACTTCTGCAATCAAGTCCAGACTGAAAAAGAATGCAAAATTATTAAAGTCAGAAGTGATCATGGTGGTGAATTTGAAAACAAATATTTTGAAAAATATTTTTCTGAAAAAGGAATTGCACATGATTTCTCCTGTCCTAGAACTCCACAACAAAATGGAGTTGTAGAGAGGAAAAATAGAACATTGCAAGAAATGGCCAGAACCATGATCAACGAGACAAATCTGGCAAAATACTTTTGGGCAGAAGCAATAAATACAGCATGTTATATTCAGAACAGAGTGTCTGTAAGACCTCTTCTGGAAAAGACTCCCTATGAATTGTGGAGAAACAGAAAGCACAACATTGCTTATTTTCATCCATTTGGATGTATTTGTTATATGCTTAACACTAAAGATCATCTGAACAAGTTTGATTCCAAAGCACAGAAGTGTTTCATGCTTGGTTATTCTGAACGCTCTAAAGGCTACAGAGTATTCAATACTGAAACACAGATTGTGGAAGAATCTATTCATGTTAGATTTGATGATAAGCTTGGCTCTGAAAAGCCAAAGCAAGTTGAAAGTTCTGCAGATAGAGAAGTTATTCTCACAGACTCTGAAGGCTCAGAGGCAGACAAGACTGAAGACAAAGACTCTGAAGCAAACCCAGATGCTACGCCTCTAACTTCCCAACTTGACAATCTGCATATTTCTGAAAGACCAACAGTCAGAGGATCTTCTTCCAGAATGAAAGCTTCTCATCCAGAGGATGTGATAATTGGAAAGAAAGATGATCCAATAAGGACAAGAGCATTTCTCAGAACTTCTGAATCTTCCTTCTGTGGCTTAGTGTCAATTATAGAACCAACATCTGTTGATGAGGCTCTGGAAGATAATGAATGGATTTTAGCTATGCAAGAGGAGCTGAATCAATTCACAAGGAATGAAGTCTGGGATCTGGTTCCAAGACCTAAAGGTTTCAATGTCATTGGAACAAAATGGGTTTTCAGAAATAAACTTAATGAGAAAGGAGAAGTTGAAAGGAACAAAGCAAGACTGGTTGCTCAAGGCTACAGTCAACAAGAAGGCATAGACTACACAGAAACATATGCTCCTGTTGCAAGGTTAGAGTCTATATGTTTGCTTATTTCATTTGCTGCACAACATAACATCACTCTTTATCAGATGGATGTTAAAAGTGCTTTTCTTAATGGAATTATAGAAGAGGAAGTGTATGTCCACCAACCTCCTGGTTTTGAAAATGAAAATTTTCCAGATCATGTTTACAAACTGAAAAAATCTCTTTACGGACTAAAACAAGCTCCCAGAGCTTGGTATGAGAGGTTGAGTAATTTTCTTCTGAAGAAAAATTTCATCAGAGGAAAAGTGGATACCACACTATTTTGTAAAACCATTAAGAAAGATTTGTTGATTTGTCAAATTTATGTAGATGATATTATTTTTGGATCAACAAATATTATGCTTGGAAAGGAGTTTGCTAAATGTATGCAGGCAGAATTTGAGATGAGCATGATGGGAGAATTGAGATTCTTTCTGGGAATCCAAGTAAATCAGACTCCAGAGTGCACCTACATACATCAGACCAAGTATGTTAAAGAGCTTCTAAAGAAGTTTAACATGCTGGATAGCAAAATGGCAAAGACTCCAATGCATCCTACAAGCACTCTAGGTAAGGAAGAGGTAAGTAAGAAGGTAGATCAGAAACTCTACAGAGGTATGATAGGATCTCTTCTTTATTTGACTGCTTCTAGACCAGACATTCTGTTTAGTGTTTGTTTATGTGCTAGATTCCAATCAGATCCTAGAGAATCACACTTAACTGCTGTTAAGAGGATTCTAAGGTATCTGAAAGGTACTGCTAATGTTGGTTTGTGTTACAGAAGATCTGACGAATATTCACTAGTTGGATTCTGTGATGCTGACTATGCTGGAGATAGAGTTGAGCGCAAAAGTACTTCTGGAAGCTGTCAGTTTCTTGGAAGTCATCTGATCTCGTGGTACAGCAAGAAGCAACCAACAATTGCACTATCAACCACAGAGGCAGAATACATTACTGCTGCTGGATGTTCCACTCAGATGCTCTGGATGAAGAGTCAACTAGAAGATTATCAAATCTATGAGAGTAATCTTTCTATCTTCTGTGATAATACTTCTGCTATATGTTTATCCAAAAATCCAATTTTACACTCTAAGGCCAAACATATAGAGATTAAACATCATTTCATCAGAGACTATGTTCAGAAGGGTGTAATAAATTTAGCCTTTGTTGATACAGATCATCAATGGGCAGATATTTTCACAAAACCCCTTGCTGAAGATAGGTTTAAGTTTATTCTGAAAAATATTTGTATGGATTTTTGTCCAGAGTAATATTTCTCAGAGTCAACTTCTCAGATGCTAAGTGTTTAACACTCTGAAGTATTTCATCTGTCTTGCTTGTTTAATTTATCTGTGAATATTTTTTTTGTGTGAAACTCTGAACTGACCATCTCAGAGGATCTGAAAGTTGAAAACGTTTCATTTCTTAAGAGTTATAGAATCACATGCAAGCAAACACGTGTCACTCAGAATCTGAAAAGATGGAGTACACCTACTGATTATGACGTTTAAGGTATTGCTTTGAAAATCTCAATCTGTCTTGATTTTCCCCCAAATGTCATATCATAATTAAAAATGATTACTTTTCATTTAATGCAAACGTGCGTATGTGTCCTATGTGTGTCTGTTGTGTTTCCCATGCTTGCTTTATTTGTCTATATAAACCATTCTCATAACACATTCACACTTTTCACATTCTCAAACACATATGCGCTTTTGTTTGTTGTTCTCTCTCTTTGCAAACCCTAAAAGAACTCAGAAACCTTCATCTTCTTCATCATCGTCAACAATGGCATCTACTTCAAACGCTATTACTACCAAGAATGCTACCACTGTCGAAGAACCAGTACGCACTCTCCTAACTGCTGTTGATTCACTAGAAGTACTGTGTGAAAGTTTCGTGGACTTAGAAGATCTTGCTGAAAATGGGTTTGATCTGATTTCTTCAATCAAAGCACAAGGCTGGGACGGTTACTTTGACAGACTTATGGGTCCTGTGTATCCAACGTTAGTGAAGGAGTTCTGGATCCATGCATATGCTACTCCAAAGTTCATTCACTCCTCTGTGCTGGGAAAAAAGATAGTTATCACTGAAAACCTGATAAGGAAACTCATAGGTTTTAAGGCAACTGATGGAGTAACCTCTCTGTCTTCTGCGCGTGAAGACCTGAAAGATGTATGTCAAGAAATCTGTACTACTGGTGAACCTTGTAAGAAGGTTAAGTTCTTGAAACCCACTTACAAGATATGGGCTAAGATTTTCATGAGCACCATCTTTCACAGACCCTCTTCAAACTCTTCTGATTATGTTAATGCTGAACAACTTTACTTCATGTATTGTTTACACCAAAACATTCAGATTGATCTTCCATATTTGTTGTTTAATCATCTGGTGTCTCACGTCAAGGAAACAAGGGAAACAGCCAGAGATAAATCTGGAAAAGTCAGAACATGGATCCCTATGGGAAGGCTGATTTCAGATATTCTGATAGAAAACCAACTTGTGGCGCATCTGCAAGAGGCTGGGTTGACAGAAGATCTGACTTATATCATTGGCTCTGAAATAAACGGTTTAACTTTGAGAAGGATGAAACTGGTTGATGATTTATCTGAGAAACCAAGGAAAACTAACTCTGAAGAAGTTAGGGGAAGAAGGATTCCTGTTAAGGATTTTCCTTTATTCACCTCAGATGAACCTAGAGAAATTATTTCTGAGTATGTTGCTCGCTGCCTAAGAGATGGTGATGAGATTCCTGCCAATCTTTTGCAGAAGGAAGGCCAAGTTCTTCCTGATTTGACAAGGGAAAGAAGACGTAAGAGAAAAATTGATAGTGAAGGTCATCAGAAGAAAAGGAAGCATTCAAATGCTGAAAAGAAGAAGAAAAGGAAGAAGCTGAAGAAGGTTCAACCAAATCCTCCTGCAGCAACTTTTGAAGAAATTAGAGATACTCTGAAACAGGTATTTAACACTGATTCTAATCCTGTTCATCATTCTGATACCCCCACACCCTCTGACTCCCCACTTAGATTTAGAAGATCCAGACCTTCTAAAACTTTTATCTCTAAACCATCTTCTGTCCCCCCTCATACACCACAATCCAAGCAACCAACAAACATACAAACAGAAATTCCACAACAAACTCAACAAACAACACCACAACCACAAAACACTATCCCAGAATATACCATTCCAGAGGATGTTCACCCTGAACACTCTGACCAACCTGAATATCTCGTTGATCCTGATGAGATATTAGATGTCACACCTTTAAACCAGTCTGTCAATTTATCTTCAACTTCTGAAAAATCTAACCACTCTGATGCATCATCTGATGATGAATCATCTGGCTACATTAATGAATGCTTGAATGATCTCAAACAACCTCGTTCTGAGAGTGTTTGGAAACAGCTGTTTAAATCTCCAACTTCTGAACATCCACCTTCTCCACAAAATTCCCCAACTCAAACTCTCACTCCACAACCTCTTGAAATCCAAAACACTCCACAACCAACAGAAACCCAACCAATTCCCTCAATACCTCAACCACAACATTCTGACCAACAAACATCTGAACCACAAATCAATCCTCAACCTTCTGAACCACAAACATCTGAACATCCATCTTCACAACCTCAACCTTCTGAACAAACACCACAAACACAACTAACTGTTGCACCCTAAAATTTGACCAACCGATTCTCCTATCTAACTCATGGTTTAAATTCATATTCGCAGCTCAGACATGTGATATTTGTGCACAAGCAGGGGATATCAGAGTTTACAGCTTGATTTTTGTCTATCAGATATGGCAGACCCAGTCCAGACCACCAGGGTTTTGTTTTCGGGACATTGTGCGCTCCTCAGTGATTTTTAGCTTGCACAGTGATTTTGATGATATTCTGATGTCCGGGGATCTCTGTTCGATTCGATCTGGTCTCGTGCGCTTTCTTATGGGGGTCATTTGCATTCATCTGCATTTTTAGGGTTTAATAGGCTTTTGTGAATTTTTAGCAGGCTTTATAGATTTTTCTGGAATTTAAATAGGGTTTTTGTATTTTTTAATAGTTTAATGCTCTTTTTAGGATTTTATAGAATTTTTAAAAGGTTTTTAGAATATAAATAAGATTTTAATTGGTTTTATCTTTTTTAGAATAATATAGCTTTTCTTTTATTAATAATAATAGATTTTAATAGACATTAGATAATATTAGAAGTTTAATAGAGTTAGTAGAGATATAGAATTAATTAGACTTTAATGGACTTTTTTAGAGTTTAATTAGATCTTAATTGATTTTTTTAGATTTAATTAGGATAATATAGAATTACTTAGACTTTTAATCATTTTTTAGAGTTTAATTAGGTTAACTGATTTTTAGAGTTAATTAGATCTTAATTGATTTGTTAGATTTTATTAGGATTAATCATTGGTTAATTAGATGCTAATTGGTATTAATTAGATATAGTTTTTTTTTTATTATTAAAATTCAGTTTTTACAGTTTTTTTTCATGCATTTTCGATTGGGCCTTATTCATTTTCGCAAGCCCAGAATTGTCCAAAAAGAGTCCAAAGATCCAGCAAAAAAAGTCCAAGTTCCACCATTTTTTCAGCGCTTCCTGGAAGACTCTGGAAGTTTCCAACGACTCTCAGTGTAATAAATAGAAGCCACGTGTAGCAAACAGGAGCCACCACGCGTTTTGTCTTGAGGACGCCACCACAGCCACTCAGACTTTCCCAGATCCACACACGTGGTCCACACCTGTCCCCTACTCTCTCTCTCTCTCTGCGCATGTGCGCCACTTGGCACCCTGCCATCATTCACCGGAGCCTCACCTGGAAACTCACCGGCGGCCATGCATCAGCCGTAACTTCCCACCGCCGGTGACCCCCAACGACTTCCGGCCACCGTCATCTCCAAACGTCCAAAATTCCCCAGAAACTCATCCTTTCCTCCGATCTCCTCCCTTCCACCTTCATCATCGTCGCCGGAATCATCAACCTTCATACAACATTTCTCCAGAATCCACTCAAACCTTCAACAATCTTCATCAAATTTTCCAGAACACCCTAAACCTTCATCCTCCATCGAAGAAAAATCCAGAACATCCTCAATCTTCATACACTTCTCCAGAAACGCTCATACCTTCATCTTCTTGCCAGAAACTTCCCAGAAATCATTCAACGATCTTCATCGTTATTCAGGTTTCCAGATCGTGAGAGCTCAGTTCGTCTTCGCCTTCGTCTTCTCCAAAGATCTTCGTTCCTCCGAGAGCATTGTCACGTATAATTTCCCAGATAGCCTTCAAGATTTCCAGAATCTCGTCAAATTCCTCAACGAGCTTCAAGTGTCGTTCGCCTTTCCAGGTTCCTAACTTCTTCCTTGCATGTGTGTGTTGTAGATGCAGTTCTTGAGATGTTTAGGTTAGGGTTTCTGGTTTCGGTGAGTTCTGTTAATTGCATGATGGTGATTAGGGTTTGTTTGTGGAGATGTGATTGAAAATGTGTTTGAGGATTCTGAGATGAGTTGCAGGGAGGAGATAGGATGAGGGAGAGGATGAAGGCGAGGGAACGGCTAGGGTTTGGTAGATTGGTGAACAGTAGTTAGGGTTAGGGGAGGAGAAATCAGTTTTGTCTAACTGAATATTGGATTAGGGTTGGGCTGGGTTCAAAGCCCAAAGGCGTACTGCTGACGCACACCCCCTCAATTGCTCATTCCCCCCTAGCGTGTGAGAGTCTGGGTATATGGATATGGGCCTTAGGCCCTGATTGCTAATAGCGCCCCCCCTCGTCCAAGCCCATTATGATAATCAATTGGAAATCACTAACAGCCCCCCCCCCCTGCGCTCAGTTCTTTTTTTCTTGTTTTTTTCTGGATATTAAGTCTGGGCCCTGCGCCCTATGGCTTTTGGCACCCCCACCTTCAGGGCCCATCCAGGAATAGCCTAGAATTCTTTGCTGATAGTACCTCCCCAGCTTTGTTTCAATTTTATTTCAATTTCTTTCATTTTCTTGGCATATCAAATAATTCATAAACAAATGTAAATAAATGATTTTTTTTTTTAAATTCTTCTTGGTTCTACCATTTCATGATAAATGTTTAGAAAATTAAATAAAAATAAAAAATGACATTTTATTTTTGTTTGCCATTTTGGTATATTTTCCATTTAATTGATTTCTTTTATTTTTTTAATGCATGCATATCATTAGAAAATTCATGAAAAATGGTAGATTTAGTCAAATAATTCCGTTCTTTTTTCTGTAGACTCGTAATTCAGTGTAGAATTTTATAGTATAAAAACATTAGCTTAATCATGCATTTTCATTTTAATTGCATTTTTTTTCATTGTTATTGATGTTGAATAAATTGGTCTGTGGACATGTCCGTGTCGCTGATTTTAGTTCTTTCACCTGGTGTTGAATTTTATTCTGATTTTTCAGTATGTTGTTATAGAGCCATGTAGGTCTCCCATTAGATTTTTGATAGATTTTTGTAGGGTGTCCTGATGTGATTTGTCTGAGTCTGAAGATAGGAGAAGTCTTGATGACTTCTGACTTTGAAGTTCAACTGTGGTTGAACTTCAGAGATAGTCTTTGGTGGTTTGTTGGCCTGTGGGTTCTTCTCAAGGTGGGAGCTGATTGGAAGTCCTGTTGGAGCTTGCAGAGTTGCAGTGGATTGAGGCTTAGTCTAGGAGCTTGCTGTCTGTTTGTGAGGTTCGAGATCCTGAAGTTTGAAGGGAGTTTATGGTACTTTCCTGAGGAAGGCACTATGAATGACTTTCATTCTTTCTTCTCACCTCTTTCGTAAGTATCCAATGATGTCGGAGCCGACTTGTGAGTTTAATTCCTCCAGAGGAGGGATGTAAACTGATCACAGTTGTTGAGCCACTTGGGATACGATTCCTAAGTGGAAGCCCCCTAGTACTTTCCTGAGGAAGGTCCTATGGGTCTATTCACTTAGTTCCAGTAGTTTGTCTAGGATTTCTCAAGTATCCAGTGATGTTGGAGCCAACTTGTGAGTTTAATTTCTCCTGAGGAGAAATATAAACTGATCACAGTTGTTGAGCCACGTAGGATACGATTCCTAAGTGTCAGCCTCCTAGTACTTTCCTGAGGAAGGTCCTATGAGTCTGTTCACTTAGTTCCCTTAGTGCATATAGGTTTTCTCAAGTATCCCGTGATGCCGGAGCCTTCATGTGAGTTTAATTTCTCCTGAGGAGGAATGTAAACTGATCACAGTTGTCGAGCCGCATAGGATATGACTCCTGAGTAGTAACCTCCTGGTACTTTCCTGAGGAAGGTACCATGAGCTCGCCTGCTTAGCTTCCTTTCTCTGGTAAGCTTGTTCTGAAGCTTGGAGACTGGGATTGATTCCCCCTGCTTAGAGTTTTTGATTAGTTTTGTTGCTTAGATCTTTGCTCAGGGTGCTGTGTAGAGCTTTGTTTAGAGATAGATTAGGAGTTGTCTCAGGTTTGTTAGGGGCCTTGCCCAGGAGTAGTTTCTTGTTTTATAGGTAGAGACCCTGCTCAAGGTTAGTCTCTTAGTGTTGCTTGACTTGTATGATGTTATGTTGCATTAGACTTAGGTGTTCATCTAGATAGTTCTGAATAGGTGCATCTTAGGAGTAGACTTTGTGTGCATAAGAAGTTGAGGTGGTCCTCCTTCTGCTTGTTTGTTATTATGTGGCTTTGCTTGTTGGTATTTGGTAGAGCTGAGCTCCCTTGCCTCTGTGCCTCGTTTGTCTAGTTGTTGCATTCATGCATATTTTCAGTATTCCTTTACTTTGCAGTTTCTTGTTTGTAGTTCAGTTCTGTTGCCATGATCCCTTAGGAGCTCTGACTTCTCCGCTGCGGAGTTGTTATGATAGACATTAGGATGGTCAACCAGGTGTGATAGCAGTAGGTAGATTCCCCTTTCTCAGCTATAGTTCTAGGGTTTCCCTTTCCTTTCTGTAGGAGCTTTTGAGTAGCTTGATCCGTAGTTAGCCGAACTACAGCTGCTCTGATTCTTCGTTCCAGACGAAGATATGTAGGCATAGGATGCGATATCCTATCGAGCACACTAACGACTAACCATTGTTCTCTCGCAGCTGTGCGATCGAGACTTCCCCGCTAACGGCTAATTGTTATCCTTTTCTCCTGCCCGAGTGCATTTGAGACCAGATCGTAGTTGTAGGTTCCCGAGCCTTTAGGACCAGTTTGTTTTCTCACTGCTGTGTGAGAGCCCCTGTTTACCCGTAGTTAGCCGAACTACGTTTGCTCTGATCTTTCATACCAGATGAAAGTACGTAGGCACAGGACGCGATGTCCTGGCGAGCAACCTTTCCCCTGTTTAGATGTAGTTAGTCGAACTACGTTGACTCTGACTTTCCCATTGCACGAGGGAATACGTAGGCCCAGAACACCGTATGTTCTGTCGAGTCCTGTCCTTTTATTTTCTTTTCAGACCAGCCATTAGCGTAGATAGATAACACACCCTGTTACCTATAAACACCAAGCGTGGATCCCATCGAGTACGATGGACGTGAGGGGTGCTAATACCTTCCCCTTGCGTAACCGACTCCCGAATCCAGGTTTTGGTTGCGATGACCATACCTTTTCCCGTCTTTGCGAGGTTTACTTCGAGCGTTCCCTTTCCCGCTCTGAGGGATAAATAACGCACGGTGGCGACTCTCCTGTCAAGCCGGCGCCGATTTTCGCAGTAGCGACAGCTGGCGACTCTGCTGGGGATTTATAGCATCTAGGGACTTTTCCCATCCCTTATGCTGGGACCGTTTCCCATCCCCTACGCGAGTCAATCCTAGCGCTTGGATGTTTATTCGTTGGGTGTTGTGCATATTGTGTTTTACTTTTCTGCACTTTACTTTTCTGTACCTTTACCTTTCCGCATTTATTTTCCAGCATTATATTATTATGATTATTGCTGTGGGCAAAGGGAGGATACTGTGAGTGAGAAGCCGGACCTGGGCTTGAGTACACACCTAGATATAGTTGTGGAGAAGTAGTAGACGAACCTGTCTGCTGAGCAGGCACAGTTCCCTACGAAAATCTGCGCTCAGACGAGATTCTTGCAGAGGTGCTCCTTTCCGGTCCTGAGGATCTGAGGGGAGTCCAGACGTGAGGGTTGTCGACTCTGGGGACCGATCATTTGGAAGTCAGCTAAGTGAGGCCTCTTCATGATTTGATGATGCCACTCCTTCTGGGAATCGTATCGTCATTCATGAAAGTCTGTGACGCTGATGACCGCATAGGATGCCGTACCTTTGTCCGTGGATTAGGTCTATCTTACCTGTGAGAGGGACTGGGCTATTGCAGGAAACTGGCCTTCAGAAACCATGATTCAGTACCTTTATCAGATGGTGTTCTTGATTCATCTCCAGGTGTGTTGTCTGGGTCAGATGGGTTTCTTATCTGAGGTTGAGGCTATTATCAGATGGTATTCTCGTCAGATACAGAGGTTCAGATGGTTTTCTTACCAGGGGATTGATATTTTGAGTATCAGATGATAGTTAGTGGCATGAGGTTCTGATGACCGTGATTGGTTTTCTGTTCTTGATCACAGAGATATTCCTCTTCAGGCTACAGCATAGCCCCTATGTTCGCAGATTGCATTATTTATCATATTGCATCATTGCATTACCATCTGCATTCAACTAACGTGTGTGTATTGCAGGTACATATTTTCCCTTCCAGTTCTGGTGTTTGTTCCTAGCAAGACATGGAAAACCTGAAGAGAGTATTGCCCTATAAGTTTCCGTCGCCAAATATCAGTCTATTGTTAGAGTTGATTGCTATTGCTAAGAAGAGGGGAATGGGTGACTTCAGAAAGAGATATGGGAGGATTCTGACCTACGTTTATCAGCCATCTGCCTACGAGACCAGCGGCATCTATACTCTGTTACAGTTCTACGACGCGGAGCTCAGGTGTTTTGTATTTCCCGACTTCGTTTTGGCTCCTACCCTGGAGGAGTACTCTGCACTTCTGGATATACCCATCCGTGAGCAGATGCCTTTTTATCGTACGGACGCTGAGCCTAAGCTGGCTGAGCTTTCTGCCATCCTGTGCTTGAAAGAGTCTGAGCTGTCTGGGAAGATGATCAGAAGAGGAGACGTATGGGGATTTCCATTGGATGTCTTAGTGGAGAAGGCTCGAGAGTATGCCCAGAAGGGTAGCTGGGGTGTTTTTGACGTTATCCTTGCTGTATGTGTGTATGGCATCGTGTTGTTCCCGAACATTCCTGATTTTGTTGATTCAGATGCCTTCTATATTTTGGCTGCGGGAAACCCAGTTCCTACTTTGCTGGGAGATATCCACCATTCAACCCATTATCAGAATGAAAAGCGACGAGGAAGGAATGTGTCTTGCTGTGTACCTCTCCTATGCAGGTGGTTCACCAGTCATATGCCTAAGTCAGGCCCGTTTGTCACATCTATCAATTCTCTAGGATGGCCCGAGCGCTTAATGGGATTGACTGCTGAGAACGTGGTATGGACCAATAAAGAGGTATTTGGAGCTGAAGTCATACTCAAAGGCGAAGGATTCCCGAATGTTCCGTTAATAGGAAGGAAAGGTTATGTCAACTATAACCCTTCCTTATTGATCAAGCAATTTGGGTATATACCACAAGGAGCACCAAAGCCCGAGGAGATACAGGAATCTCTGTATCTCACTGGGGCAATAGGGAAAGAGATGCTGACCAAACTTGAGAGAGCCTGGAAAAACTTGCACAAGAGAGGGAAGCTTTCAGGTAGCAGAGGGGATACTCGAGTTCCTAGCCCATATGAAGAATGGATTCGTGAGCGAGCTGTGAAGTTCCTTATGCCGTATCCAGCAGTTCAGCCATTGCATCCTCCTCCAGTAGAGGAGCCTACCACTGTGGACATTCAGGTCTACAAGCAGCTGATGGCGGAAAAAGAAGAGCTAGCAAGGGCTAAAGAGGCTTTAGAGCAGGAGAATGCCCAGCTTCGGCATGAAAAGATTGAAACAGGATACTTTTCCAAGCAACAGGATGAAACTCTGAAACATCTGAAAACTACGCTATTGGAATTGACTGAAACCAAGAAGCGTCTAGAGTTAGATGTAGATTCAGTTAGTAGTGTGTTGGCCACCAAGAAGCAAGAGCTGGAAAGGGCCTACACAAAGCTAGCCAAGTTCAGAGAACACTGGGATCTCACTATGACCAAGCGCAAGGAGCGAGAAGAAGAGCTGAAGACACAGGTTGCTCAGTTAGAAGAACAGGTCAAAGTGAAGAACGAAGAGCTTGAAGAAGAAGCCTGTCGCCGATACGAGGCCGAGCGCAAGTTGACAGATGCCATGAAGAATTTGGAAGATTTCCAGCATAGAGCAGATGCCAAGAGACCCAAACCTGGGGGCGGTGCCAATGATAAGGCTTGGGAAGACTTTGTCAGAGACATCCAGGGGACAGTCAGGAAGAGGGATCGACTAATAGAAGGTTTGATTTATCAACCAGATCATGCAGAGACAAAGAAGATGGTCGAGGACTTCCGTAACCGTACCCGTATTTGATTTTCTCTTGTATTCTGTATGTTGAGATCACCACCAGGCATGTTGGCTGGGATCCTCTTTGTCATATCAGCTGTATGGAGCATAGTTATGTAACTTCTTGACAAGACTGCTGTTCTAATCAATACATGAGGGTTTTTCCAAATGTTGTCTTTATGGTTTATCTCGTCTTGCTACCACTAACACTGGAATTGGAGGGAAAATATCTCCAATGCACACATGCACGTTAGCATTTTTGTATTTCTGTTTGCATAAATCATACTGCATAGCATTTCTCTAGCAGGTCAGAGCACTTATCCAACCTTTGTTTTCACCAGAAAGTGATTCTCGGGGAATTGTTTGAGGCAAGAGTAGAGTGCCGAAGACGACCAAGGGGTTGAAGCAGATTTGAGCAGAATCAAGCAGCATAGTTGGTTACAGGTAATTGGTAGCTATGTCTGAAGGCGATTTCCAGGCTCCTAACACCTTGGCAAGGTTTACTGTGGCGTCCAACCATCAGTATGATTCTATGGAAGGCTTCCCGCAAGCAAACAATCTTACTGCAGACCAAGTTGTACAGCCAACTGTTGAGAACAGAGAGCGGCAGGAGCAGTTCGTCGCCCAGAATGAACATTATCCTCCTGTTAACAATCAATGTGTTGCTTTCCCTGTGATGAATTACCGGAGAGATATTCCAGTGACCGGGTTAGTAGATCCAAGAGCTCTTGACTATGGTAGAAGAGTCCGAGTGTTGGAAGAGCAAATGAAAGCCTTGGAAGCGAAAGATGTCGTTAACCTGGATGCTGTAGCCATGTGCTTGGTCCCTGACCTCGTGTTGCCGTACAAGTTCAAAGTGCCGGAATTTGAAAAATACACGGGAGATAGCTGTCCGAAGTTGCATTTGGTGATGTTCTGTCGAAGGATGACTTCGTTTGTGCGAAATGATAAATTGATGATCCATTGCTTCCAGTATAGCCTGACTGGGGCATCGTTAAGGTGGTATGTGCAATTGGAGAGTAATCAGATTCGATCTTGGGTGGATTTAGCCAGAGCTTTCATAAAGCAGTACGATTACAACTTGGATTTGACTCCTAGTCTCGTAGATTTGCAAGAATTATCTCAGGCAGAGAATGAATCATTCAGAGCGTATTTGCGAAGATGGAAGGAATTGGCTGCTAGTGTTCGACCACCGCTTCCGGAAAGAGAACTGGTTGACATCTTCTTGGGTACTCTGAAAGGCCATTATTTTGACAAATTGTTCAGTTGCACAAACTTTGTGGGCCTGATGAGGCTGGGAGAGATCGTTGAGCGAGGACTCAGGAGTGGAAAGTTTCGAGGTGTTCCTTACGTCCCAGTTAATAAGATTGAGTCAGTTGTCAGTTCTCAAGAAGAGTGGGAAGGAGATGATGCCACCTCAGAATCTCTAGCATCTCAGGATCAGTTTTCAGACACTTCAAGTCAACGATCATCCTACCGCCGATCGCGTCAGCATGCTCCACGAAGACCAAGGAAGCCTGAAAGGCAGTTTACTCAGCTACCGGTGTCGTACAGTCAGTTGTTGCCAGATCTGGTCAAAAGTGGATTGATAGTGCCGAAAGAAACTAAGCCGGTGATTCCACCGTATCCTCCAGGTTTTGATGCCAGCGCCCGCTGTGAGTACCATGTTGGGGCACAGGGGCATTCAACCAATGATTGTAAGGTGCTTAGAAGTCAGGTTCAAGATCTGTTAGACTCTAGCCGTATTTGCATCACTCCTCAGGGTTGTGTTCAGATTAATGATTTTCCATCCTCCAGTTGTGCGGGTTCGTCAGTTAATGTCATGGAAGACTCCACAGGAAGTGTGTGCTCTGAGGATTGTCAATCGGAGAGTTCAGTTGAATATGGGAGAAGTTTCTAGAGGTTTCTATGCCGGGTGTCGCATCGGTTTCTCTGCCTAACCCGTTTAGCTTTTGTGCATCAGTATGTGTCGATCACCACCAGGATTGTTGGCTGGGGTCGTTATATTCATACTCATTTGTGCTTACCTGTTGATTTTGTTGGTTGTACATATGTGGGAGATGTTTGTCTGTGTGCTTATAGCTTGAGTTTCTCTTTATCTCGTTGTGAATATGTGTTTGTTTGCTACGCTGCGTTATCGTTTAGCAGGTATATCAGAACCGTGGGCCTTATTTCCTCATCGTCTCAGTTTATTGCAGGAATTCCTTCAGAGATATGGAACAGAATCAGTTTGAATTGAGCGAAGTCCAAAGCCAGCTGGGGCAGATAATGAGAGACATGCAAGAGATGCGTCTGGAGCAGAAGATTCTCAAAGAGGAGAACAGTCAGCTGAAGACCCAAATGAGCTTGATCATGGAGGTAGTCAAGAATGTGCTTAGGAAAGAAGGCGATCAGCTATTTGAAGCCGCAATGAAGAAGCTCGTGCCACCTGCGCATGTGGAACCTGAGCAGCAGCAACAGAAGATGCATCCGGCTCAGCGGAAGATCCAGGAAGGAAAGCCAAGGAGAATATTTGAGGCACCACCTATGACCTATGCTGAGCTCTTGCAGATCTTGTTGAGGTTTAATCTGGTTGAGAAAAGAACGTTGACACCACCAACGAGAGCGTTTCCTCAAGGATACGATGCCAGTAAGCAATGTGAATTTCATTCCGGGGCATTCGGACATGACATCGAGGGTTGTCATGCTTTTAAGCACAATGTTCAAGACCTGATTGACTCGCATGATATTGAATTCACGCCGGGCGGCATAGCTGTGCATATTGCTCCTGTCTCGGTCGATGCTAAGATGACAGATGTTTCTAAAGCTGCAGTGGGTCAGAAGCGTATCCTGGACTCCATGGTGTCAGAATCTCCAGGCCCACAACTGTTGCCTATTCCTGGGGCAGATCTAAGAAAGAAAATGGTTAAGCATAAGGAGAGCGCTAATCAGTACATTGAAGGTCAAGAAACCAATGTTGCATTTGATACAAAGGGTGTTCAAGGGTCAACCCGATACCAGCAGCAGCAGCCTCAGCAGGGGGCACGGCAGGCTCAACGAAGATCCCAGGGTAATAAACCGAGGAGAGTGTTTGAGAAACCTCCCTCAACATATGCTGAGTTGTTGCAGACATTGTTGGGATTGAATCTGGTAGAGAAAAGAACTCTGGCGCCGATAACGGGAGCTCCCCCATTTGGTTATGATGCAAGCAAGCGCTGTGAGTTTCATTCTGGAGCCCCGGGTCACGATATAGAAAGTTGCCATGCTTTCAAGCACCAAGTGCAGGATTTGCTTGATAGTGCAGCAATCAGCTTCGGGCCAAGAGGTTAAGTCGTTGAAAGCAGATCAAGGCAGCATCAAATTGCCTCTAATAAAGATAGCTGGTTCAGCAGCAGGGTAGATGCAAAAGCCCGGTTCTCAGAAGCTAGCATATTTTCTTTGTTTTAGCTTGTCATTGCTTTACATTTGTAGTTGCTTTCCTGTTTGAATTTGTAAGCTTGTTTGTAAAACTTGTTGTTTTCATTCAAATTGATGATAATGAAATAAATATGCATGTTTTGATTAAATCCATTCGTGTTCACTAACTGTTTTGCAAATGTCCAACACTTGGTTAAGAAGAATTTGGGGAGGATGACGAAAATGACCGACATGCAACTACCGATATTGTATGCTTTTGAAATAGAACCTGTTGATGATGTACAGGCATTGTTTCAAATCCCTAAACACCGGAGACATAAGGAAGATAATCCCTTGTCAACCCCTTTGAGCCTTGTAGTAGGAGTTCTTTCTGAAAACGAAAAACCCTCAATCTTAACCTGGGGCAGGGTAGGTGTTAGCTAATTCGACTGAGCGTCCAAATTGCAAAAGGAGTGTCCGTTCGAGGATCAATCACGTCCCTAGAGGTCGTGCCTAAAAGACCACAATGGTTCAATCAAGAGTGAGACAACCACATCACCTCCCAAAGAGTCAGACAACCAATGTCACAAGACTTGTTCGAAAGAAAAATGAAAAAGAGTCAAAAGCCCGCTAAGTCAAGAAAACTTCAAAACAAATGACTTAGGCAAAAATGAGGGCATCCCGCTGGACTTAAAAAACCAAAAGAACTCAAAAGAGTTAGTCCAGGCAAAAGTTAGGGATATGAAAAGAAAAAGATGAAAAGGATCAAAAGAAAAATCCTCGATGGAAATACGAGTCGTGTGACCTCAAGTGTCAAAGACGAAAAGTGAGTGGCCGTCACTCCAAGAGCCAAAAGTTTCTCGAACTATCACTCCTATCTTTCAGCCTCTGAGAGATGAGCGCTAAGGTCAAATTAGCTGAACGTAGGATGGGAGAACATCAAGGAGAATGGGTGGGTTAAAGTAAACTTTGAGCCGTTATCCTTTCTTTCAAAACCGTGAACCTGACCATGTTACAACCTCCAAAAGTCCTAATTGAAGCAGGTTGTTTCGAAAGCATACTCCGGTAAAGGTCGCGTCGATTCTGACTCTTAAAAGGGTTCCTCCTACCATGTTGGTACGGATGTTGATAAATGTTTTATGCATCATATGCCATAAACTTTTTTTCCTTTTCCCAGTGAACAGATTGGATGTCAAAGCTGTCATATGTGTTGCATTAATACATCTTTTATGCAGAACAACTTGTTTTACTTGCGAGTAAGCGCTTGACAGCAGAAAAGCTTCCTACAATGGAAAGAATGGTCAAGATAGAATGCAGGACGCCCGAATGTTCCGAGAGCAGGGGCAAGCTTTTACTGTGATCCCCAGGCAGGTCAGCTTTTCGAAGTCAGTTATTCTGGGGCAATCAGGTTGAGGTTTGGTGAATACGTCGTAGTCAGGAGGTACTACTCTGAATCAGATAATCGGGGCAAGGTCATTGCAGTCAGGGGCAGACCATCTTAAGCACGCAGAAGTTATTCGAGGAGCATTTGAGGTAAAGTGTCAACTCTCAGTTTAGAATGCTGGGGCATGTTATATCAGACCATCAGGGCTCAGATTTGCAGATTTCCTTTCGAGGACTATCCCCACAGATGTCATGTAGGCTGGGGCATATCAGAAGCGAAAGGATTGTTGTTCTCCGCACCAGCAGGGCCATTCGGAGTTAGTCAAGCAGATGCAGTCGATTTTCGAGAGCGAGATGATTGCGGGAAGTCGTGTTACCATCCATTGACCCTTTCACTAAAAGGCTGTGTATTCAGGAAGAATGTTTTCCAGCGTCAGTTGTACCTGACCCAGTAAGAAAGCTTAAGAGCTCAAATCCATGTTTGCAATTACTGTGAAACCATCCGCGTTGGCGCATCAATTTCCAGATCCGAGCTTCATCAACGCACAGGAGGACTCCCTCCATTTTGCCAGCAAAGTCCAATTTGTCATTGGTATGGGTAAGTTTTTCCCAGAGGAGTCCAATCATACTCGGCACATCTAGCAGCGGAGTTATGTTCCCCAACAGGGTATTACTTCGTCGAGGTGTTCGGGTAAGTTCCCAACATCCCCAGCAGAGTTGATTTCACTCTCTCAGCATTTATTTTGCTAGGACGATTCAGTGATATCCAGTTTATCCCCAGCAAAGTTGGCCTCGCCTTCAGCATTTATTTTGCTAAAGTGGTCTTCTGTACCCGGCCTTCTCCGGCAGCTCGAGCCTGCATTAGCATATTACATGCATTATCATTTTTGCATCATACTTGCATATCATTGTCAAAATGCGTAGCATTTCTATCCAGAATGGAGCATTACGCTGTAGAAAGATTAAAGCATATGCATATGCATACGAGGCATAAGTCAGATTTTCTATCAGCCTCATATGGCGCATGAATTACTCTGTGATCAGTTCAGGGGCATTTATCCAGCAGCAGTATTCAGACGATTCAGCAGATTATCTGTATCAGATCTTACAACAATTATGCTTTGATCAAGCAATCATCTGATTTCGACAGACTTTTCTTCCCGTCAATTCATATTGACGATGTGTTCCTTCAATGAGAGGATTTCTCCGTCTACCATTAGACGTCTTGAGCACGAATGTGGTTTTCTTCCCGTCTATCCATAGACGATGTGAAGTTGCGGGTGGTCGCAGTAAGGTTTCAAGAAGGGGTTTCCCCAGGATGTGCTTTTCTTCCCGTCTATCAGTAGACGATGTGAAGTTTTGATGGATTTTCAATAGGGTTCAAAATAGAGTTTCTATAGCAAGTGGCTTTCCTTTCCGTCTGTCAGCAGACGATGTGAAGTTTCGAGCTACTGTTCAGCGGGTTTCTTATTGCCAGATCATACATATGATGAGGTGTTTCCCCAGCGAGTCTTCTCCGGCTATCCTTAGTTGTTGAGGGGTTTCAAAATGATTTTGAATGTTGGATCTCTTTCTGTTTATTGGATGAGATGACGTTTCAAGAGGTACTTTTCTGACCATCAATCCTTATTGATGGCGAGGCTCTTCGAAGAATGTTCAGTTTGCGTGAGCGTTGATTCTTATTGACGACATGATTCTTTAAAAGGTGGTTTTTCTTACCGTCGGTCCATACTGACGATGTGGCCCCTTCAAAGATATTGATCTTTCCATCAATTCCCGTAGACAGAGGGATTCTGAAATTCAAGGGTTGATGTTGAATTACGTAATGGTGACTTCCCGTCTATCTTTAGGCGATGTGCATATGGAGATAATGGTGTCTTCCCGTCTATCCTTAGACGATGTGAGTACGAAGAACTTCTTCCCGTCTATCCTTAGACGATGTAAGTACGGAGATTACTTCTTCCCGTCTATCCTTAGACGATGTGAATATGGAGATTATGAATGCCTTTCCGTCT
Source organism: Lathyrus sativus (assembly GCA_963859935.3). Taxonomy (NCBI): domain Eukaryota; kingdom Viridiplantae; phylum Streptophyta; class Magnoliopsida; order Fabales; family Fabaceae; genus Lathyrus; species Lathyrus sativus. The sequence continues at coordinate 434,984,198 of OZ012740.1, read as the reverse complement.
ATCCTTAGACGATGTGAAGTGTTTTGTTTCATCAATCAGGATGATCCCGTCTATCCTTAGACGATGTGAATCGATTTGTCATTAATCAGGACGATCCCGTCTACCCTTAGACGATGTGTGTTGGAGATTATGTCTTCCCGTCTATCTTTAGACGATGTGAGTATGCGACTAGGCTTTGATCCCGTCTACCCTTAGACGATGTGTGTATGGAGATTAAGAATTTCTTTCCGTCTACCCTTAGACGATGCAAGTATGGAGATTACTTCTTCCCGTCTATCTTTAGACGACGTGAGTATGCGATCAGGCTTTGTTCCCGTCTATCCTTAAACGATGAGAATATTGGTTTGTTTCATCAATCAGGATGATGCCGTCTACCCTTAGACAATGTGAATATGGAGATTATGGTGACTTCCCGTCTATCCTTAGACGATGTGAATTAGGAGATTAATGTTGTCTTTCCGTCTATCATTACACGAGGTGAGTATTCAATCAGGATGTCTTCCCGTCCATCTTTGGGCGATGTGAGTATATTTCTCTTCCTGCCTATCAGTAGGCAATGTGAAAGAATCAGGTATTTTGTTGCAACCCTCAGGTTTTGTTACATGGGGTATCACAAGCAACGGGTATTCAATCAGGAGTTCTTTATCAGATGATTAATCAGTTTGGTGCCGCAATAACTGGACTCGGTTTTCTGGACTTTATTCCCCAAGCAGTTTACAGTATATGCTCGCGGTTGGCAAATTTTCGGGTTTCATTTGTATTCAACCGTCTCGTACCTCTGAATGTTTGAAGGCTGAGCGCTCTTCAAACCCTTCAGGTCCAAGTCGCTTGAATAGGGGCAGCTGTTGCACCCTAAAATTTGACCAACCGATTCTCCTATCTGACTCATGGTTTAAATTCATATTCGCAGCTCAGACATGTGATATTTGTGCACAAGCAGGGGATATCAGAGTTTACAGCTTGATTTTTGTCTATCAGATATGGCAGACCCAGTCCAGACCACCAGGGTTTTGTTTTCGGGACATTGTGCGCTCCTCAGTGATTTTTAGCTTGCACAGTGATTTTGATGATATTCTGATGTCCGGGGATCTCTGTTCGATTCGATCTGGTCTCGTGCGCTTTCTTATGGGGGTCATTTGCATTCATCTGCATTTTTAGGGTTTAATAGGCTTTTGTGAATTTTTAGCAGGCTTTATAGATTTTTCTGGAATTTAAATAGGGTTTTTGTATTTTTTAATAGTTTAATGCTCTTTTTAGGATTTTATAGAATTTTTAAAAGGTTTTTAGAATATAAATAAGATTTTAATTGGTTTTATCTTTTTTAGAATAATATAGCTTTTCTTTTATTAATAATAATAGATTTTAATAGACATTAGATAATATTAGAAGTTTAATAGAGTTAGTAGAGATATAGAATTAAATAGACTTTAATGGACTTTTTTAGAGTTTAATTAGATCTTAATTGATTTTTTTAGATTTAATTAGGATAATATAGAATTACTTAGACTTTTAATCATTTTTTAGAGTTTAATTAGGTTAACTGATTTTTAGAGTTAATTAGATCTTAATTGATTTGTTAGATTTTATTAGGATTAATCATTGGTTAATTAGATGCTAATTGGTATTAATTAGATATAGTTTTTTTTTTATTTATTAAAATTCAGTTTTTACAGTTTTTTTTCATGCATTTTCGATTGGGCCTTATTCATTTTCGCAAGCCCAGAATTGTCCAAAAAGAGTCCAAAGATCCAGCAAAAAAAGTCCAAGTTCCACCATTTTTTCAGCGCTTCCTGGAAGACTCTGGAAGTTTCCAACGACTCTCAGTGTAATAAATAGAAGCCACGTGTAGCAAACAGGAGCCACCACGCGTTTTGTCTTGAGGACGCCACCACAGCCACTCAGACTTTCCCAGATCCACACACGTGGTCCACACCTGTCCCCTACTCTCTCTCTCTCTCTGCGCATGTGCGCCACTTGGCACCCTGCCATCATTCACCGGAGCCTCACCTGGAAACTCACCGGCGGCCATGCATCAGCCGTAACTTCCCACCGCCGGTGACCCCCAACGACTTCCGGCCACCGTCATCTCCAAACGTCCAAAATTCCCCAGAAACTCATCCTTTCCTCCGATCTCCTCCCTTCCACCTTCATCATCGTCGCCGGAATCATCAACCTTCATACAACATTTCTCCAGAATCCACTCAAACCTTCAACAATCTTCATCAAATTTTCCAGAACACCTTAAACCTTCATCCTCCATCGAAGAAAAATCCAGAACATCCTCAATCTTCATACACTTCTCCAGAAACGCTCATACCTTCATCTTCTTGCCAGAAACTTCCCAGAAATCATTCAACGATCTTCATCGTTATTCAGGTTTCCAGATCGTGAGAGCTCAGTTCGTCTTCGCCTTCGTCTTCTCCAAAGATCTTCGTTCCTCCGAGAGCATTGTCACGTATAATTTCCCAGATAGCCTTCAAGATTTCCAGAATCTCGTCAAATTCCTCAACGAGCTTCAAGTGTCGTTCGCCTTTCCAGGTTCCTAACTTCTTCCTTGCATGTGTGTGTTGTAGATGCAGTTCTTGAGATGTTTAGGTTAGGGTTTCTGGTTTCGGTGAGTTCTGTTAATTGCATGATGGTGATTAGGGTTTGTTTGTGGAGATGTGATTGAAAATGTGTTTGAGGATTCTGAGATGAGTTGCAGGGAGGAGATAGGATGAGGGAGAGGATGAAGGCGAGGGAACGGCTAGGGTTTGGTAGATTGGTGAACAGTAGTTAGGGTTAGGGGAGGAGAAATCAGTTTTGTCTAACTGAATATTGGATTAGGGTTGGGCTGGGTTCAAAGCCCAAAGGCGTACTGCTGACGCACACCCCCTCAATTGCTCATTCCCCCCTAGCGTGTGAGAGTCTGGGTATATGGATATGGGCCTTAGGCCCTGATTGCTAATAGCGCCCCCCCTCGTCCAAGCCCATTATGATAATCAATTGGAAATCACTAACAGCCCCCCCCCCCCCCTGCGCTCAGTTCTTTTTTTCTTGTTTTTTTCTGGATATTAAGTCTGGGCCCTGCGCCCTATGGCTTTTGGCACCCCCACCTTCAGGGCCCATCCAGGAATAGCCTAGAATTCTTTGCTGATAGTACCTCCCCAGCTTTGTTTCAATTTTATTTCAATTTCTTTCATTTTCTTGGCATATCAAATAATTCATAAACAAATGTAAATAAATGATTTTTTTTTTAATTCTTCTTGGTTCTACCATTTCATGATAAATGTTTAGAAAATTAAATAAAAATAAAAAATGACATTTTATTTTTGTTTGCCATTTTGGTATATTTTCCATTTAATTGATTTCTTTTATTTTTTTAATGCATGCATATCATTAGAAAATTCATGAAAAATGGTAGATTTAGTCAAATAATTCCGTTCTTTTTTCTGTAGACTCGTAATTCAGTGTAGAATTTTATAGTATAAAAACATTAGCTTAATCATGCATTTTCATTTTAATTGCATTTTTTTTCATTGTTATTGATGTTGAATAAATTGGTCTGTGGACATGTCCGTGTCGCTGATTTTAGTTCTTTCACCTGGTGTTGAATTTTATTCTGATTTTTCAGTATGTTGTTATAGAGCCATGTAGGTCTCCCATTAGATTTTTGATAGATTTTTGTAGGGTGTCCTGATGTGATTTGTCTGAGTCTGAAGATAGGAGAAGTCTTGATGACTTCTGACTTTGAAGTTCAACTGTGGTTGAACTTCAGAGATAGTCTTTGGTGGTTTGTTGGCCTGTGGGTTCTTCTCAAGGTGGGAGTTGATTGGAAGTCCTGTTGGAGCTTGCAGAGTTGCAGTGGATTGAGGCTTAGTCTAGGAGCTTGCTGTCTGTTTGTGAGGTTCGAGATCCTGAAGTTTGAAGGGAGTTTATGGTACTTTCCTGAGGAAGGCACTATGAATGACTTTCATTATTTCTTCTCACCTCTTTCGTAAGTATCCAATGATGTCGGAGCCGACTTGTGAGTTTAATTCCTCCAGAGGAGGGATGTAAACTGATCACAGTTGTTGAGCCACATGGGATACGATTCCTAAGTGGAAGCCCCCTAGTACTTTCCTGAGGAAGGTCCTATGGGTCTATTCACTTAGTTCCAGTAGTTTGTCTAGGATTTCTCAAGTATCCAGTGATGTTGGAGCCAACTTGTGAGTTTAATTTCTCCTGAGGAGAAATATAAACTGATCACAGTTGTTGAGCCACGTAGGATACGATTCCTAAGTGTCAGCCTCCTAGTACTTTCCTGAGGAAGGTCCTATGAGTCTGTTCACTTAGTTCCCTTAGTGCATATAGGTTTTCTCAAGTATCCCGTGATGCCGGAGCCTTCATGTGAGTTTAATTTCTCCTGAGGAGGAATGTAAACTGATCACAGTTGTCGAGCCGCATAGGATATGACTCCTGAGTAGTAACCTCCTGGTACTTTCCTGAGGAAGGTACCATGAGCTCGCCTGCTTAGCTTCCTTTCTCTGGTAAGCTTGTTCTGAAGCTTGGAGACTGGGATTGATTCCCCCTGCTTAGAGTTTTTGATTAGTTTTGTTGCTTAGATCTTTGCTCAGGGTGCTGTGTAGAGCTTTGTTTAGAGATAGATTAGGAGTTGTCTCAGGTTTGTTAGGGGCCTTGCCCAGGAGTAGTTTCTTGTTTTATAGGTAGAGACCCTGCTCAAGGTTAGTCTCTTAGTGTTGCTTGACTTGTATGATGTTATGTTGCATTAGACTTAGGTGTTCATCTAGATAGTTCTGAATAGGTGCATCTTAGGAGTAGACTTTGTGTGCATAAGAAGTTGAGGTGGTCCTCCTTCTGCTTGTTTGTTATTGCGTGGCTTTGCTTGTTGGTATTTGGTAGAGCTGAGCTCCCTTGCCTCTGTGCCTCGTTTGTCTAGTTGTTGCATTCATGCATATTTTCAGTATTCCTTTACTTTGCAGTTTCTTGTTTGTAGTTCAGTTCTGTTGCCATGATCCCTTAGGAGCTCTGACTTCTCCGCTGCGGAGTTGTTATGATAGACATTAGGATGGTCAACCAGGTGTGATAGCAGTAGGTAGATTCCCCTTTCTCAGCTATAGTTCTAGGGTTTCCCTTTCCTTTCTGTAGGAGCTTTTGAGTAGCTTGATCCGTAGTTAGCCGAACTACAGCTGCTCTGATTCTTCGTTCCAGACGAAGATATGTAGGCATAGGATGCGATATCCTAGCGAGCACACTAACGACTAACCATTGTTCTCTCGCAGCTGTGCGATCGAGACTTCCCCGCTAACGGCTAATTGTTATCCTTTTCTCCTGCCCGAGTGCATTTGAGACCAGATCGTAGTTGTAGGTTCCCGAGCCTTTAGGACCAGTTTGTTTTCTCACTGCTGTGTGAGAGCCCCTGTTTACCCGTAGTTAGCCGAACTACGTTTGCTCTGATCTTTCATACCAGATGAAAGTACGTAGGCACAGGACGCGATGTCCTGGCGAGCAACCTTTCCCCTGTTTAGATGTAGTTAGTCGAACTACGTTGACTCTGACTTTCCCATTGCACGAGGGAATACGTAGGCCCAGAACACCGTATGTTCTGTCGAGTCCTGTCCTTTTATTTTCTTTTCAGACCAGCCATTAGCGTAGATAGATAACACACCCTGTTACCTATAAACACCAAGCGTGGATCCCATCGAGTACGATGGACGTGAGGGGTGCTAATACCTTCCCCTTGCGTAACCGACTCCCGAATCCAGGTTTTGGTTGCGATGACCATACCTTTTCCCGTCTTTGCGAGGTTTACTTCGAGCGTTCCCTTTCCCGCTCTGAGGGATAAATAACGCACGGTGGCGACTCTCCTGTCAAGCCGGCGCCGATTTTCGCAGTAGCGACACTAACCCAACCAAGAAAACCCAGAATCCCTGATGAAGCAGAATTGGGATCACGTGTTTATACTCTGTTAAGAGATTTTGATAAGGATAATGTCTCAGACTTTGCTGACATTATGGATGTTTGCATGACTACTATGGACAAAGAGGCTGCTGAGACTGTTTGGAAGAAATATCTTTACAGACTGAATAGGGAGGCTTTGAAAATCAGGACTCAATGTCTTAGATTGTCAAAAGTAAGGTTTGCTGCTTATCAAAAACGGATTAAGAGAAACACTCCTCCTATTCTTCTTCTAGAAGCTCCTCCACCTCCAGAAATTCCTGCACCTGATGTTACTCAGATTGTTTCAGAATCTACTGTTTCAGAATCTACAGATCTTCAGAAGGATGTCAAAGAACTTAAGGATTTTATGGTTGATCAAAAGAAAACAAATAAAGAAATGAAAACTTGGATGGCTAAGCAAGATGAAAATTCAGAAAGGATTACAGCACTGCTGCAACTCATTGCTTCTCAACAAGCCTCATCTGCTAAACCTACTTGATGTTTTATCTGAATCTGGATGTTCTCTTGACTTAATGACAATGATCTTTTTGCTTATCTGGATATGTGTTTCTTCTGCATCTTTACTGTCTTTTAAAATTCTTTTTGATTATGACAAAAAGGGGGAGAAACAAAATAGAATCTGATTGTTCAAATCTATAAGCAATTATCTGAACTAAGTCAGACATGTTACTAACATTCTTTGAATTTAAGTGTCCCAGATATTATTAAAAAATCTGACAAATTTCATTGAAGTTTTTCCTGAGATCTATCTTTTCAGAACCTGATCAAAAATAGCTAAATCTGAGTAGACCAGACTCTGATATCTAACCTTGAGTACTATGATCTAAAAGATAACTCAAGACAGGAAATGGCAAGATAAACAACCAGGTGTTCTGAAGTTGTTCATCTGGCATCAAGCTTTAATATGGCATCAAGCTTTGACTCTAGAAGTCAAACATATGTCAACCAGGCTTCAATCAGGCTCTGAATCTGAAATGTACTCAACCAGAAAGGGAAGTATCTAATTCCATTAGAGTATTCATTTCAGGGGGAGATTGTAAATCTCAGGGGGAGTAATTTTAATTCATATTTTTATTGAACAAATTTCTCATGTTTTGTCATCATCAAAAAGGGGGAGATTGTAAGAGCACAGATTGTGTCTTAGTAATATCTCTATGTTTTGATGATAACATTAATGATAATTTGTATACAAGAATTATACTCTCTAAATTTGTTCTAAACTGTTTTCTACAGGCACAAAAGATTTTAATCTTAAAGAGCAAATTTGATGTGAACAATAAATTCTGAATGGCTCAAGAGCATCTGAAGATTAGAAGAATCTGAAGTATAAGAGCTTAGTCATCAAGATTCTGAAGATACAACACGCTGCATATATTATCAAGAATCTGGATGAAAGAAGACTCTGAGTGAAGAGACTCTGAATGAGAGAAGACTCTGATCTGAGTGAAGACTCTGATCTAAGAGCATGTTACGCTTCAAGCACACAGCTGCACCAGACTCTGTTTCAGCAACATCTGAAGAACATCTTAGGCTCTGAAGTTTCCAGAAGATTCTGAAGACTGAAGACTCTGATATTGATTGTTGATCTGAACTATCTGAAGAATTATTTGAAGAAGATTATTTTAATATATCCGTTGGAATATGCCAGCAAATCTTTCCTTAATTGGGATAGACATAAATCTCTGCAAGAATATTATTCCTCTGATACATTCCATATATGGTAAATTCACAGCTCAGCAGACAATTGCTACACCCACATTTTGTGCGTCGTCTCTCTGCTGCAATAGTACAAAGGACAGTACTATTTGATATTTGAAATATCTTCTCCAACGGTATTATATTCTCTCCAATATTCAAGTGGCTATATAAAGGATATCATAGCACTTTCTTCAGTAAGAAGAAAAGAAGAAGACGAATTTTGACAAACTTATTCTAAAGCGAAGAAACTCTCAAGCTCTCATATTCTTTATAGTTCATACTTTGTTCTAAACTTAGAGAAATAACACAGTTGTGTTTATAGCTTTCATAGAAGCAATTTATTACTCTTGCATTGTATTACATTAATTTGTAAAGGAAGTTTTCCTTAAGAGGATCTAGGTTAGATCAGTAGCTCTTGAGAAGACTAAGAACAGTTGTTCTTAGGTGTTGCTATTTGTAATCAGTTGATTTGAATAGTGGATTAAGTCCTTGTTGAGAAAGGCAAATCACTCTTGAAAAGGGTGGACTGGAGTAGTTGAGTTCAACGAACCAGGATAAAAATTCTTGAGTTTTTATCTTTGATTATTTTCTGTCATACTTATTCAACCCCCCTTCTAAGTATTTTCTCACCTTCAGCAAAGGCTTCATTGAAGATCATTGAACATTTTTGGATATTTTTCTTCAAGATTAAGCATCAATTGAAGGCTCAGTGGAAGTTCTCCACTAGGTATTTACAAATCAACCTTACTCTCTGAATATGCCATGATTCTCTGCCATTTTTGCATATTTGAGACCTAGACAACATGTAGATCATTAATCACTAAAACGAACTGGCATTTGTGATGATTGTTGGATGAAGCTCCAAACTGTTTTGATTTAGTATGGCTTGTTCTTGTGATGTTTTTCTTAATTCTTGCTTGATCTGTGATCTCCATAACATGTAGTTGATTTCTAGACCAAATTGAGTGAGTTTGGTGAACTTTTGTTCTTGATGCACAAAACTGCTTGGCTTCGATTTGAATTGGTTGTGAGGAATTAAGGAAAACTAGCCATGGATTCATGATCCTCATGATTTGTAGATCAATTTCCATATAAGTTTTGTTAGAATTGGTGAAGTTTGCATCTGTGCCTTGTTCCCCTCGCCAGAGAAGAGGACCAGAGTCTTCTCCGGCCACCACTGAAATTTCCCTCTCATATGAGGATTTGAATGAGGAAGATGATCTTCTAGCCACACGATCTGGCTTAGTGTGTGGACTTGGTATGTGGATCCAATGTGTGAGATTTTATTCCAATTAGGTTGACTAGGGTTTGGCTTACGTGGCTTTGTGTAATGTGTTGGATATGATTACTTTTGGAATGGACGAATGAGATTAAGACTCATGGCGGGGAGGAGTCAATTGAGCGCACCTGATCCCCAGTGAAATGCTGCGTTTCACTTAAACACCCTCAGCGCATACGTGGCACACCCTGTAGCCCTCAGATCTGTTGACTGGTAGACTAATCCATTGGTTGTTGTTTTTTCTTGCATTTTCTTTTTCTTTTATTTTCTTTTACTTCTTGTTTGAATTTAATTCATTAAAAATAGCTCCAATGTAATAAAAAATTCACAAAAATATTTTTTACAAACCTTGAGATGTCTATTATTTTTAGACATTTTTTATTTTATTTTTCAGATTATTTTTCATTTTTAAATATAATTAAACATTGGAGGTGTTTTTAAATGAGTTAAATTGTGATTGTTTGTTCTTTATTTTGTTTCTCTCATTCTTTTTTGATCCAATGAATGAAAATTGATCCTCATATCCATGATGAGTTAAAGAATTTTTTAGGACCATTTTGCCCCTGGTTGGTTGACTTTAGGGTTGACTTTTGGTGCTTTTCTTTTGACCCTCGATTCTCCCATTTCAAAGTGGTACATCTTGAATATTATTTTCTTTTGATGGTGCTTTGAGGGGATATTTGCTTTGAGCTTTTGGCCTCTGTTTGCCAACATGTTTAGCTACCTTGTGCATTTTATTTGATTATTTTTGAACCATTTTCCTATTTTTGAGGTAACTTGCAAGTCAAGTTACTTCTTAGGGAGGTTCATACATGTACCTTGACCTAGTTTGACTTGGATATGACATTTTTGGATCCTTTGAACTCTCAATGCCTTTTGTTTCATGTTGCTAACATGTTAAGGATAATGTTGGTTCAATTTTAGGTCATGATATTGTTCCTTCCTTGTTCATTTGTGTGTTTCCTTTTAAGTTTTCAACTTGAACTTCTATGTGATGTTTGCTTGAACTCTTTGTGCTTTTTGCTTGCATTTCCTTTTGAATTGAATTGATTTTGCTTTTGAGATTTCTTCTCTTCATCTCCCTTCTGTCCAATGACTTTGGAACCTCATTTAAGGTATCTTAGTCCCTCCTGAGGAGGTACTTGAAGTATACGTAAAATGATGGATCCTTGAGGACTCTTTTGTGCTTCCTTTACACATGGTTTGTGATGCTCATGGTTGAGTACCTATTATGAGGTCCTTGCTGCACTCATTTGGTCTCCCATCCTCACTTGGCTTTGGGTTTTGTTTTACCTTTCATTTTGGTTTAGTTTTGTTGGTGTGGTTGATGTTGTTTGACTTAGGTCATTTCATCCCACTTTTGGTGCATCTTTGTGTAGTTTGTTCTTGTTTGATTGATTTCTTCTTATGTTCTCTTCTTATTTTCTTTTCTTGCATTTCCATATGCATTCTTGGTTGAGATGAGCTTGTGGAGGCTACTTCCCCACACTATTTTCCTCCCACTTTCATTTTATTTGTGCATCTTATGTTTGCATCTTCATTTGCATATGCATTCTTCTTCTTCTTTTGCCTTTCTTTGCCATGCTCCCCATAAGTTCTCTAACCTCTTGAGGTTATGATAGACATTAGGTGCCTAAACATGCATGATAACATTAGGTAGTTTCCTTTTGAATCCCAACTCTAAGTCCATTTTGCATGATAACTTTTAGGATTGATTAGTCTCCCATTAGTGTTCCCTCTTCTCTTCTCATCTTCAAACATTTATAAAACACTTAATAAAGGATGACAAGTGTTGTACGCTACAAGCCATAAGCTATTTGGGAAATGATGATTGGGTGGTTGCCTCTCAATTGTCTAGAATGTTAGTATATGTCCTTTGGACGATATATGACGCATTCGCTCCTAAGTCATAGTCTTTAGTGCAACATGAGTTACAAATCAAGTTCAAAACACTTCTTTTCTAAAAAATACAAAAACATTTCAAATTTTTTTCATCCTCCAGGATCTTAATCAGGAAAATATTTTCAGATAAAATAGTGTCGTTAACTTTTAGTTCTACCGCAAACGGTAACGCCTAAGTCTCCAATGGTCGAGCTGCATACACCAACTGCTAGAACTACTTGTTAACCCTACTCGGGCCTAAAAACGTTTGAACCAACCTGTGGTCCTTTTAGCCCGAACTACATTTGCTCTGATATTTCATACCAGATGAAAGTACGTAGGCACGAGACGCGATGTCTCGGCGAGCAACCTTCTCCCTTCTTTACCCGTAGTTAGTCGAACTACGTTGACTCTGACTTTCCCATTGCACGAGGGAGTATGTAGGCACAGAGCGGCAATGCTCTACCGAGTCACTTCTATTTTCTTTTTCTTTTGTCCCTTGAACTTTAGCTAGATAGTATCAACACACCCTTTTAGATAGACAACAATGCGTGGATCCCTTCGAGTACGACGGACGTGAGGGATGCTAATACCTTCCCCTTGCGTAACCGACTCCTGAATCCAGACATGGTTGCGATGACCTTGTCTTTCCCTTTCTCGTTAGGTTTTTCCGATCGTTTCCTTTCCCTCTCTTTGGGATAAATAACAAAAGTGGCGAGTCTTCTGTTTTTCCGCCGGTTGTTTTTCGCAGTTGCGACAGCTGGGGACTCTGGTTCCCTATGCGAGTCAATCCTAACGCTTGCCTGTTTATCTTTGGGTGTTGTATATATGTGCTTTATTTATCTTTCTCGCATTTATTTTTAGCATCATATATCATTACTGCTGTGCTGTGGGGAGGGAAGTTCCACTAAGTGATAAGCCGGACCTGGGCTTGAGTACAAACATAGTAGTAGAAGCAAAAAATAGTGGTGAACCTGTATGTTAGGCATGCACTAGTTCCCATGAAATTTGCGCTCAGACGAGATTCTCTTTGATGACTTTCTTTCCAGCCCAGTGGGCCGTTGAGAGGATTTCAGATTTGTGGGTTGTCGACTCTGGGGACCGATCATTTGTGATTCAGCTAAGTGAGGCCTCTTCGCGAGATGATGATGCCAAACCAGAAATGGTAAATGTATCATCATTTTTTGAAAGTCTGTGACGTTGATGAACGCATAGGATGCCGAACCTTGTCCGTGGATAGGTCCATACCTGTGAGAGGGATTGAGTTATGCAGGAAACTTTGGCTTTCAGAATACACGGTTCTTTACAGTGTGAATCTGTTTATCAGTGGGTCCTATTGTCGGAACTTTGTTCTTGCTAAGGCGAAGCGCTGGTTCTTCTCAACCAACAGAACAACAGTCTTGATCCGTTGTTTGCATTTGCATTTGCATTCTCATTTGCATTTCATTAACATGTGTCTATGTTGTAGGTGTATATTTCCTCTTTGATTCTGGTGATCTTGTTCTCTTATTGTTGACATGGAGCCCTTGAGAAGGTCCCTAGCCTACAAGTTTCCTACGCCTGATATTAAAACTCTACGAAGTTTGATTTCTTTAGCTGACAAGAAGGTTATGGAAGATTTCAGGCAGTCTTATGGGAGGCTTTTGAGTGTGGTTTGTAAACCTTCTTTGGATGAATTGAATGGCCTTCAGACGTTGCTACAATTCTATAATCCTCAGTTGCGAGGCTTCACCTTTCAGAGTTATGTGCTGGCACCAATGTTGGAGGAGTTTTCTGCACTGCTAGGAGTGCCCGTCTTGAACCAGATACCATTCTATCATGTTGAGCGAGATCCAGATCTAAATGAACTTTCTAAAGCCTTACATGTGGATACCTCTAAGTTGAAAGGGAAGTTAGCTAGTAGGAATGGCATGTTTGGGTTTCCGTTACCTTTTCTTGTGGATAAGGCTCGACAGTTTGCTAAGAAAGGTTGTTGGGTGGTATTCAGCGCTATATTGTCCCTATGTATTTATGGCATTCTTTTATTCCCGAATATCCCAGACTTCGTAGATGTGGATGCATTTCATATCTTTTCTTCGAAGAATCCCATACCTACTCTGTTAGGTGATGTTTATCATTCCGTACATTACAAGAACGAGAACAGGAGAGGGAAAAGTGTATCTTGTTGCGCACCTTTACTCTATATATGGTTCATGAGCCACCTTCCCAAGACGGGTCCGTTCTCTGTTACTGCAGGTACATCGAAATGGTCTGAGCGCTTGATGAGGTTGTTTGTCGAAGACATTATTTGGTTTGATAGGGATGTATTGGGCATTGAGATTATTTATAGTTGTGGAAGCTTTCCTAACGTCCCGCTGGTCGGAAGGAAGGGTTGCATAAACTATAACCCGTCCATTGCTATCAGACAGTTTGGGTATGCACTGAGAGGTCCTCCGAAGGATGAAGAGATACAGTAATCTCTGTATCTCACTGGTTTGTTGGAGGGGGATACCTTAGCTAGAGTTGAGCATGCCTGGAGTAATGTCCACAGGAGAGGAAAGGTTGCCTTGGGAAAGAGTAATAGTCAAGCGTACAACCCTTATTTGGTTTGGATTCAGAGTAGAGCCAAGGAGTTGATGATGCCATATTGTCATACCCTAAATTTGTCCTACCCTTTTGTATACATATTTTCGCATTTACTATTTCATGCCGTTTAGACACGTATCCACCCGTAATAGAGCCTTTTTTTAAATCTCGATTATTTTGCCCAATGGGGGCGTAACACGTGGCCTGAGGGGCATTTTGGTAAATTTTGTTTCCATATTTATTTTCCTATTTTTTGCAGATATTATCTTTTTGTTTATATTTTTTTATTTTATCATTTATTTAATTTAATTAGGTGTAGAATTGTTTATTTGAATAATTTTATTTTTATTTTTTATTAGAAGTTAGATAGATACTTTTTTTTAAAGATTTAACATTAGAATTAAATTTCTTTTATTTAATATTTATCTTAATTAGAGTAGAATTTTATTTGTATTTTTTTTAAAAAAATAGTTCATTAAGTTTTCTAGTTTTTAGTAGACTTCTTTTATATGGTTATTGGAGCATTTTATTTATTATTGATTAGATTATTGGTAGTTAATTATCTTTTCTTTTTTATTATTTATTTATTTAGATTAATATTAACTTTGTTAGATTTTTTTTGAAATTAATTAAAGTGTTTAGAATCATCTTTTTTTTCCAGTTATTTATTATTTTATTAGATTATTAGTAATTAATTATCATCTTTTTGTTCATTTATTTATTCAGATTTAGTTTAATTTAATTAGGTTTTTTAGATTTTTATTAGTTAATATTAGTTAGGTGTTGTTTTAACTTTTAAGTGTTAACATTTTAATAGTCTGTGTTTATTTAATTAAGTCAGTTTTTAACTCTTTCTCTTCTATTAATCCATAATTAATTAATTGGCAGTTACAATGAGATCATTTGGTCCACTAGTCAAATTGTGCAGGCCCATTAGGTCATCTGTGCCACTTGTCAGCAGGCTATAAAGCCTAGTCTCTTCCCTCATTAAGGGAGGACGCGTTTTCCCAAACACAAAACCCAAACAGCCGCCACCTAACCCTAGCTGCTACAGTACCAAACCCTAACCCTAGTTGCTACAATACCAAACCCTAACCCTAGCGGACACGTACCCCAAAATCCCCATGCAAATGCCTTTTCACACCGCCAGGCAAATTACACGGATCAAATCCCACCGGAAAATTCATGGAATCGCCGGAAAGTCCATCGTGTTCATAGTGTTCATCCATGGTTTTCCAGACTTTCTTCACCTGTTCATCCATGTTCTTCGTGTTCATACCCAATTCACCAGAAACATTCAATAACCTTCATGCGTTCATATCATTTTCTAGATTTGCTTCATAAATCTTCATCCTTGCTCATGTTTTTTTCCAGAAATTCATAGATCCTCATAAAAATTCATCATTTTCGTATAACATTTCCGGATCATTTCTTCACGTGTTCATACACTTCGCCAAATTCATCAACAGACTTTAAAATTCAACAAGTTTCTGGATCCGTTCAACCTCCATCAAATCTTCGCGGATCTAACTAACCCAAATCTCCATATTAAACTTCAAATTTCACAAAATCACTGCTCACCGAATCTCATTACCTTCAAATACATCCACAAGCTTTGTATCTCCAGATCTAAACCGTCAAACTCAAAACTCATCGAACACCGACAAATGCATCCAATGTCGAACTGATCTCGAGCCAAGCTTCTCCACAGCCGCATCGTGAGTCCCCGTCTTCCTTGTGGGATCTAACATGCAACGCATAGAGCTTCAACAACGTTTGTAGATCGCCATCTTCTCGAAGGTAATACACCATAGAACTTCGCAAACAAACTTAGATCATCAATTTCCATCTCGAAACCATTCAAACTCGTTTTTGTCGCCGTTTGCTCTTCTACTCGGCCTGTGTCATTTCTCGTGTTTAGCAACATGCGAGCCATAGCGAGACTTGGAAAAGGATTTTTTAAGATTTGAGGTGACAAAGAGGTGGAAGGTTTACTGTCGAAGGAGTTGACCTTGAAGCAGAGATAGAGACAAAGGAAGGAGACGACGGCGGATTAGGGTTCGTGAAGCCAAGGAGATGCTTCAATCGGACATCATATGGACTAGTGGGCCTTTCAGGCCCATTTCTGTTTTTTTTCTCAGTTTGCACCTTGTTTTTTTATGCCCACCCTGTTATTTCATTTTGCTGTTATTCTAGAACTGGGCTCAAGGCCCAACCGTATGAATTCCATAGCATACTCCCCTTTTTTCGTTAGGGCTCCCCCCTTGTTGTTATTGTTGATTTTGGGCCAAGCCCAATTGTTTTTCTGGATGCACCCCTTTATGGCTACTATACCTCCTCTGTTTTACCTTTCATATTTTGCTCTATAAATTTTTTTTAGAATAATTATAGCATATATCAAAATATTTTTTTTTAAAAAAAACTCACTTTCAAGATGTTTTTTAATCTTTATTTTAAATTTATTTTCATTACTAAAATATATTTTCAAACTCATTTTTAATAAAAAAAAAACTAATATCTTTCTAGCTTTTTATTTTAACTTACTAAAGTATTTTCCTTTCAAATTTATTTTAAAATTAATAGTTTTTTTTTTTAGTCCTTATGTAAATTTAATTTTTCACTAAAATAATTTCTTAAATCAAACCATGAGAGATTAAATCCTTGAAGTCTAGCACTTCTTGAATTTTTTTGGATAATCATTATTGGGGTGTACACCTTAAATAATACATTATTCGACTTCTCATTTTTAAAATATTCTCTTTTTGAATAAAGAAATATCATAAGAATCTAGCATTCTGTGTGATATTTCCGCTGTTCATCCAAACATTTTCAAATAAAAATGGTGTTATTGAGATCTAGCATCTCGATAATACTCCGATTAATTGATTGTGAGGCCGACGTCTCATTTATCAAATAATTGTCACTTCTCCTAAAAATTATTTTTACACCTCGTTTCACTGCAAACTATTTCAAAACATTTTTTCAACTTTTTTCTCGAAAAATTCCAAAAGAGGGAGATTCTTGAAATCTAGCATTTCTTGGATCTTCGAGTGAATAATTCTCGAGGCACGCTCTTGAGTTGTTATTCATTCAATCTTTTGATTTTCTCAAACACATTCTCAACGACTTTTTGATCAAAACTCCGAAAGAAGGAGGTACTTGGAATCTAGCATTCCTTGTATCTTCGAGTGAATAATTCTCGATGCACGCCTTTGAGTTGTTATTCACTCAACCTTTCGACTTTGCCAAACTCAATCATTTTCCAAACATTCTCCTAAGTCGAAGGCTCGTACGCATTCGCAACCCACATTTCGTACATTTCATTCACAACTCCTCATGGTTTCGATATTAGGGGCACCCTCAGGGACTAATATCATTTCTCACAATCCTAACCCTTGACACGTCGTCAAGTCGGTTTCATTTTCAAACAAATCCTCGATACGTCGTCGAGCTACTTTAAAACAACTTCCTTTTGGCCTCGCATGCCATCTTTCGATTCGATCTTTTCACATACGTTTTTTTAAACTTACGAAAGAGGGATGTTCTTAGAATCTAGCATTCTTTGAATATTCGAATGAGAAACTCTCGAGGCGCGCCCTTGAGTTGTTATTAATTCATTCTTTCGATTTCAAAACATCCAACTCTTTATCTTTAACTTATTCAGTCAATTCTCGAAAGAACTGAGTTCTTGGAATCCCGCATTCTTTGAATTCTTGAGTGACAAGCTCTCGAGGCACGCCCTTGGGTTGCTTGTCGGTCACTCTTTCGTTTTCTTCCAACCTATTCAACCTCATATTTTCGTGGTTGTTACCACGACCTACGACTTCTCTGATTCTTCATTCTCTTCCGAATGTAAGATACGTAGGCACAAGATCGCGATGATCTTGGCGAGCACACTTCCATTTTTCTCCCCCATTCTACCTCCCCTCCATTTTCCATTTCCCCGTATCCATTTCGTGGTTGTTACCACGAACTACGACTGCTCTGATTCTTCATTCTCGTCTGAATGTAAGATACGTAGGCACAAGATCGTGATGATCTTGGCGATCAAACTTCTATCTTTCTTCATTATTCTTTCCACACAGCCTCAATCCTTGGCGAGCACCCTATCCTCTAACCACCCATCTCTCCTTTGCGTCTTTAACCTTTTAACCTACCAATTCCACCTTTATCAACGAGAAGAAAAACAAGTAAACCTAAACAATACTCCCCACATTTACCTTAAGAGGTTCCCGTCGAGTACGACGGACGTGAGGGGTGCTAATATCTTCCCCTCATGTAACCGACTCCCGAACCCGGAACATGGTTGCGACAGCCCTGTTCCTATCCTTTCGTTTTAAGAGGTTTTCTCGATATTTTCCTCTCCCGTTTATTCGGGAAAAATAAAGTTCGGTGGCGACTCTGTCGAACCGCATTTCCGCGCCTTTCGCGCGAGGGTCGTATGTCCGAAATGTCTCCGTGATTTTTCGAGGTGCGACAGCTGGCGACTCTGTTGGGGACGTTTTGCTCCATGCAAAGAGAGAGTCGAGCCTATCTTTTGGTTTGTGAGGAGTGTTTGTTTGCTTTCCTTTTCGTTTATGTATTTGTTCTCTTATAGATTTTGTTTGTGCTTGTTATCTTTGCCTGTTGGTTCTTGGGACGACATCATGAGTAAAGCTCTATACCCGAGCTTTGGTAAAAGCAGAGAGAACACATAGTTTAGAATTGGTAGTCGAGTAGTGTTAGTCTCCGAGGACTTGCTCCTTGTGTGCCTAGCATGAAAGCTCCTCCAGAGGAGACCTATTCGTAGATCTTGTCGTAACGCAGCTAGCCTGTCACACGACTTGATTAATGAAGGGTCCGTGATTCTGGGAACCTTTTGTTAGCACCAGTTCCGATATTGGTGGTCGTGTAATGTTAGTCTCCAAGGACTCGCTCCTTGTGCGCCTAGCACGAGGACCCCACTCAGGAGAGAACTTATCGTCATTATCGTCGTAATACAGCCAGCCTGTTGCGTGACGCTAATACGACTAGTGTCCGTGATCCTGGGAACCAAACATAGAAACCATCCCGTAAGTGGGTTTATGGGTAGAATGTTTAGATCTTCCCGCATAGGTCGTACATGTCAATGTTCTTTGAGCAGGAATTATGGTTACTTATCTATTACAGTTACTAGCTTCAGGAGCTGTTTGAATTATGATCCTGCGATCCTGGATCTTGTATCTTGCATTACATCTTGCATATCATTTGCATTGCATTTCATATGTTGTGCATTTTGCATTTCCAGTCCTTCAATAGAATCTTATGTCTTCGTTCCTTCCTCTCCAATAAATCAAGCTGATTCCTCGACACCAATACGCAACTAGAGCCAATACCAGACGAATGATGGAGCAGATTCAACAGGAGCAAGTCGCCTTCAGGGAAGAGTTGGATTCCATGAAAGGAAAGATCGACCAGATCCTCGAAGCCATCCTCGCGACCAGAAGAGAGGAAGAACAACGTGAAGCCGCTGCTGTCGTCAACAATGGCCAAGGACAAGGGTCTACTGCCATCCCTTTGGTTCCAATTCCAAACCCTCATGGAATGCCGTTGAACTTCAACAACGCAGTCGAAGGAAACACTTCAGCCAATCCTAGTGCCCGGAGTTACCATTGGAGCCATCCCGCAGGCCCAGCCTACTGCTGTGCAAATCCCGGTTCCTCATATCGAAGATACTTTGATGGATCAGTATGACGATGTTCAGAACTATCATGCTGCTATTCCCATCGCCAGTCCTGTTGCCGCCCAGGATTCAGAAGCCATGAAGATGTGCCGAGATCTAGCCGAGAAACTCCGAGCCATGGAGGAGCATAACTCAAATTCTTTCAGTGCTCTGGAATTGTGCTTGGTGCCTGATGTTGTCATTCCTCCCAAGTTCAAGGTGCCCGAATTTTCAAAGTACAAAGGCCTCAGTTTCCCAAACATTCATCTGAAGATGTACTGTCGCAAGATGGCTGCCTATCCCAGAGACGAGAAGCTCATGATCCATTGCTTCCAGGACAGCTTGTCCGGGGCATCACTCGAGTGGTATATGCAGCTGGAACGTAACAGTGTGCGCACTTGGGCCGAGCTAGCCGATGCATTTGTCAAGCAGTATAAGTACAATACCGATCTCGCTCCAAACCGTACTCAGCTTCAGAGTATGACTCAGAAGGACATCGAATCCTTCAAGGAGTACGCGCAACGATGGAGAGAGCTATCCGCAAGGGTGCATCCACCTCTTGTTGACCGTGAACTGATTGACATCTTCATGGGTACTTTACAAGGCCAGTATTACGAAAAGTTGATCGGTAGTGTCTCCGCTGGATTCTCTAACTTGGTGATCGTCGGTGAGAGAATTGAAGAAGGGCTGAAGAGTTAGAAGATCCCAGGAGGTTCTAACAGCCAGGCTACTGCCAAGAAGCCTTTCAACGGATACAAGAAGAAAGAGGGCGAGACAAATGCCATCTTTTTGCAGAAAGGGCAAGCTTCTCAACAAGCTCCTGCCCCTATGCCTTATCAAGTTCCATACTATCAGTATCCATATGTTGCTGCTGCGTAATATGCTCCAACGCCTTATCATCCAGCTGTTCAAGCAGTGCAAGCTCAGATGCCACGGCAACAGGCTCCTCAGCAACAGGCCTACAATCAGCAAGGATACCAATATCCTCCTCAGCAACAGCAGATGCAAGCTACTCAGCAACGACAAGGTACTCGCCCACAACGTCCGCAGAGAACATGGAGACCAGATAGAGTCTTTGATCGTCTACCAACGAAATATGCTAGTATCTTTGCTCAGTTGATAGAGAAAAAGGCTATTTTTCCAAGAGATTTGGCTCCTCCAACTATCATTCTTGCCGACTACGATGCAAATGCTCATTGTGAGTTTCATAAGGGCGCTCCAGGTCACACCATTGAGGACTGCAGGGCTTTCAAGCACATAATTCAAGACATGATCGATAGGGATGCTATCAACTTCAATGGAAAGTCTCCGAATATCATCAACGATCCGTTGCCATCGACCAGCTAGTGCCAACATCAAATCCAATCAAGTCAAGTTTATCCCAAAGAAGGCAGTCATGATGCCATTTCATATTACGCATTTCTTATATTTGTCTTTGTTTGTTTAAGTACTGTATGCTTTGAACAATTGCCTTTCGTATTTGGTTTTCATTAATGTACCGTTTATGCGTGTTTTGAATTGGTTATGTCGTATTCACTCATTTTCACTTATCACCGACACACTTATTTACTCCCCTCTATTCACCGTTGTTTAGCTTGATTTGAGGGAGGATGATGAAAACGAGATACCCATAATTGCAAACCGTATGCTTTTAGATAGAATCTCGTCAATGATGTACAGGCATTGCTTCAATTCCCCAAACACTGGAGATTTAAGG
The DNA here is from genome assembly GCA_963859935.3 of Lathyrus sativus. Classification (NCBI taxonomy): domain Eukaryota; kingdom Viridiplantae; phylum Streptophyta; class Magnoliopsida; order Fabales; family Fabaceae; genus Lathyrus; species Lathyrus sativus. Next base: position 434,963,438 of record OZ012740.1, on the reverse strand, counting down.
AGTTAATCCCTAGTAAACCACTTTGAGCCTAGAAGTAGCAGTTTCCTTCGGATATTCAAACCTTTACACTCAACCTGGGGCAGGGTAGTGTTCAGTTAATTCAACTTCGCACTTGAATCAACAAGCAATGACCCATGACCTGGCAGTCACAACCCTCCAACAAAATCAAAAAAAAAAAATCAAAGGCCTGCTAAGTCAAACACCTCAGAGGGGACTTAGGCAAAATCAAGGCAATCCCGATGGATCTGACAAGCAAAGTCAATGCAAAAGTTAGGGATCAAAAACAAAAGCAAAAGAGGACCCCGAAATCCTCAACAAAAACAAAAAAGGATTCAGTGGCCATCCAGATCAAAGGGGCACTAACTTCCGTCAAAAACCAAAATAAGGTGACTGCCACGTCGAGCAAACCTTGAACCATCAAGTTTATACCGTCAAGACAAGTGTAGGATTAACTGAGCGTAGGACTGGATATCATTAAGAAGAATAGGTGGGTACAAATCATACTTTGAGCCTAACATCCTTTGTTTCACAACCATGAACCAGACCACGTTACAGCCCTCGAAAGACCTAATTGAGGCGAGGTTTATTCTGAAAGCATACTATCGCAAGGTTGCGTAACCTGACTCCTTATATGATTGATAATCATCAGCATTGGTGTCATTTCTCTTGATATATTTTTTCGCACCAATCAAACAACACAACGTTTGGGCTGATGATCCATTCGTCTCACTACCACGACACTTCAATAAAACGACACTTTTTCAAATCTTACATCGAACTTTGCATTAACGTCACCATTTATGAATGTACAATTTTATTTGCAAATCAGTGCTAGGTATTCAAAGACACTCCAACAAGGGGCAATGGAGGAGGAACTTGACTTTCAGTGGCGTACACGAAGCAAGATTATTTCAAAGCCCACAGGCTGGGGCAAATCATTCGAACAACTCGAGCAGGGGCATATCATTACCATATTCAGACTGGGGCAAGACCAAGTCACCCTAATCATCAGGCAGAGCCGCAACCTTCTCTGAAGGAAATTCACAACAAATCACCAAGTACCCAGACTTGGGGCATCCAGGGCGTTATCTTTTGCTTCAATCGTGGCGTCTTCAATAAACTGCGTGTCGAGGAAATCAATCCCTCCCACCACCCAAAGTCCAACTCACCTTGGCAACTACCAGAGGCCACCACGCTGGCGTCTACACCTGCATTTCCCATTACCCGTCTACATCATGTGCATCATACGCATCGCATTCAACATCATAAGTATCCTGCATCATACTCCAATCATACCATACTTCCCAGCTCTTGCATCTCCGCGCGTCAGCATTTGCATTCGCACTTCCACTCATATGGAATATCATTTATCATCCAGCATTCAATTATGCAAGTCAAGGTCCAGGATCAACCTCGAAGAAACTTCAAGACAATCATCAGCCCAGTCAGGGGCATTTTTGCAAGATTGTGGGTTTTGTCCCATGATTTTCAAGAACTTCAAAGTAATCATGAGCCTGGTCAGGGGCAATCTTCTGCAATTGTGGGCTTCCCTCACAAAATTCAAAGTTATTCAAAGCAAGATTCAGCCCAGTCAGGGGCATTTTTCAAAGACCATGGATGTCTCCTATGATGTATTTCAACCTCGTGGTTGATCAGATATGCAAATCAACATTCAGCCTAGTCAGGGGCATACCATTCAAGACCGTGGGCATTCCCACTAAGTTGTTCAAACTTTTGTTGGGCAAATCCAAGAAGTTGTTCAACCTTTTGTTGAGCAAAACAAGACATCAAGACAAACTCAGCCCAGTCGGGGGCATCCTCTTCAGAATTCATGGGCGTAACCATGAAATCATTTCAACAATTACGAACTCCAAGCAAGTCAGTGGTCGTCCCCACTGATTCATTTCAACCCAATCTTCCTCTTGGGTATTTCCCAATGAGTTGTATTCAGCAAACGTGACCGTTGTCAATTGCCTTACTATCATCCTTTTGGTGATAGTCGAACCTCGTCAGTTCAACCTAGCCTGCATCCTTTTGGTGTTGGTAAACTTCAAATCTGTGTTGTCCTATCATCCTTTTGGTGATAGCGACCTGTTTATTTGTGTTTCGCTCCGTCATCCTTTTGGTGAGGGGTCTATCATGGTCATTAATGATAGATTGTGCGATGTGTTTATTTGTGTGTCGCTCCGTCATCCTTTTGGTGGGGGGTCTATCATGGTCATTAATGATAGATTGTGCGATGTGTTTTGTGTTTCGCTCCGTCATCCTTTTGGTGGGGGGTCTATCATGGTCATTAATGATAGATTGTGCGATGTGTCTATTTGTGTTTCGCTCCGTCATCCTTTTGGTGGGGGTTCTATCGTAGTCATTAACGATAGATTGTGCGATTTTGTTTGTGTTTCGCTCCGTCATCCTTTTGGTGGGGGATCTATCATGGTCATTAATGATAGATTGTGCGATGTGTTTATTTGTGTTTCGCTCCGTCATCCTTTTGGTGGTGAGTCTGGCATTTCGTCGATGTCAGATTGTGCGATGTGTGTTTGTGTTTGCCCTATCATCCTTTTGGTGGTAGTGGCTGGTGTGAGTTTTGCTCCGTCATCCTTTTGGTGGTGGGTCTGGCATTTCGTCGATGTCAGATTGGGCGATTGTGTTTTGCTCTACCGTCCTTTTGGTGGTAATAGCCGTGTTCTTTTCTTTCCATCATCCTTTTGGTGATGACGACCTTTTGCCTATTATTTACAGTTTACTCAGAGGTTTACCTCATCCAGCATTTTCAACTCTCAAGCATCTCTCTTTCTTTCGGATAAATTCAGGGTCTTTTTATATCTAATTGACTTCTACCTCAGGAAAACGAACGCCGTAGCAGTTTATTTCCCTAGGTTTAAGCCTATTAGATAGGGGCATCTGTCATACCCTAAATTTGTCCTACCCTTTTGTATACATATTTTCGCATTTACTATTTCATGCCGTTTAGACACGTATCCACCCGTAATAGAGCCTTTTTTTAAATCTCGATTATTTTGCCCAATGGGGGCGTAACACGTGGCCTGAGGGGCATTTTGGTAAATTTTGTTTCCATATTTATTTTCGTATTTTTTGCAGATATTATCTTTTTGTTTATATTTTTTTTATTTTATCATTTATTTAATTTAATTAGGTGTAAAATTGTTTATTTGAATAATTTTATTTTTATTTTTTATTAGAAGTTAGATAGATACTTTTTTTTAAGATTTAACATTAGAATTAAATTTCTTTTATTTAATATTTATCTTAATTAGAGTAGAATTTTATTTGTATTTTTTTAAAAAAAAATAGTTCATTAAGTTTTCTAGTTTTTAGTAGACTTCTTTTATATGGTTATTGGAGCATTTTATTTATTTATTATTGATTAGATTATTGGTAGTTAATTATCTTTTCTTTTTTATTATTTATTTATTTAGATTAATATTAACTTTGTTAGATTTTTTTTTGAAATTAATTAAAGTGTTTAGAATCATCTTTTTTTCCCAGTTATTTATTATTTTATTAGATTATTAGTAATTAATTATCATCTTTTTGTTCATTTATTTATTCAGATTTAGTTTAATTTAATTAGGTTTTTTAGATTTTTATTAGTTAATATTAG
>OZ012740.1:434844813-434872313 GCA_963859935.3 Lathyrus sativus | reverse complement strand
TTTTGGTGCCCGGGCAGGCCAAACGGGAGGCCCCGACGAGGCCGCGGTACGTCGCGTGGGGGAAAACGGATGCAAAATTGAGGCCTTCCCGCAAAATTCGGCGGATTTGGAATTTACAATCGGCGAGGCTAATTTCTTTTGGTCGAGGATCAAATTTTGGGCGGTGCCCGGCTTGGCCGTACGATCCGGACGTGGTCACCGACCGTCCGCGGCGTGGAATTTTGCCTAAAAATTGGGCAAAACTACCACGCGCGCGACTTAGACTTAGACTTAGACTTAGACTTAGACTTTGACGATGACGATGACGATGACGCGCGCGCGTGCGGTTGTTCCAATTGGCCTAGTGCCTTGGTTTTGTTTTTCATGCTTAGCGCGGCGGAACCGGCGTTGTTGGATGCTTCCACTTGCCTGCATGCCTTGGCATGCGGGGTGTGGTACGTTCTGCGATGCTGGATCTTGCTGACGCGGGGGCGTGTGAGTGGCATTGCGGATGTATGTGTTTGCTGGTGTTGCGGTGAAAATTTAATATCAAGCTATTAATTAACTTGAACCGTATTTCTTTTTACAACCGGACTTTTAATTTATCCAAAGGATAGGTCTAAAGAAAGAAAGAACCTTTTGCGCGATGTGACAACAACGCTTTAAGAGATTCGGGGATTCGGGGGTTGGTTTTATCTAGGGAAGGTATTAGCACCCTAAACATCTGTAGTACTCTACAGGAACCTTTTGTTTAATTACTTGCTAAGTTTGTGAATTGTGCACTATGGTTTAAGTTGGGAATAAAAGTAACATAAAGGCCTAAGTGGTTTTCTAAGTTTGCTCGCAAAGGTATCGCACCTTCTGCCTACGTATCCTGACTAGGATAGAATCAGAGCAATCGTAGTTCACCTCACGAGGGGAAAGAACTCTTGATGATGATCAAAGTTCAAAGGGGAACAAACATGACGATGTTTGTGTGGAGTTTGACAAAACTCCCTAAGCTAAATTGAAAAGGGAAAGTAAGAAAATCATGACGATGATTCTTACATAGAGTTGACGAACTCTTTCCTAGGGTTCTAGTTGAAGAACACTCCTAGTATGGGTAGGTTTCTTGGACTTCAAGCAAAGTCTAGAGGTTTCTTAACTAGGGTTAGAGTGACTTAACAAAGTCAAAGGGAAAACAGAGATTTTGGTCCAAGACATTGACAGTCAAGTGGACAGACCTTCCTTTGGAGGAACAGTATTGTCGGCAACTGGATGAAAGCTAACGAGCTTCGTCGCTTGGGGATAAAATAAAATACAAACATTATTCAAACATTCATGGTGACAACCAATACAAAGATTAAAGATGGAAAGCAATGATGACAATCAGAGCAATTGTTTTGGTACGAGAACCGTGACGACAGTTCGCACCTGGAATACCGTTAATAGACAAATGAGATAAACATAAAAATAATTCGAGGTAAAATTCTAACATGTTGACAAACATATATAGACATGATAACAATCAATTTTCCTGAGAAAACACAAGAGGAAACCTTTTAAATTTCATCTGCAACCAAATAGGGTTAGTACAGTTGACGCGCGGATCGCGCACAATCAAACATGGTGAAAAAATAATCAAACATGGAAAATAAAATTATGACATGAAATTACACATTAAAATAAACACAATGAAAAAAGAACGGGTGAAAAACGATAAAAAATGAGAGAGTTACGAATTTTTGAAGTTTATGTACAAAAAATGAGAAAAAGTGGCAGCAAGGGTTATCACAAGGGATTGAACCCATGCCAAGACTGATACACGCGCGAGTCTCTACCGCTGGGGCGGCTGTTACATCCATTAACAAATGTGCATCAATAAATACATAAGGGATGTCTTGAATTTATGGCTGGGCAAAACACATAACCAAACCAAATACGTTTTATACCGTATCTCACTAACCGCTTATCGGATCGAGGCAAATTTTATATGGAAATTGGGTAGAAAAATGAGAGGAAGAGGGTGGTGGTGTTAGTTTTCTGAATTTCTCAATGTAGTGGAAAATTCGAAGGCCCATGCATTTGTAAGTTATGTGATGCATTTTGACGTTTTCCAATCAATCCAAGTGTTTTCAAATCATGGTAATCACACATACAACATTCAACCATAATATAAAATGATGTCACTACCTCAAATTATTTAAATTCCAACAGCATATGTCAATGACATGTGAAGTGCAAAAAAGTGAAGGAAAGATGCGTGAAGGAATCAATTTTCAAATCTAAGCAGATCCTGGCTCAGTGGTTCATATACACAGTACATACATATTATTTAGAGAAGGTTTGATGCTAAAAACCTCTTCAATACACACAGGTAGCGAAGATGACATCTCAAATGCAACACTTTGGTAAAAATGCATTATGAAGTGAGGATCCCATTGCAGTGTGTTTTTAGCCCAAATGATGATATCAACAGTTCAAAAATGAATGATATGAGGTGTGTGACATGTGATTTTGGTGAAAATTCAATTTATGCAAAAAGTAGCATGTGAGTTGAATGAATGAGCTTGGTATGAACATGTGAATGTGAATCTCATGCACAAACTGAGTAAAACTAATCACATAGGCATATTCCAAATATGTATTGAAACAAGTTAAAATGATAAAATCAGAATTTGGATGTTCTATGCAAAGGGTGAGATTCAACTGCTATGATGCGTGATATGAAATGTATAATGCTTGTGAAAATCCTATAACAGTTCTAAATGAAAGTACACACTTCTCAATCCTGGAAACTCATATGTTTTATGCTTCCAATATTTCAGCCTACCACAGCCTGTGCCAAAATGTTGTTTTCAAAATGCTTATTTTCTTCGACTGTGTAGTGCTGAAATAAATATGTCAAGGCAGCATACACTGATGATTTGCAATTGGTTCGTCCAAAACATAAAACAAAAGCTCAACACAAAATATGAATTTGATATAAAATGCCAAGGATAGTATGGATATTAACTAAATCTTAATGTCTAGCATTGGGGTGTTTTATCAGCTTTAAGTTCAAGTAAAGAAAAAAAACAGGATGGAGTAGTGCAAACAGATGTAAAGTATTAAACCATAGTTACTCCTATCCCAAGTATTTAAATGAAAACAGCCCAACATCAACAACATGCCCAACTGATAGAAATAGAATACTAAGCAGCTACAAACATTATCAGAATAAAAGGTACATCAGGACTGATGTGCTCAAAATGTCCAACAACTGCTGTGTTCTAAACAGCCAACCCTAACCCTCGTGTTTCAAACAAACAAATGAGGGTGAGTATTTGGTCAACTGTTTTCCAATGCAACAAACTGCAGTGATCAAAAATTGTTTGTCATTCCACCTGCTATCACAACAACTTCAATGCTGTGGCCGTTTGAGACCCTAAAATGATGTAGACAACCTGCTATGCCCAAGGCAGAATTTTTAAAAGAGCAGTGCTAAACCTATTCACACAGTCCAAGTACCTGGCCTATTCACAACAGGTTTGGGACAGTGAGTTTTAAGGCAAACATGTCAATGGACCCCGCACTCTAAAGAACTAAGGCAAAAGCCCTCTTATTAATCCCCAACAGTTCTGCTTAGGAATAATAAGGGTGTAAATTCCTCAGCTTAGTAATCAACAAACTGGAACTTAGCAGTCTTGAACTCCACAAAACTGGAGCTTTTAATAAGGGTATGGTTTTAAGAAAATTCACACATGGCTGGCCAATGCTGTATCAAACCATCACCCATATTGGAAAACATCTTACTCAGTCTCACGCAGCCAAACTCCAATAACAAGTGGTGGCCTAGAGAGTTTAGCTAACTTCATGATAGGCCAAGACTATTACCAACACAACAACAATACTACCACAAACTGTTTATGAGATCCTGCTGAAACAACAGTTAACAAACTAGCAATTATGACAATCAGGATCTTTGGTATCTAAACATGAACTACACACTTTGTACACACCATAATTGTGAGGATTACGAGAGTGGTATTTGCTGGTATGATAGGTGAAGGCTTGGATCAGAACAGTTTTACTATAGTGCAAAAACTTAAAATGTTGCCCTTATGATATCCATATTTGGCTAGATGACACACCAAGCAAATTGTTTTAGATGACAGTTCTTTATGTTGCTAAATAAATGTAATCCACATTGTCATATAAAGAAAAAGTCTTTTAAGACAGCAAAGACTTATGATACTCATGCATTTGACAGCAAATTTAAGAAACAAAACAACACAACCTTTATTCCAATAGCATGCTGATGATGATTCTTATAGTTGATGAAAATGAATCTACATATGCATATTCTCCTTACTGTCAATATGGAGGCTAAATGAATCTGTCAAGAGTCCACTAAATTGAACCAACACAAACCAGAAAACATAAATGCTATGGAAACCTAGTAGGCTTACTGTTATGAACGTGTTATCAAAGCAGTAGCAGCAAATCACTTTCTCACCAACAGCTATGGTGATAGTCAGCAAAAATGAGAACCTACTCCTAATTCTTTGGTCTTTCACACAGTTCTAGAATAAAACACATTCCCTACCTGATGTGCACTGGTCAAACTGACAGACAAATCAAAGCATATGGCCACTAATCAACAAAACACTCCAAAGTAGGCCTTTGATACAGTTGCAAGAACTCAACAGCTTTACCAACAATCTTGAGCAAGCACATGAATTCTAACAGACTACACAAATAAACTCATACTGCCCTAAGCTATTGATCCCCAATCCAAACTGGGAGATTGTTGACCAAGCCAACCTTCAATCAATTGGCAGCCAGTTTTGATATTTCACAATGCTCACCAAACAGCATAAGATCACAATAAACCAAACAGAAATGTCTTGGCCAACATAGACACTCACACTCCTGATCAAAATCTCTTCAACTGAAAAATACAACCTGGCCCAACTAAACTTAGAACAGCAGGCTATGTTCTACAGGTGTGGTTCAGATTTAGGACTGCAATCCAAACACACTTGGTATTGGGATATATGAGGGATGGACCTAGCTTTGGGATAGTCATCAAACAACAACAGTCCATGACAGTTGGTATGCATCTTGCTCAAACTTTGAGCAAATACCACTTACCTTTCTAAGGGACAGTACTGCTGCAAACAGTTTTTGTGGTAATAAACTCAGTAATATGAACAACATATATATCAACCCTGGCCTGGTTTGAATTTGCAAATAAACCACAAATTATAAGGACATGACCAAGTACACACCTAGCACCCTCCCAAAGTCAGAATCCATACACTTGACCCTTGGATAACTCAAAGCTATTTAAAACAAAACTGAGCCTAAAGGTATGGCTCTAATATATCCTTAACAGACCTGTGGTTCTAAGCACACCAGAAACCTAGCAGTATCACCACATAACCTAATAACATGAAACCAACAACAGTCCAAGTGTTCATAGGTTTGAGGCCTCATCTTCCACAGTTTCATAAATTTTTAAAATACAAAGCAAAACCAACAGCATCACATCACCAAAATCATCAAGTTTGTATATAACAAGTAAACCAGTTTGAATAACAAAATAAGTGAGTTAGCATACCAACAAGACATATGGTCCACACACTTATGTTCATGCTCATGAGGATTTTTATCATTTATTGAAAGCATGTGTTATAAGAATCAAGCAATGTTCATAGTTCAATATGTACCAAAACACTCAAAAATGTCAATTCATGAAATATGATGCTAAAGCTAATAAAGATCAGTTACATACCTGTTAATGATCCTATTTAGCAAGCCAAGAAATGTTGAGAAAACCAGAGACTCCTTGCTTCAATTGTTGGCTTTTGAGTTTTCTTCCACTTTAAGCAATAACACACTTTCAATGCCAAATGAAAAGATATGAACTTCTAATGGTTGGTGAGTGTTTGGACAGTTGATATATGTTATATGTGAGGTGTATGAGTGATCAAAACCTCAAGAAGATGTTTGGAACTCAGTTTGGTGTTTTTGATGGATTTTGGTCAAAGTGAGCCAAGTGAAATGTTGACTTTTTGATTTCTTGTGATTTTTGGTGGTTCAATGGTTTGTACACCTTATATATGTTATTTATAAAGTGTATGGATGATAGTTTGGGTGCTGGAGCATGTAGAACTTGATGTGGTAGAGATTTCACTTCAAGGCCATTTTTGAGTGTTTTGGTGAACTTTGTGATTTTTTGAGAAATTGAAGCAAGATTATGGAATTGTGATGACAGAGGTTATTTGTGGTTTCTATCAGATAAGATGTGTTTTAAATGAGGTGAGGGAGCTCTCCTTTTATAGAGAGAGTGGTTGAGGTGCTTACTAGGGAGGTCTTGCTTAACCATGAAGCAAACTTGATATTTTCAACCACTTACCAACTTGCTTTGCTTTTTCTGATCCTTGGCCACTTCTTTTCATCAAGAGGCAAGCTTAATGATGGTTTTTACTGATGAGAATGCAGGCTAGAGGCTTAGGGAAGGGGCTGGTTCAAATCTTACTTTCCACCTCATGCTTTGAAAAGTCCACTTTTGCAACTTTGGCAATGAAACTTCAAACTTTAATTCCATGATGTTTCCATGATAACTCTCTGTTCTAACATGCTAAGTATGTTCAATATATCAGGTATAAAGAGTTTGGCAAGTTGAAATTGGCTCACTTGAGTGATAGAGGTGCTTTTGCAATATTGGTCAATGTGGGACTAGTATGACAAAATACCAACTTTGAACACATGTATCTCTCAGCTCATAACTCACCTTGAGATGTTCTTGTACAATTTAGAAAGCCCTCACATAGTACTAAAACTTCCATGTTGGCCAGAAATCTTGATTCTATTTGAAACTAGGTGAAAAATGCCCTTGAAGTTGGCTGATTTTAGCTTTTAAAGTGAAAATAACTTCGAAATTTTCTAAGTTATTTTCCCTTTTAGGAATGTTTTTGCTTATATCTCAAAAAGTATGCATTTTCTGGTTGTGGACTAGTATGGGACTTTTGTAGGACTTGTCAAGAGCTTTCAAATGAGACTAGAACCAACTCAATTGGATGTGTGGTTAAGGAGATACGGTTTAGCCCTTTTCAAAACCCTAATTTCCCGATTCCTCGATTACTCTCTCATTCTTGATCCAATGACCATGAAAATTGATATGCAAGTCCATTATGACATAAGGAACAACTTTGATTCACAACTTGGATTCCAATTCTCAAAATTTGAGGAGTTGACTTTTCGGTCAACCGTACGATCGATCGGTGTCGATCGAGTCGCCTGTTGATATTCTGGACCTCCTGGGACTCTGACACTTCTTGAGTAGTCTTTAATAGCCTATATTAACTTCATGGACCTCAATCCCACCATTAAAACATCTTCCAACATCAAAGTCAAACCACAGTTGATTTTCCACTGGTTAAAAACCCTAATCGGGGCCTCCTGACTGCACTGTTCTTGATTCTGAAACGATTTCTTCAAATTTACTTCCCATTTGACTTTGATATTATCTTTGATTTCATTCCATGATTGAATTGGCCCAACTCATTGGTTGATCATCCCTTGATTGTTTTGAATTTGTCGGTGCGAGAACCCTGATTCATCTGTAACTTGACAATAATAAACTTGCACTGATTTAGGGTTAGATAATTTATGATCATGCTTCTAAAAATGATAATGAGGATCTAAGGGGTCAAAATTTGGGGTACAACAGTTGCCCCTATTTAAATATCTTCACGAGATGACTGAGAGATGACAATTCTCGGAAAATCGCAGTGAAAGGTATTTAAATATAGATAACCAGAAATTTTGTCCCTTAGATCCGATGCCATGCTAAAGGACAAGTTATGATATGCCATGCACTCTAAATGATTTTTTATGATGCTTGAATGCAAACAACATAGACGCAACGATAATGATAAAAGAAACAGTAAACAAACAGTGACAAATACAAGGACTCGACACTGGGGACTCGTACTGAAAAACTAAATTAACAGTTCAGACATGACTGCTAGCGTAAGAAGGAAAACTTCACATGGGGAAGAGACAAATCCGATAAAGATGACAATCTTATTGGAACCGAGGTACTCCACCGGGGAGACTAGTAGACTTCTACTGGGGAAATGAAAAAATTAATTCCATCGGGAAAAGAGAATCAGGATTCATTGGGGAAGCGAAAGACTGGATACAACCTCACTGGGGATGATCAGATGAGGAACTTCCTATAGTGAAGAGTTCAAACGGGATCTTCAGGAATGGACTAGAAATAAGACTAATCACACGTGGAGGATACTAGTGACGACTAGATCTCCGAGACTTGTCTGGGAACATGGATCAACTGGGGATACATCCTCAGCTTCTGCAAATAGGTCACACCGTGCTGGTAATCAATAGACTTCCTGGGGAGTTGGTAACGACCAGAATTCCAAGCGATGCCAGTGACGACTAGTCTTTTAATGGTGATTGGTGACGACCAAATCAGGGTTCCAATAACGATTGGTTTTAAACAATGCTAGTTACGACTGGATTTTTAATGAAGATGGTGACGACCATACTGGGGAATACCAATGACAATTGGTTGTACAAAAATGCTAGGGATCACCAGATCTTCTAGCTGGAGATTGGTGATAACCAAACTGAAATAGACTTCCAAGTAACGATTGGACTCTAGATGATGATACCAGTTACGACTGGGTTTCAAAGGGAAAAATTGGTTAAAACCTCAAGATACCAATGACGATTGGATTTAGGCAGTGCCAGTGACGACTGGACTTCATGGGGAAAGTTAGTGACAACTAACAAGATACCAATAATAATTGGAACAATACCAGTGACGACTGGATTTACTGGGGAAAAGGTTGGTAACGACCAGACCAAAAGGCGCCAATGACAATTGGACTTTTATTTAGTGCCAGTGACGACTGGACTTACTTGGAAACGAAGTGAGTAACAATTTAGACTTTGCGGGGATTAATAGATGATGACTAACCCGGGGAACAAACGAATCACACTGATCCCACGATGAGGGGTGTACGTAGACTTGGGAAATAAACCCGAAGACCTACTGGGGAATAAAGTCTGTAGGTAAATTTTGCTAAGGTGAATTCAACAGATGTCCAGAAATACTTCGCTGGGGGAGGAACCTTCATATCATCACAAGAAATCCTGAGGGATAATCTTCAATTTTGGTAATCATGCACGGCCAAAGGACTCTTCGTCGCCCAACTTGCTAGCGTTTCATTGGGGAATGTAAATCCTGACTGTGTATCAAGACTCCTGCTACCCTGAAGTTTCGGGGAGTGTATGATTTTCCTCGAGTCTTTCCACAAGTTAAAACATTTTGTAAAATATTTCCAAGTTATTTATTTTTTCACAAAAAATTTGGATTTTAATGCTTTCAAAAATAATCGTTGATTAACGAACGGTATTTTGCATAACAAAGAAAATAAGGAACTGATAATTTGCACAAGACAGAGAGGCTCAAAAGGATGATTTTATTTAAAGGATGAAATCTTGCCAATGACAATATTCCATGGAAATTTTTACAAGTAAAATGGCAAAAGTGGATAAGGTTACATTGAATCCTGTGACCTAACTATCCCTAAAGACTAGAATTCTCCAAGATCCTTGCTTCTGACGAGAGCTGTTGAGATGAATTTTTGTTGAATCTGCAGTGTTGATGCCTTCGTCTGATGCAGCGAAACGCCTTTGTCCCTAATTTTTGCTTGGATCGCCCTTTCGGGTTTTCAATCCACCGGGACGCTCATTTTTGCCTAAGCCGCCCTTTCGGGTTTTCAACTTAGCGAGCTTTTTGATTTCTTTTCTCTTTTTTCTTTCCTTCTCTTTTGCATAAACCGTTCTTTTGGATTTTCCGGTTTATCGGGTACTTTTTAGGCGTAATATTTCCGAACTGCGTCAGAGTTTATCGGGTGTGTAAGTTGTTCTCCGTCCATGGTAGTAAGGATCAGTGAACCTCCGGAGAATACTGTCTTCACAATAAAGGGGCCATCATAATTAGGCATCCACTTCCCTCTTGCGTCTTTGTGAACTGGTAAGATCTTCTTGAGCACAAGTTCTCCTTCGCGGAATTCTCTGATACGGACCTTTTTATCGAACGCCCTCTTGATTCTTTTTTGATACAACTGGCCGTGACACATCGCAGACATGCGCTTTTCATCGATGAGATTCAGCTGATCAAATCTTTCTTTAATCCATTCTGCCTCTTCTAACTTGGTTTCCATGATGACTCTGAGGGATGGTATCTCGACCTCGATGGGAAGAACTGCGTCCATTCCATAGACCAGAGAAAAGGGGGTTGCCCCTGTGGAAGTGCGGACGGAGGTTCTGTATCCGTGCAGGGCAAATGGTAACATTTCATGCCAATCTTTGTAGGTTTTAACCATTTTCTGCAAGATCTTCTTGATGTTTTTATTTGCAGCTTCCACAGCTCCATTCATCTTTGGACGGTAAGGGGAAGAGTGGTGGTGTTCGATTTTGAAGTCATCACATAATTCTTTCATAACTTTGTTGTTCAGATTGGTACCGTTGTCTGTTATAATTCTGCTTGGGATCCCGTAGCGACAGATGATCTCCTTTTTAATGAAACGAGCCACCACTTGACGTGTAACATTGGTGTAAGATACAGCTTCAACCCATTTTGTGAAATAGTCGATGGCGACCAGAATGAAACGGTGTCCATTTGAAGCTTTCGGTTCAATTGCCCCAATCATGTCGATGCCCCACATAGAGAAAGGCCATGGCGACGATAGTACATTCAACAGTGTTGGAGGCACATGCATTTTGTCTGCGTAGATCTGACATTTGTGACACTTTCTGGCGTATTGAATACAGTCAGTTTCCAAGGTCAACCAGTAGTAACCAGCTCTCAAGATCTTTCTGGACATGGCGTATCCGTTGGCGTGAGTACCAAACATTCCTTCATGAACATCTTTCATTAACAAGTCCGCTTCTCTTTTGTCAACACATCTGAGTAAGACCATATCATGATTTCTTTTGTAAAGTACACCATTGCTGAGGAAGAATTTGGATGCTAATCGCCTTAGTGTTTTCTTGTCAAGTGCCGTAGCATCTGTGGGATATTCTTGCTTCAACAGATAATTCTTTATATCATGATACCAGGGCTTGCCATCGGTTTCTTCTTCAATCATTTGACAGTAAGCAGGCTCTGTCTTGCGTTCAATTTTGATAAGTGTGCCATCGTTGACATCTCTAGTTTTCCACATTGAGGCCAGCATGGCTAAGGCGTCGGCGATGTGATTCTCTGCTCTTGGAACATGTTTAAAGGTGATTTCGTCAAAATACTTGATCGTTTCAACGATATAAGCTCTGTAAGGGATCAGGTTTTCATGTCTTGTCTCCCATTCACCCGTGACTTGGTATATAACCAATGCTGAGTCTCCACTGACTTCGAGATTTTTGATTTGGAGATCAATGGCTGCTTTGAGACCAAGGATACATGCTTCGTATTCAGCAATGTTGTTTGTACAATCAAAGTCTAGTCTGGCTGTAAACGGAGTGTAACCACCTTCAGGATTCATTAAAACTGCACCCACGCCATGTCCGCTATAATTGGAGGAACCGTCGAACATCATTTTCCACCAATTCTCTGTCTGTTGACCTTTGTCAGAACTTGTTTCTTCACAATCTTTTACTAACATGATATCTTCATCCGGAAAATCAAACTTTAGAGGTTCATAATCTTCGACAGGTTGATCTGCGAGATATTCTGATAACACACTGCCTTTGATAGATTTCTGAGCCACATATTGAATATCATATTCTGATAGTAGCATATGCCACCGGGCGAGTCTTCCGGTTTGTGCAGGTTTCTCAAAGATGTACTTTATGGGATCCATTTTCGAGATCAATAAAGTGGTGTGACAAATCATATACTGCCTCAAACGCTTAGCGGCCCATGCTAAAGCACAACAAGTCTTTTCTAGGAGTGAGTATCTGCTTTCGCAATCAGTAAACTTCTTGCTCAGATAATAAATGGCATGTTCTTTCCGTCCAGATTTGTCTTGTTGACCCAGAACGCAACCCATTGAGTTTTCAAGCACTGTCAAATACATAAAGAGAGGCTTTCCCGGAACGGGTGGTATCAAAATTGGAGGTTCTTGGAGATAACCTTTGATTTTATCGAACACTGTTTGACAATCAGAATTCCATACGATCGTTTGATCCTTTCGTAACAACTTGAAGATCGGTTCACAGGTGGGGGTCATATTGGAAATGAACCTGGATATGTAATTCAACCTTCCAAGGAAGCTTCTAACCTGATTTTCGGTCCGCGGAGCTGGCATGTCTTGGATGGCACGGACTTTGTCTGGATCCACCTCAATCCCCTTGTGGCTGACAATAAAACCGAGTAATTTTCCTGATCTGACCCCGAAAGTGCATTTTGCGGGATTCAACCTCAACTGATATTTCCGGAGTCTTTTGAATAACTTCACCAAATGTTCTAGATGGTCTTCTTCATTTTGAGACTTGGCGATCATGTCATCCACATATACTTCTATTTCTTTGTGCATCATGTCGTGGAACAAAGCCACCATAGCTCTTTGATAAGTTGCGCCTGCATTCCTTAAACCGAATGGCATAACCTTATAACAATAAGTGCCCCATGGAGTGATGAAGGTTGTTTTTTCCATGTCGTCAGGATCCATTTTGATTTGATTGTAACCAGAGAAACCGTCCATAAAGGAAAACACTGCAAACCGAGCTGTATTATCTACCAAAGTATCAATATGTGGTAGAGGGAAGTCGTCTTTTGGACTGGCTTTGTTTAAATCTCGATAATCCACACACATCCTTACCTTTCCATCTTTCTTTGGTACAGGAACAATGTTGGCTACCCATTCTGGATACTTGGCCACTGCAAGGAAGCCTGCATCAATCTTCTTTTTTACCTCATCTCTGATTTTAAGAGCCATGTCGGGTCTGGTTCTTCTGAGTTTCTGTTTAACCGGAGGGCATTCAGGTCGGAGTGGTAACTTGTGAACCACTATGTCTGTATCCAAACCAGGCATATCCTGATAAGACCAAGCAAACACGTCTACATATTCTCTTAAGAGTTCTTTTAACTGCTGTTTTACTTCTGCCCCTAGGGCTGCCCCAATTTTGACTTCTTTTTTGTCTCCTTCTGTGCCAAGATTAATGACCTCCAAATGTTCCTTGTGTGGTTGAAGCTCTGCATCCTCTTTTTGGGCCAATCTTACCAGTTCATCAGGAATTTCACAGTCCTCATCCTCGTCTTCAGCTTGGTAAATTGGTGAATCAAGGCCAGGAGGAGATGCATGGTCACAGGATTCAATGGGGTTATGGTCATCACTGCATGTTTGAAGGGTTTATTTTATTAAAACACACAATCAACAAATGCAACACACACAGAGAAAGAGAAAATTATTTTTGTTTTGGTTTTCTTTGTATTGCCATTTTTCTTTCAAAGTAAAAGCAAAAGACGGTAAAGAAACAACACGAGGATTTTTAACAAAATAGTCCATTCTCATTGATATTTCTTTGAAAGCATGAGGCCCTTACAAAACATTCCTATAGCCTTGGGCACGGCTATGGAGATTTTAAAAATAACAAAGAAAAACAACAAATTACTTTAACTCGGGAAAAACTACAGGAACTTCGATAGCCTCCCAGTTGTTCAGAGTAGCTTCGTCATGATACACTAGTGCTTCGATGTCTTCACTTTCAAGATTTCCTTCCACGACGTTAATTTGAAAACCGCCACTGATAAATATTTCTTGAATAGCCTTTGGCCGGCTGTTGTCATGCCTCAGTTCTTCACTTTGAGTTGGTTTGTAACCCAACCCCTGGCGGTTCGTCTTCGGCTTTACCTCAATGACCTCTCCCCATCTTGCGGGAGTGCCTTCTTCCAGCGTAGCTTTGGCGCCTTGAGCAGATGCGAAAGTTGGACTACTTTTTGCCACCGTCTCCTCTATCATCACTGCGTTTGCTATTTCTAGTGCTTGGAATGATGTCTCTAGTGCATTCTCTTCTGCTTCAATGTACCGGAATGATGAAAGATTACTGACCATTAATTCTTCTTCACCATGAACAATCACCAGCTTATCATTTACCACAAACTTCATTCTCTGGTGTAGGGTAGAAGTTACCGCCCCTGCTTCATGGATCCAGGGACGTCCCAGTAGGCAGCTATAAGCTGGGTTTATGTCCATCACCTGAAATACAATGTTGAATTCATGGGGTCCCACCAAAATTGGTAATTCTACTTCTCCGATGACCGTCCTCCTCGAACCATCAAAAGCTTTTACAATTAATGAGGTTGGTTTCATCTCTGCCCCGACATAGGCTAGTCTGGCCAGTGATCTTGCGGGTAGTACGTTTAATGAGGATCCTGTGTCGACCAATACTCGTGCCAAAGTATCTTCCTGGCATTTGATGGATATGTGTAGCGCACGGTTGTGATCACGTTTTTCTTTGGGTAACTCGGCGTCGCTGAAGCTTAAAGTATTGCACGCTGTGATGTTAGCTATTACTGAATCAAACTGCCCAAGCGAAATATCCTTAGTGACGTGTGCTTGTCTCAACACCTTCTGTAATGCTTCCCTGTGAGCTGGAGAATTTATCAAGAGTGACAAGATTGATATTTTTGATGGCGTCTGATGAAGCTGATCTATTACCTTGTAATCACTTCTTCGGATAATCCTCAAAAATTCATCATTTTCTTCTTCTGTGCTCGGAGCTTCTTTTTCTTTGATTACCACAGCAGGAATGACTTCCTTTGGAATAGCTACTGATTCTTTTGGCTGATAGATCCGACCGCTGCGGGTCATCTTGCTAGTGCCGGCAATATTGGTCACGTCTTTCTGATTATCTATCTGAACAATCTTTCCCGTTTCTTGGTCTACCACAGTCACATCGTATTTCCACAGAACAGCTTTTGTATTGTCATAATGGAACGGTCTTGGTTTCTGAACTACGATTGGTCGTGGTTGACCTATAGCAGCTCTGTTGAAAACTGGCCTTGCACCCCTGTTAAACACTGGAACTTTCTCTCTTTTCCTGGATAGGTCGAAAACTGGCTCTATTACAGAAACCTCTTCTTTCCTTTCCTTACCACATACTTGTAACATCCCCTCATTTATCAATCTTTGTATATCTTCCCGTATCCCATTACATCCACTGGAACTAACGGTACGTTTTTCACATTGGTTATGAACATCTCCCAACAACCCTGCTTTGGTCAGCTTATCATGCAATGTCTTCAATGGCGTTCTGATTTTTGACACATCATTAATTATCTCTTCATCTGACTTTTCAATGGCATTGACCCCTCCATGGTTTGGCAGTGGGTTACTTTTGACGTTAGGTGGTACATCATCAAAGGACAAGATTTTCTTCTCCATCAACTCTCTTACCAGATGTTTTAAGGCAAAGCAACCTTCTAAGTCATGGCCGGCAGCACCTTCATGGAAAGCACAATGAGCATTTGGGTTATAATGTGGAGATGTGGTATCTGGATTAAGTGGTCTTGTCGTGATCAACCCCTGTTGGACCAAAGATGGATATAACTCAGTGTACGTCATTGGTATTTGTGGAAGTGGAGGTTTTGTTGTTGGCCTCCGGTTCTGGTATTGTTGCCTGGGCTGTGGTACCCTCTGCTGCTGATTTTGTTGAAAGGGCGGAGCGTTGGGCGCTCGTTGATGCCCTTGCTGGTTTTGCTGATACATGGGCGCTGGTCGCCCTGGTTGATAGTTTGCAGTGGAATGGTTGAATGCTGGGGTCACAGCTGCCACATATTGTTGAGGGGCATACTGTACCGGGTACATGGGTCTTTGTTGATGAAACTGTTGAACATAGTTAGGCTGGATTGGCTGGAAGAAACTTTGTTGAGGCGGTTGATATTGCTGATATGGAGGTCTCATGGTACGGATTCTTCTCCCCATTATGGCATTTGTCTCACCTTCTTTCTTCTTGTGAAACCCACTGCTGACCTTCTTAATACTGCTGTTGTTAGAACTGCCGGAGCTGCTGGCTACCTTTCCACTTTTCATCCTTAATTCTACCCTTACTCCCACGGCTACAATGTCTGAAAAACTTGCAGACACACTGCTGATCATTTTCTCATAGAATTCTGGTCTCACTGTGTCAACAAACCAGTCTGTCAGTTCCTTCTCACTTAGGGGTGGCTCTACCTGGGATGCTGTTTCTCTCCACCGCTGAGCGTATTCTTTGAATGACTCTGTGCTTTTCTGGGACATGTTCAACAACTGCCTTCGGTCAGGTACCATATCCATATTATATTTGTAATGTTTCATAAATGCATCTGCCAAATCTTGAAAACTGTGGATTCTGGATTGATCTAGACTTAGATACCATTTTGCTGGAGCTCCTTTCAGACTGTCTTGGAAGCAATGGATCATTAACTTGTCGTCTTCGACGTGTGCTGCCATTCTTCTATAGTACATGATTAAGTGAGTTCATGGGCAAGTAGCTCCTGAGTACTGATCGAAATTTGGGATTTTGAACTTTGGTGGTATTACTAGTCCAGATACCAAACACATTTCTCTGGCGTCAGTGCCAAAGGTGTCATTTCCTTCCATTGCTCGGATCTTTCTCCCTATAGTTTCAACACTCTCCCTCAACCTCTCATGTGATTCATTTTCCTCTTCATACCTTTCGGGTCCTTCGTATACCGGTGGTGGATTATGAAAGATGGGGCGTGCTTGAACCTGAACTGTAGCTGGAGTGTAGGTGGGAATAACTTGTGGAATCTCACCCCCCAAGGGAATTGTCTGTTGAGTGACTCTCGGCGGTGGCACAAAGCCTGGAGGTAACCCATAGGTTGGCACATTGGCAATAGTAACAACTGTCGGGATTGGTTCTGCAGTGATTTCAGAGACAACGGTGGCTTGAGTGTCCAACATTGCCCAGATGACTTGCAAGGCTTCTTTGATCTGTCCCATGCCTCCTCGGAGCTCTCCGAGTTCATTGTCGATTCTGTTTACATCCAAGTTCTGCTCTTCCATCCTTAAGCGAGCTTGGGCTCGTGTGTTGTACTGATGGCGAGGTTTCAGTGTGATTCTGTTAACAAGACAGAGGGATGAGACTTGACTCAGGAACATGTATATGCAATGTTTATGAAATGCGGACATGCAAAATGCAGATTTTAAACATTCAAGGGAATAAAAGCTTTATTTGCGAATATTATAACAATAAATAGGAAAAACAGCCAAATCTTCATTGATAATATCTGGAGAGTTTACAACATCAAACGGGAAATGAAAATACAAGCTTCTACAAAATACGAAAAACAACAACAATAGATTCTAGATTCTTCTGCTGGATGGTCCTTCATCTTCAGACTGATTCTTTCTTCCACCTTGACGTACCAATTCTTGAAGTTCTTCTTTCTCTTGCATAGCCTTGAAATACTTATCTCTCCACATTTTCCCTTCTTTCTCAGCTTTTGCCAAGGCGGCCTTCAACTCTTCTACGAGGGTAGGCTTGGGCGAGTCAGGCTCAAAGCGGGTATAGAACATCTTCATTGCCGCTTCTCTTACCCATGATAGGTAAGATTCTGAAACAGTAGCATTGTGGGGGCATAGGGCAGTTACTCCTCTTGTGTGGACATATCGCCAAGCGTACGCGATTCGAGCCCTATAAGCAGGATTCTTCCTTTCCTCCAAGTAAAATTTCCTCAAATAGTCCGGATCTGGTTCATCTTCCATGGGGTGCCCCAACTGTCGACGGGCCAGAATAGGATTATAGCTGATGCACCCATTGACGCTGATGAGCGGTACATTCGGGAAATCTCCACAGCTTTGGATCATGGAAATTCCTCCATACACAGGATCAAACCATTTAATATCTGAGTGTTTGAGCAACAACAACTTTTCCGTCCATGAGAGTCCATTTTGCTCATCCCAAATGGCTGGAAATTTTGACAAGTGTGAAATAAACCACTTGTGCAGGAGAACGGTGCAACATTCAATTCGTCCAACCCCATAGCGGTTCCTTCGGTGGAGGGTAAAATAAGTGTCGGCCAGCAAGGTGGGTACAGGGTTTTTGATCAAGAAAAGATTGATCGCATCTGCGTCCACAAAATCACTAGCAGTTGGGAACAGGAATAGTCCGTAAATAAGCAACACCAGGATGGCTTCAAATGCTTCAGTATTTTGTGACAAGGCATAGCTCTGAGCTTTTTCATATAGGAACATAGCTGAAATTCCGTACAACCCTCCTTTAGCACCCATATGAGATCGCACTTCGTCCAATTCCAAATACGCGGCCTCTGCAACTGCTCTTTCATTAGGAATCCCCTCCCTTCCAGAAAAGGGACTGGGGGTAACGCTCACCCCCATTAGGGCGGAATACTCCTCCAAGGTTGGTAGTAACTGATAATCTGGAAACGTGAAGCAATGATAGGTTGAATCATAGAATTTCACGAGTGCGGATAACATTTCTTCGTACACTTGAACTTCCAGTAATGACAACATATTCCCATGTCTTCCTCTGAACGCCTCGGGGTCTTCTACCAAACTTACCAGTTTCTTCAGGTTCTCTAGTCTCGGTCTTCGGAACACAACCTCTTCTCTCTTTCCAGAATCCATCCTATAATATCTGCAAAATAATCTTTTAGTTCCTTGAATGTTTAAAATAACAAGAATGCAACCCTAAATGTAAACGTTTTATGGAACTCAATTTTACCAAAATATCCTTTCATTTCATTGATTTTTCAAAAAGGGTATTACAAAAAGATTTCAGTACATCTTACAAAAAACCCTAATATTACAACTTAATATGCTCTAAAAATCCTCTCTCTTCTTGATTCTTCTGAGCTCCTCTTCTACCTGTGCTTTCTCAAGGATGAGTTTGTCTACCATAGCCTTCCAAGGAGTTGATTGATGGTTGGAATAAAATGCATCTTCCTGTGCCTTCCTTTTCTTGCTTGCAACTGCTTCCTCTTCTTTTGACTGAAGTTGTTTGCGAAGTTCCTCGTTTTCTTCCATAGCCACCTGATATTTGTACTTCCAGGATACCTCAGTCTGCTGTGACTTCCTCAGAGCGATCTTCAGCTTTTCTTCCTCAGACATGAAAATCAATGGTTGTTCTTCTATTAATACCATAGGCTTTTGTGGAGGATAAGGCATTTTCAACTGAATGGCCCTCTTTCGTACCCATTGGAGATAAGGTTCAAAAGAGATGCAGTTAGGTCTTCCCAAGTCCTCTTTTCCTTTCCTGTGTATATGCCCCCATGCTTTGAGAATTTCATCTTTTAATTCTGAAACTCCTATGAAGAAAATACCTTCTACGTGAGCACTGCTGGGTTTGTCTTTCAGCGGATAACCAAGTTGTCGACGAGCAAGCACGGGGTTATAGCTGATTCCCCCATTTGTACCAAGGAGAGGTATATTCCCGAAGCTTCCGCAACTATCAATGATTTTGATCCCATCATAACTACGGCTGTACCAGTCAATATCGGAGTGAGTAAGAGCCATAATCTTTTCAGACCACCATCCTTTGCTCCAAAAAGTATGGGCTTTGGGTAGATGAGAAACGAACCATTTATACAACAACGGAACACAACAAACGATCATTCCTCCTTTGTGAAGATTTCTTTGATGAACAGAGTGGTAAGCATCAGCCAGTAGAGTAGGTACTGGATTCTTCTTCAAGAATATTTTGATGGCATTCAGATCCACAAAGTTGTCAAAGCTCGGAAAAAGAAAGATCCCATAAATAAGTAAGGCTAGAATAGCCTCAAAAGCATCCACACTCAAGTGATCGGCATAATATTGAGCCTTCCCAATCAAGAATTTTGCAGTCAGCCCAAAGATTCCTCCTTTAGTAACCATGTTCTTCTGAATGTCTACCAACCCGATACGTGTGGCTTTAGCAATTTCTTCCTTTTTAGGGTCCTTCTCCATGACGGGAAAAGGAGATGCATCAAGGATGGGTAACCCAATCAGACAGGAATACTCTTCAAGCGTTGGCACTAACTGATAATCCGGAAATGTGATGCAGTGATAAAGTGGATCATAGAACTGGAGTAATGTGGAAAGGAGACCCGAATCCATTTTCTTCCTTGTTTTCAGTAGAGACAACAAATTCCCGTACCTGCTCTTGAATCCTTCTACATCTGTGATCAGAGTGCTCAACCTTTCAATCTCATCTATATTAGGGCTTTTGTAAGTGTACTTTATAGTTTTCTTTTTTCCGTTGTCCATGATTTTCCTGATATTTTATAAACGACTCTGAGTTCCATAAAACTTTTATGACATGATGTTTATGGATGCATGAATGCACAAACACAGGTAATCACATATTCACAGATTTACACAAGTAAACAGACAAGGTTTCGGGTTTGGAAAATATGAGCAAGGAGTCAAGGTCTACCCTCCTCAAAGGTATGTACTAAGGTTTCCATAACTGCAGAACAAGGTTCTAAAAGAGTTCCTGGAGTCCTCGACCCATCTTTCGGATATTATCAATTTCCCAAATACTTGGTGGTCGATAATATTCTCAAGAGAGTCTCGTCCAAGTGTAGTATCGCGTATCAACTACTTTGGAATTACTTCCTTATAGTCACCGCACTACATCCTAATAAAGCCATAGTGGGGGAAAAGGTATCTAAAGGTCCTCAGTGTCATGGGCACCTATGTAGAAAGTAGCATTGTTTTCACGAATACTCGATCAACAATACTAGCTCTCTAAAGGGCCTCCACCGAGCGGTGATTTTCTCAAGACGGCTTGGTCGGGAATCTACTCCCTATAAGCCTTCTTGAATATATCACCTTCCTATCATAAGTACGCTTGAGCACGGGTGTAGTGTCGTCTCACCATTTCAAGTTTCCCAAACCATCAGAGCACAAATATATACAAGTATTCACAGATAGCAATTAGTTAAACAAAATAGGTTGAACCATCAAATTAAAAGCAAAAGCAAAGTATCCCCAGTGAAGTCGCCATTTCTGTTGCGGTGAAAATTTAATATCAAGCTATTAATTAACTTGAACCGTATTTCTTTTTACAACCGGACTTTTAATTTATCCAAAGGATAGGTCTAAAGAAAGAAAGAACCTTTTGCGCGATGTGACAACAACGCTTTAAGAGATTCGGGGATTCGGGGGTTGGTTATATCTAGGGAAGGTATTAGCACCCTAAACATCTGTAGTACTCTACAGGAACCTTTTGTTTAAGTTTGCTCGCAAAGGTATCGCACCTTCTGCCTACGTATCCTGACTAGGATAGAATCAGAGCAATCGTAGTTCACCTCACGAGGGGAAAGAACTCTTGATGATGATCAAAGTTCAAAGGGGAACAAACATGACGATGTTTGTGTGGAGTTTGACAAAACTCCCTAAGCTAAATTGAAAAGGGAAAGTAAGAAAATCATGACGATGATTCTTACATAGAGTTGACGAACTCTTTCCTAGGGTTCTAGTTGAAGAACACTCCTAGTATGGGTAGGTTTCTTGGACTTCAAGCAAAGTCTAGAGGTTTCTTAACTAGGGTTAGAGTGACTTAACAAAGTCAAAGGGAAAACAGAGATTTTGGTCCAAGACATTGACAGTCAAGTGGACAGACCTTCCTTTGGAGGAACAGTATTGTCGGCAACTGGACGAAAGCTAACGAGCTTCGTCGCTTGGGGATAAAATAAAATACAAACATTATTCAAACATTCATGGTGACAACCAATACAAAGATTAAAGATGGAAAGCAATGATGACAATCAGAGCAATTGTTTTGGTACGAGAACCGTGACGACAGTTCGCACCTGGAATACCGTTAACAGACAAATGAGATAAACATAAAAATAATTCGAGGTAAAATTATAACATGTTGACAAACATATATAGACATGATAACAATCAATTTTCCTGAGAAAACACAAGAGGAAACCTTTTAAATTTCATCTGCAACCAAATAGGGTTAGTACAGTTGACGCGCGGATCGCGCACAATCAAACGTGGTGAAAAAATAATCAAACATGGAAAATAAAATTATGACATGAAAGTACACATTAAAATAAACACAATGAAAAAAGAACGGGTGAAAAACGATAAAAAATGAGAGAGTTACGAATTTTTGAAGTTTATGTACAAAAAATGAGAAAAAGTGGCAGCAAGGGTTATCACAAGGGATCGAACCCATGCCAAGACTGATACACGCGCGAGTCTCTACCGCTGGGGCGGCTGTTACATCCATTAACAAATGTGCATCAATAAATACATAAGGGATGTCTTGAATTTATGGCTGGGCAAAACACATAACCAAACCAAATACGTTTTATACCGTATCTCACTAACCGCTTATCGGATCGAGGCAAATTTTATATGGAAATTGGGTAGAAAAATGAGAGGAAGAGGGTGGTGGTGTTAGTTTTCTGAATTTCTCACTGTAATGGAAAATTCGAAGGCCCATGCATTTGTAAGTTATGTGATGCATTTTGACGTTTTCCAATCAATCCAAGTGTTTTCAAATCATGGTAATCACACATACAACATTCAACCATAATATAAAATGATGTCACTACCTCAAATTATTTAAATTCCAACAGCATATGTCAATGGCATGTGAAGTGCAAAAAAGTGAAGGAAAGATGCGTGAAGGAATCAATTTTCAAATCTAAGCAGATCCTGGCTCAGTGGTTCATATACACAGTACATACATATTATTTAGAGAAGGTTTGATGCTAAAAACCTCTTCAATACACACAGGTAGCGAAGATGACATCTCAAATGCAACACTTTGGTAAAAATGCATTATGAAGTGAGGATCCCATTGCAGTGTGTTTTTAGCCCAAATGATGATATCAACAGTTCAAAAATGAATGATATGAGGTGTGTGACATGTGATTTTGGTGAAAATTCAATTTATGCAAAAAGTAGCATGTGAGTTGAATGAATGAGCTTGGTATGAACATGTGAATGTGAATCTCATGCACAAACTGAGTAAAACTAATCACATAGGCATATTCCAAATATGTATTGAAACAAGTTAAAATGATAAAATCAGAATTTGGATGTTCTATGCAAAGGGTGAGATTCAACTGCTATGATGCGTGATATGAAATGTATAATGCTTGTGAAAATCCTATAACAGTTCTAAATCAAAGTACACACTTCTCAATCCTGGAAACTCATATGTTTTATGCTTCCAATATTTCAGCCTACCACAGCCTGTGCCAAAATGTTGTTTTCAAAATGCTTATTTTCTTCGACTGTGTAGTGCTGAAATAAATATGTCAAGGCAGCATACACTGATGATTTGCAATTGGTTCGTCCAAAACATAAAACAAAAGCTCAACACAAAATATGAATTTGATATAAAATGCCAAGGATAGTATGGATATTAACTAAATCTTAATGTCTAGCATTGGGGTGTTTTATCAGCTTTAAGTTCAAGTAAAGAAAAAAAACAGGATGGAGTAGTGCAAACAGATGTAAAGTATTAAACCATAGTTACTCCTATCCCAAGTATTTAAATGAAAACAGCCCAACATCAACAACATGCCCAACTGATAGAAATAGAATACTAAGCAGCTACAAACATTATCAGAATAAAAGGTACATCAGGACTGATGTGCTCAAAATGTCCAACAACTGCTGTGTTCTAAACAGCCAACCCTAACCCTCGTGTTTCAAACAAACAAATGAGGGTGAGTATTTGGTCAACTGTTTTCCAATGCAACAAACTGCAGTGATAAAAAATTGTTTGTCATTCCACCTGCTATCACAACAACTTCAATGCTGTGGCCGTTTGAGACCCTAAAATGATGTAGACAACCTGCTATGCCCAAGGCAGAATTTTTAAAAGAGCAGTGCTAAACCTATTCACACAGTCCGAGTACCTGGCCTATTCACAACAGGTTTGGGACAGTGAGTTTTAAGGCAAACATGTCAATGGACCCCGCACTCTAAAGAACTAAGGCAAAAGCCCTCTTATTAATCCCCAACAGTTCTGCTTAGGAATAATAAGGGTGTAAATTCCTCAGCTTAGTAATCAACAAACTGGAACTTAGCAGTCTTGAACTCCACAGAACTGGAGCTTTTAATAAGGGTATGGTTTTAAGAAAATTCACACATGGCTGGCCAATGCTGTATCAAACCATCACCCATATTGGAAAACATCTTACTCAGTCTCACGCAGCCAAACTCCAACAACAAGTGGTGGCCTAGAGAGTTTAGCTAACTTCATGATAGGCCAAGACTATTACCAACACAACAGCAATACTACCACAAACTGTTTATGAGATCCTGCTGAAACAACAGTTAACAAACTAGCAATTATGACAATCAGGATCTTTGGTATCTAAACATGAACTACACACTTTGTACACACCATAATTGTGAGGATTACGAGAGTGGTATTTGCTGGTATGATAGGTGAAGGCTTGGATCAGAACAGTTTTACTATAGTGCAAAAACTTAAAATGTTGCCCTTATGATATCCATATTTGGCTAGATGACACACCAAGCAAATTGTTTTAGATGACAGTTCTTTATGTTGCTAAATAAATGTAATCCACACTGTCATATAAAGAAAAAGTCTTTTAAGACAGCAAAGACTTATGATACTCATGCATTTGACAGCAAATTTAAGAAACAAAACAACACAACCTTTATTCCAATAGCATGCTAATGATGATTCTTATAGTTGATGAAAATGAATCTACATATGCATATTCTCCTTACTGTCAATATGGAGGCTAAATGAATCTGTCAAGAGTCCACTAAATTGAACCAACACAAACCAGAAAACATAAATGTTATGGAAACCTAGTAGGCTTACTGTTATGAACGTGTTATCAAAGCAGTAGCAGCAAATCACTTTCTCACCAACAGCTATGGTGATAGTCAGCAAAAATGAGCACCTACTCCTAATTCTTTGGTCTTTCACACAGTTCTAGAATAAATACATTCCCTACCTGATGTGCACTGGTCAAACTGACAGACAAATCAAAGCATATGGCCACTAATCAACAAAACACTCCAAAGTAGGCCTTTGATACAGTTGCAAGAACTCAACAGCTTTACCAACAATCTTGAGCAAGCACATGAATTCTAACAGACTACACAAATAAACTCATACTGCCCTAAGCTATTGATCCCCAATCCAAACTGGGAGATTGTTGACCAAGCCAACCTTCAATCAATTGGCAGCCAGTTTTGATATTTCACAATGCTCACCAAACAGCATAAGATCACAATAAACCAAACAGAAATGTCTTGGCCAACATAGACACTCACACTCCTGATCAAAATCTCTTCAACTGAAAAATACAACCTGGCCCAACTAAACTTAGAACAGCAGGCTATGTTCTACAGGTGTGGTTCAGATTTAGGACTGCAATCCAAACACACTTGGTATTGGGATATATGAGGGATGGACCTAGCTTTGGGATAGTCATCAAACAACAACAGTCCATGACAGTTGGTATGCATCTTGCTCAAACTTTGAGCAAATACCACTTACCTTTCTAAGGGACAGTACTGCTGCAAACAGTTTTTGTGGTAATAAACTCAGTAATATGAACAACATATATATCAACCCTGGCCTGGTTTGAATTTGCAAATAAACCACAAATTATAAGGACATGACCAAGTACACACCTAACACCCTCCCAAAGTCAGAATCCATACACTTGACCCTTGGATAACTCAAAGCTATTTAAAACAAAACTGAGCCTAAAGGTGTGGCTCTAATATATCCTTAACAGACCTGTGGTTCTAAGCACACCAGAAACCTAGCAGTATCACCACATAACCTAATAACATGAAACCAACAACAGTCCAAGTGTTCATAGGTTTGAGACCTCATCTTCCACAGTTTCATAAATTTTTAAAATACAAAGCAAAACCAACAGCATCACATCACCAAAATCATCAAGTTTGTATATAACAAGTAAACCAGTTTGAATAACAAAATAAGTGAGTTAGCATACCAACAAGACATATGGTCCACACACTTATGTTCATGCTCATGAGGATTTTTATCATTTATTGAAAGCATGTGTTATAAGAATCAAGCAATGTTCATAGTTCAATATGTACCAAAACACTCAAAAATGTCAATTCATGAAATATGATGCTAAAGCTAATAAAGATCAGTTACATACCTGTTAATGATCCTATTTAGCAAGCCAAGAAATGTTGAGAAAACCAGAGACTCCTTGCTTCAATTGTTGGCTTTTGAGTTTTCTTCCACTTTAAGCAATAACACACTTTCAATGCCAAATGAAAAGATATGAACTTCTAATGGTTGGTGAGTGTTTGGACAGTTGATATATGTTATATGTGAGGTGTATGAGTGATCAAAACCTCAAGAAGATGTTTGGAACTCAGTTTGGTGTTTTTGATGGATTTTGGTCAAAGTGAGCCAAGTGAAATGTTGACTTTTTGATTTCTTGTGATTTTTGGTGGTTCAATGGTTTGTACACCTTATATATGTTATTTATAAAGTGTATGGATGATAGTTTGGGTGCTGGAGCATGTAGAACTTGATGTGGTAGAGATTTCACTTCAAGGCCATTTTTGAGTGTTTTGGTGAACTTTGTGATTTTTTGAGAAATTGAAGCAAGATTATGGAATTGTGATGACAGAGGTTATTTGTGGTTTCTATCAGATAAGATGTGTTTTAAATGAGGTGAGGGAGCTCTCCTTTTATAGAGAGAGTGGTTGAGGTGCTTACTAGGGAGGTCTTGCTTAACCATGAAGCAAACTTGATATTTTCAACCACTTACCAACTTGCTTTGCTTTTTCTGATCCTTGGCCACTTCTTTTCATCAAGAGGCAAGCTTAATGATGTTTTTTACTGATGAGAATGCAGGCTAGAGGCTTAGGGAAGGGGCTGGTTCAAATCTTACTTTCCACCTCATGCTTTGAAAAGTCCACTTTTGCAACTTTGGCAATGAAACTTCAAACTTTAATTCCATGATGTTTCCATGATAACTCTCTGTTCTAACATGCTAAGTATGTTCAATATATCAGGTATAAAGAGTTTGGCAAGTTGAAATTGGCTCACTTGAGTGATAGAGGTGCTTTTGCAATATTGGTCAATGTGGGACTAGTATGACAAAATACCAACTTTGAACACATGTATCTCTCAGCTCATAACTCACCTTGAGATGTTCTTGTACAATTTAGAAAGCCCTCACATAGTACTAAAACTTCCATGTTGGCCAGAAATCTTGATTCTATTTGAAACTAGGTGAAAAATGCCCTTGAAGTTGGCTGATTTTAGCTTTTAAAGTGAAAATAACTTAGAAATTTTCTAAGTTATTTTCCCTTCTAGGAATGTTTTTGCTTATATCTCAAAAAGTATGCATTTTCTGGTTGTGGACTAGTATGGGACTTTTGTAGGACTTGTCAAGAGCTTTCAAATGAGACTAGAACCAACTCAATTGGATGTGTGGTTAAGGAGATACGGTTTAGCCCTTTTCAAAACCCTAATTTCCCGATTCCTCGATTACTCTCTCATTCTTGATCCAATGACCATGAAAATTGATATGCAAGTCCATTATGACATAAGGAACA
>OZ012740.1:434824813-434839813 GCA_963859935.3 Lathyrus sativus | reverse complement strand
TAAAATATATTTTAGGGTTTCAGAACCCTCTTTCCCTTTCACGGCGCCGTTGTGCTTTCTCTCGTTTGCTGCTCGTCTTTCTCTCTCGCGGCCATGTTTCAACCCACTTAGATCATCTTGTTTTGAGGATGGATGCGACGTCTTCTTCTCCGTCTAGGGTTTTGTTCTGATGTTCGCTTCGCCGCTTTTGTGTTCTCCGACCTTTGTGTCTAGGGTTTCAACGAGGTGATATTGTTCCCTTTTTATATCTCTCCGATTTCTCTTTTGGGCCTTTGTTAACAATGGATTTGCGTTACTATTGGATTTTCGATCTGATATGATTTGCTGTGATTTTTTGATATGGTTTGAACACTTTTTCGGATTCACTCTTGCTTGATCAATTTTCTGATACCCTGATTGGATTTTTCTGATATTGATTGAATCTTGTTTCCCTTTTTAGGGTTTGATTGGGGATTCTTTCCATTTTCAGAACTCACTCGGATTTTTCTGATGTAATTCCAGATTTTCGATTTGGATTTCGCTTTGGATAATCTGCTCCTCTTACTTTGGATTTCGCTTTGGATAATCTGCTTCTCTTACTTTGGATTTCGCTTTGATTTCTTGATGTGATTTAGATAATCTGAACTGTTGTGGGTTTCTGGTTTTGTTGCAGTTTGGATTAACTTTTCCCCTTTTTCTTTCAGAACAAGTATGGATGCTGATGCTTCAACTTAGTCAGAGTGGCCGAGTGAAGGTTATTGGCGATGATGACCTTAGGGTCTGAGCCTTTGATGATGCCGCGGTTGCCTTCGACAGTTGCTTTTGATTTTCCTGCTGTGTTCTGTTGAATTTGGTTCAAAACAGGGTTTCTGGGCTTGTTGCGGATGTGTTATCCAAACTCGATACGCCCTGACTCTTCTCCGAATTTTACCGTGATGCTGGGACTGAATCGATGGAACATGAGCTTATGCCATTAATCTTTTTGAGTTGTCCCTGATAGATGGACGTGAGTCTGGGCTATGATGCATGAACTGAGCCCAGACTCTCCCATATGCCTTGCGCATTCGGTTGCAGGTATGACATATTGATTCTATTTTACTCTGCCTGGTTGTGAAAACAGTCCTCTTGATTGTTGATTTTTTCGGTGTTAATGTGGACTCAGATCGGTTCCTTGATATGGTATATTCTTATGACTTACGTTCACGTTTTCGTGACTTGCGAATTGACTACCTTCTGAGGTGTTTTTGGCTGTGATATCAAATTGAAACTTGACTTTAATTGATGCTTCTGAACTTTGATACAGCGTTTGATGCAGTTTGATGCAGTTTTGGTTTGTATTTCATTTTTTCTGTTCTGTTTGAACTTGCTTTTTGGTAGCAGTTTGTGATCCAGCAGCAGCCTTTACTTTCTGTTCATGTTTGGAACTTGGTTTTCATGAACTCACTTATGTGGTTCAGACTTGATGCAGTTTTGGTTGTGCACTTTTAGTTTAAATTTCCAATTACCAGTGGCTGTTTTGTTTATGCAGCTTATGAACTGTTTTGCTTTGAGTTCTGTTATCAAGTTGTACTGATGCTGTGGTGGAATTTCAGGTGTTGGAAATTTTCGAAAACAAAACGACTCAGACCTGCCGGCATCCGGGTCTGAGTCCAAAATTACCTTTGTATCAGTTTGGAAATCCAATCGCGGCAAAAGCGAATCAGTCCCGCTTCTTTTATCACTTCTATCTCTCGGATGTCCCGCATGATAAGAACGGATGTTACTTGATCTGACGCCAACGACGCGGATTGGTAACGGGGGTAGGACGCAGCTTCGGTTTTGTCACTCCCGGCACTCGATGATGACGATGTTCTGAGAGTGTCAAACAAACTTCTAACCCTTTCCTGCTTCTGTTTTGTTTTGTTTCCCTTTGTGCAGGTTAATCGGAGATTTGCGGTGAAGATCGAGAGACGTCATGAAGAACACTTAGAATTCTTTAGGACTTATGACTTTTTAGAGTGAATGTAGTTCCTTGTAAACTCAAACAATGATTAGAATTCAAAGTTTATTTGAGTCACTCTTTTGTAAATTAAATACTTTATGAAATAAAAATTCAAAAAGTACTCATTTACTTCTTAAATATATATGAACATACAAACATGAATTTATTTATATTTATTTCTTAGTTACAAATTATAAACATTCGTGAATAAAAATCCACAAACATTTAAATTTATTTCTAATTATAAATTATAAATACTCACGAATGACATTCAAAGGTACTTAAGTTCTGGCTCATATGCTTATTCTCTTCATAGTCCTGATCAAAACTAAGCGAATTCAACTAAACCCTCTCTGTTATGTATATCGAAAGAACGCGTTATTAACTGAAATGAAACTCCTTCTTGAACAAATGAACGACCCAACATTAAATACACTCCCGGTATTTTCCAATAATAAAACGAGCCAGCTTGATGCCTTGAAGGAAATCAACTTCTATGGTAGACAAATGTCCCATGTATCATGCTCTGAACGCCTCGAGGCTTAAAGACCGATTTTCTTCAGAATTAGCAAAAATAGTGTAAAATGACCAAAACGCCCTTGAACTGGATTCCTGCAAAACAAATCAACTCTAGGACTGGTTAGTGGTTAGCAGATGCACAGATGAGATGCTATGTGAAATGAATGACTAAATATAAGGGTAAAATTTGGGGTATTACAGTTGCCCCTATTTAAATAACTACACCGGATGATTTGAGTGGCGGAGACTCGAGGAATCATGGTGGAGGGATTTAAATATAGATAACCGAAAATTTTGCCCTTATATGTGGCGATATGCGATGCTATGGACAAAACAAAAGCAGACCTATGCAGACAATGATATGATGCGTATGCTGGAATGATGAATGCGAAAATGCTGACGAATGCGACGACACAGGGACAGACGCTACGAGAAGAACACACTGGGGAATTCTAAAATGATGGTCAACTGGTGCGAACACGACCAATTGTCATTTTTAGATCTGGGACGAGATTCTCAAATGGAGATGGCACCTATGAGATGGCCTCCACCGGGAATCTAAAAGTAAATCTGGATCACGCACGATTGCAAGATCGGTCACAGAATGCATGGAGCATTGAGCAAAGAATAACATCCAAGCTTCTGTAAACTATCCCTCGTGACAGGATCAAACGGACCTTTCGAAACTCCGTAGCAAAATATACAGGGTAAAAGACTGGCTGTATGCCAAAATAAATGGACTTTAAGAATAAGATCCTTAAATGGAGATGGCACCTATGAGATGACCTCCACTAGGGAATGTCTAATAATAAAACAGGATCTACACGGTTGCAAGATCGATTACAAAACTCTGGAGCATTGAGCAAAGAATAACATCCAAGCTTCTATAAACTATCCTTCGTGACAGGATCAAACGGACCTTTCGGAACTCCGTATCAAATATACAGGGTAAAGACCGGCTGTATGCCAAAGTAAATGGACTTTAATGGGAAATGCCCTGATAAGCTTCTCGAGGGAGACCTGTCACTTATTGTTGGAAGGGACTTACATGCCAAAATGGATAAGCACTCAAATAAAGAGGCTGCTGCTTATCTGATATATAAATCTTCTCGTATTTAAGGTCGGCGCCTGGAATACGATTCTGATTTTTCTTAAAGGGTAAACTGAACTTCCTCATACTTCAAGATCGTGCTCTCCTGAATATGATTCCACTCCATCTTTTACTAAAGGGTAAATTGAACTTCCTCATACTTCAAGATCGTTCTCTCCTGAATATGATTCCGCTCCTTCTTTTACTAAAGGGTAAATTGAACTTCCTCATACTTCAAGATCGTGCTCTCCTGAATATGATTCCGCTCCTTCTTTTACTAAAGGGTAAACTGAACTTCCTCATACTTCAAGATCGTGCTCTCCTGAATATGATTCCGCTCCTTCTTTTACTAAAGGGTAAATGAACTTCTTCACTCTTCAAGATCGTGCTCTCCTGAATATGATTCCGCTCCTTCTTTTACTAAAGGGTAAATGAACTTCCTCACTCTTCAAGATCGTGCTCTCCTGAATATGATTCTGCTCAAACCTCCCCGTATTTCAAGATCGTGCTCTCCTGAATACGATTTGGTTCAAAACCTCCCTATACTTCAAGACGACAAGGAAAATGGAAGCCCAACTTCTCAATGGAGATGGCCATTTGCTGCGAGTCATAACGAAGATAGGATCGGCTTCTTAGGTGAGAAATGTCGCATACCGATGTTGTAAGATGTAAAGTGTTGTACCGATAGATTTTCCAGGCGTGAACTGGCGTGTATCTGTAAAGGATTGTGGTTGATTTTCTTGAAAGATAGTGCAAAATAAATGCCCATCCGGGTATAGTGATAAGCTTCTCGAGCGAGAACAGTCGCGAATCTGCCAAGGTATGGTGAAAAATTTTAGATGGTGCAAAATAAATGCACGTCCGGTTGGGCTCGACGACCGACAATAATGAGGTTCAATCTAGGATTGAGCTAGAAAGAAAACTGGTAATCAAGACTCCATCGAGGGAATGAACTCGAAGGGTAAATATCTTATCCTGGTGAGGAAAGAATAGCTGAAGTAACCGTCATCCACGAGGATCGAGCTCTGTGGGGAAATTGGAAACACATATGTATTTTATGCTTAGGGCTGACGATCTATTTGGAGAGAATGGACGAACCCAGTTACTCGGCGGTAACAACCAATGATGGCGAGACACAATGGACCTGTGAATGCATATGTTAATATGAATGTATGTTAATGTCTATGTAGTTAAATATGCAGGATGTTATGAAATGAGTATGTAATGAGTATGTGTATGAAATATGCATGTGATGTTTGTGCCTCTGCGTATGCTGACGAAACAGACTAGAGACGGGACGAGAGATGAAATAAACATCTCGACGGAGATACCCTGCATTCTCTGCAACCAATACGTCAATCATAGGTAAGAAAAATCAATGGTAGAACCAAATCTGGTTTTAAAGTTCTGAATTCTCTGGGGGAGAAGGTAATCTGCTTGGGTGCACAGTATCACGTCTTCACATGGGGAGAAGAAAACCTGAGAGACACTTTCGAGTTACCCAAGAAAAGGTTGTCAGCTTATAGTCTCTCTGGGGACTGTGTCAGAGCAATGATTTAAAAGTGTTTCTGCAACAATGAGATTTTTCGAGGAGTGAAGAGATCATTCCGAAATTTCCACTAGTCAAAGTAATTTCTTATATTTCGATTGCGTTTTCGAAGAACAATTTTTTTAAAAATTTTCAAAGCACCTTTCATTTTCAAAATTTTTAAGAATAAATGCATTTTGCATAACAATAGAAACAAGAGTAATGCACTAAGGAATGTAAGTAACAAAATGGTATCTTTTATTAAAGGATGACAGCTTGCTGAAGGCATAGCTCCACAGATGATTACGCTTTGAAATTGGCAACATGGGAAAAGGTTACGTTGAATCCAACGACACCTACTGACACTAACAACTAAGACTAATCCAGAATCTTGCTTTGGACGAGGATGAAAGAACTGGAAAATGGCTCTCATGCGGAAAGTGTGTTTGCGATGATCGGTGTTTTCTGATGCAATGAAATGCCTTTGTCCCTAACTTTTGCCTGGACCGCCCTTTCGGGTTTTCAATCCACCGGGACGCTCTTTTTTGCCTAAGTCGCCCTTTCGGGTTTTCAACTTAGCGAGCTTTTT
Organism: Lathyrus sativus; assembly: GCA_963859935.3. Classification (NCBI taxonomy): domain Eukaryota; kingdom Viridiplantae; phylum Streptophyta; class Magnoliopsida; order Fabales; family Fabaceae; genus Lathyrus; species Lathyrus sativus. The sequence goes on along the minus strand of OZ012740.1, from coordinate 434,834,127 downwards.
ATTATTATTTCTTTTTTTTTTCAACCCTTACTTTTGCCTAAGTCGCCTTTTGCAGGTTTTCGACTTAGCGGGTTTTTAGGCATAATATTTTCGGACTGCATCAGAATTCACGGGATGTGCTAGCTCTTCTCCATCCATTGTTGTCAGTATCAGAGACCCTCCGGAGAAAACGGTCTTTACAACAAATGGGCCTTCATAATTGGGCATCCACTTTCCACGCATATCTTTATGCACTGGCAAGATCTTTTTGAGTACGAGCTCTCCTTGACGGAACTCACGGATACGAATCTTCTTATCAAACGCTCTTTTCATCCGTTTCTGATATAATTGTCCATGGCACATAGCTGTCATGCGTTTCTCGTCAATGAGATTCAACTGATCCAGTCTGTCTTGAACCCATTCAACTTCCTCAAGTTCAGCTTCCATCAACACTCTTAAAGAAGGTATCTCTACTTCGATGGGGAGTACGGCGTCCATTCCATACACCAATGAGAAAGGTGTTGCCCCTGTCGAAGTTCGCACTGAGGTTCTGTATCCATGCAAAGCAAACGGTAACATCTCATGCCAATCTTTGTAGGTCACGACCATCTTTTGCAGGATTTTCTTGATATTTTTATTCGCAGCTTCAACGGCCCCGTTCATTTTAGGACGGTACGGAGAAGAATTGTGGTGAGTGATCTTGAAACTGTCACACAGCTCTTTCATAGTCTTGTTATTCAGATTGGTGCCATTGTCAGTTATTATCCGACTTGGAATTCCATAACGGCAGATAATCTCTTTCCTGATGAAGCGGGCAACCACTTGCTTAGTCACGTTGGTGTAGGAGGCAACCTCTACCCACTTGGTGAAATAATCAATAGCAACAAGGATAAAGCGATGACCATTAGAAGCCTTCGGCTCAATTGCCCCAATCATGTCAATGCCCCACATTGAGAACGGCCATGGTGAAGACAAAACATTCAACGGCGAGGGAGGTACATGCATTTTATCAGCGTAAATTTGGCACTTATGGCATTTTCTAGCGTATTGGATGCAGTCAGCTTCCATGGTTAACCAATAATATCCAGCCCTTAACATCTTCTTAGACATAGCGTAACCATTGGCATGAGTTCCGAAGGTCCCCTCGTGAATCTCTCGCAGTAACATGTCCGCTTCCCGTTTATCAACACATCTGAGCAAAACCATGTCGTAATTTCTTTTGTATAACACACCATTACTGATAAAGAATTTCGAAGCCAGCCTTCTTAACGTTTTCTTGTCCAGACCAGTAGCACCATCGGGATACTCTTGCTTGGCTAGATAGTTCCTGATGTCGTGAAACCAAGGCTTTTCATCCACCTCACCTTCTTCAACTACCTGACAATAAGCGGGCTCGACTTTGCGTTCAATATGGATAAGAGGTGCTTCATTAACGAATTTAACTTTCCACATGGAGGCTAACATGGCTAAAGCATCAGCAACGTGGTTCTCAGATCTAGGAACATGCTCGAACTCTATCTCGTCGAAATACTTGATCAGCTCGACAATGTAGTCCTTGTAAGGGATTAACTTCTCATTCTTCGTTTCCCATTTGCCTTGTACTTGGTAAATAACCAAGGCTGAGTCACCACTTACTTTGAGAAGTTTGATTCGGAGGTGAATTGCTGCTTCGAGGCCGAGAATACACGCTTCATACTCCGCGACATTATTAGTACACTCAAAGTCTAACCTGGCTGTAAACGGAGTGAATCCACCCTCTGGGTTCATCAAAACGGCGCCTATACCATGCCCATTGAAATTCGAGGAACCATCAAACATCATCCTCCACCAAAGACCTGGTTCCGGACCTTCGCTCGGATCTGGCTCTTCACAATCTCTCTTGATCAACAAAATATCCTCATCAGGAAAGTCAAACTTAAGAGGTTCATAATCTTCAACTGGATGATCTGCAAGATAATCCGATAAAATACTACCCTTAATTGCCTTCTGGGGTACATACTGGATGTCATATTCAGATAACAACATGTGCCAACGGGCTAGCCTCCCGGTTTGAGCAGGTTTTTCAAGAATATACTTTATCGGATCCATTTTAGAAATCAACAATGTGGTATGACAGACCATATATTGCCGAAGGCGCCTAGCGGCCCATGCCAACGCACAACAAGTTTTCTCCAATGGTGAGTATCTGTTTTCACAATCGGTAAACTTCTTGCTCAGATAATAAATCGCATGTTCCTTTCTTCCAGTCTCATCATGTTGCCCAAGTACACAACCCATAGACTTCTCAAGAACAGTAAGGTACATAAACAACGGTCTTCCAGGTACAGGAGGAATCAGAATAGGGGGGTCTTGCAAATAATTCTTAATTTTCTCGAAAGCTTTCTGACAATCAGGGTTCCACTCAACCGTCTGCCCCTTACAAAGCAATTTGAATATCGGCTCACAAGTAGCGGTCATGTTAGAGATAAACCTGGAAATATAGTTCAACCGCCCAAGAAAGCCTCTAACTTGTGTCTCGGTTTGCGGAGCTGGCATATCTTGAATGGCTCGGACTTTGTCAGGATCTACCTCAATCCATCGTTGGCTAACAATAAAACCAAGCAATTTTCCAGATCTGACACCGAAGGTACATTTAGCAGGATTCAACTTCAACTGATACTTCCTGAGTCGTTCAAACAACTTCACCAAATGGTCTAGATGTTCCTCTTCACTCTGAGATTTGGCTATCATATCGTCCACATACACCTCGATCTCCTTGTGCATCATATCATGAAAAAGAGTTGTCATAGCGCGTTGGTAAGTTGCCCCTGCATTCTTCAAACCAAAGGGCGTGACTTTGTAGCAAAAGGTCCCCCAAGGAGTAATGAAAGTAGTCTTCTCTCGATCACCGGGATCCATTTTGATCTGATTATAGCCAGAGAAACCATCCATAAATGAGAACAACGCAAAACTGGCAGTATTGTCTACAAGTGTATCAATATGTGGCAGAGGGAAGTCGTCTTTCGGACTTGCTTTGTTCAGATCCCTGTAATCCACACACATCCTAACTTTACCATCTTTCTTGGGCACTGGCACAATGTTGGCAACCCAATCTGGATATTTTGCAACTGCCAAGAAACCTGCATCTAACTGTTTTTTAACCTCATCTCGAATTTTCAAGGCCATGTCGGGTCTCGTTCTTCGGAGCTTTTGTTTGATAGGTGGACAATCTGGCTTAAGTGGCAACTTGTGAACAACAATATCTGTGTCCAGACCAGGCATATCTTGATACGACCACGCAAACACATCAATATATTCTTTTAACATCTCAATCAACCTTTGCTTAACCTCTGTCCCAAGCATTGCACCAATCTTGACCTCTTTCTTATTTTCATCTGTACCGAGATTAATTAAGTCCACCTGCTCTTTGTGCGGTTGAAGCTCTGTGTACTCGTACTCAATCAATCTTGTCAGTTCAGCGGGTACCTCAAAATCTTCTTCACCCTCATCTTCAGCTTGATTGATGGGTGCATCCCAGTTAGGAGTGTCAATAAAGTCATTGGATCCAACAAGGTTTGCGATGTCTCTGCATGATGGAAGGCTTACTTAATTAAAATGCTCGAAGATATGTAAGATAAGAAATGAAATGCTGTTTTTTTGTCTTATTTTTGAAAAAGGTTGCCAACTTCACTTTTTAACGGTGAAAACGAAAAACGCAAGCGAACCAAAGTGGAATTGAACAAAATGCCTATATTAATATCCTTTTAAAAATGAAAAGTGGCCCAGCAAAAACGACCCTATAGCCTTGGGCAGAGCTACGGATTTTTATTTGAAAACATAAATGAAAAATGTTAAAATTACTTTGACAATGGAAAAATAACAGGGATCTCTACGGCCTCCCAGTTGTTCAAAGCTGCATCACCCTTAAACACCAGGTTGCTCAGATCTTCATCTTCCTTACAATCACTGACGACATTGACTTGGAAACCTCCGCTGACAAATACCTCTTGGATAACCTTCGGACGCCCTTTGACAGTTGTGGCAGCTCCATTCTGAGTTGGTTTGTAACCCAACCCAAAGCGACCAGTCTTGGTCTTGACATCAATTACCTCTCCCCAACCTTCCGGAATGCCCCCGTCAATTGTTGATTTGGTACTCTTCAGAGATGCAAAAGATGGATTACCCTGGCCCACGGTCTCTTCGACTTCTAATAGAACAGCATTGGCGATCTCGAGTGCTTGAAAGGAGATTTCCAAAGCATTCTCATCGGCCTCGATGTAACGGAATGAAGACAAGTTACTGACCATCAGATCCTCCTCACCGTGTATAATAACCAACTTTCCATCGATCACGAACTTCATCTTTTGATGTAACGTTAAGGTTACTGCCCCAGCGGCATGAATCCACGACCTTCCAAGTAAGCAGCTGTAATTGGGATTAATGTCCATGACTTGAAACGTGATATTAAAAACTTGCGGACCAATCAGGATAGGAAGCTCAACCTCCCCCATTACCGACCGGCGGGAACCATCGAAAGCCTTGACGATCAAAGGAGTAGGTTTCAACACAGTCTCTTTGAAAACCAACTTATCAAGAACCCTCTTGGGTAGAACATTCAAAGAAGAACCGGTGTCCACTAGCACTCTTGCTAAATTGTCCTCCTGACATTTCACTGATATATGTAAAGCACGATTATGATTCGGGCCCTCCTTTGGTAACTCTTCGTTGCTGAAACTAAGGGTGTTACATGCGGTCAAATTGGCAATCAGACTATCAAACCGAATGGTGCTAATATCTTGATCCACATGTGCTTGAGTCAAAACTTTCTGCAAGGCCATCCTATGAGCGGGTGAACTCATCAACAGAGATAAAATCGAAATCATGGAAGGAGTCTGATGAAGTTGATCGATAACTTTATAGTTACTTTTCTTGATGATCCTTAAAAACTTAGCATCTTCATCATTCGTAACAGCTCCCTTGCCTTTGTCTTTGGCAGGCACTGGGATACTATTTGTTTCCTTAGGTGGGACCTCATTGAAACGGGGAGTATACACACGGCCACTGCGCGTCATCCTGCTTGCCTCTGCGATATTAGTCAGAGTGTCCTTAACCTCTTCATTTGGAATAATCTTCCCAGACTCCTTATCAATCATCGTCACGTCATAATTCCAAGGCACAACTTTAGGATCACTGAAAGGAAACAGACTTGGTCTTCGAATAACTATAGGCTTAGGCTGATTCACCTCAGGGATGGACGACTTTGGTATATCGAACACGGGATTGGCAGAACTTGCCCCTGACAGATTAAACACTAGTACCTTACCCTTTGATTCAGGCTAATGGAAGACAGGCTCAACCACAGCGACTTCATCCTTCTTGGCTTGGCTTGTCACTTGTAAAACACCCTCGTTAATCAACCTCTGAACATCGTTCTGAACCAACACACAACCCTTAATACTGGCTTCACAACTTACACATGCAACGTGGGAAGTATCTACCAGACCAGCTTCAAACAGTTTCGAATGGAATATCTTAAGAGGAGTCCTAATCTGAATAACATCAAGGACATAACCTTCCTCAGAATCGGCACTGATGGCGTTAACACTTTCATGGTTGGGAAAAGGGTTCTTCTTAACATTCGGTTGAGGATCTTCAAATGACAAAATCTTCTTTTCCAACGGATCCCTGACAAGATTTTTGAGAGCATAACAGTTCTCCAGATCGTGGCCAGGCGCACCCTCATGAAATAAACAATGAGCAGCGGCGTTGTAATTGGCGGGTAGAGGATTAGGAGGCGGACCCAAAGCTCGAGTAGTAATTAAACCTTGCTTGACTAATGAGGGATACAGCTCGGTGAAAGTCATTGGAATCGGCGGACAAGGTTTATACAGTCTCTTGTTTGGAACATTCTGGCGAGGAGCCGGATTCTTTGGCTGTTGAGGAGCAGGAGCGTTGGGCGCCTGTTGGTAGTTGATAGGAGGCGGATAAACGGGAGATTGTTGCATAGGTTGATACATAGGAACCTGTTGATTGAAGGAAGGTGCAACAACTACCACATAGGGTTGTTGAGCATATTGGATCGGGTATCCTTGAGGTTGAGCATAACCTTGCGGATATTGATAGAATTGGTCTCTTCGTCTACCGGAGGATATAGCATTAGTTTCACCTTCTTTCTTCTTCTGAGAGTTATACGAAGGTTTCTTCGGCTGATCCCTTGAAACACCATGATTATTTGTCATTTTACCGCTTTTCATACCCAATTCAATCTTGACACCCACAGCAACGATGTCAGAGAAATTTGAAGTCACACTACCCACCATCCTCTCGTAAAATTCTGGACGGACCGTGTCGACAAACCAATCAGCTAACTCTTTCTCGGTCAAAGGAGGTTCTACTTGCGAAGCAATCTCTCTCCACCTTTGAGCGTACTCTTTGAATGACTCAGAACTCTTTTGTGACATACTCAACAACTGTCTTCTGTCAGGAGCCAGATCCATATTGTACTTGTAGTGTTTGATGAAAGCGTCAGATAAATCTTGGAAACTATTAACGCGAGACTGGTCCAAAGTTAAATACCACTTGGAAGAAGCACCCTTCAAACTGTCTTGGAAGCAATGAATCATCAATTTATCATTCTCAACATGGGCAGCCATTTTGCGATAGTACATGATCAGATGACTCTTAGGACAAGTGGCACCTTCATAGCGGTCGAAGTTCGGAGTTTTGAACTTCGGGGGAATAACCAAACCTGAGACTAAACAGACGTCCCTTGCAGCAGTCCCAAAAATTTGATCGCCCTTTACCTTTTTCAATCTCTGGGCGATAGTGTCTACTTCCTCACGAAGCTTGTCATGTTTCTCATAACCTTCAACATTCTCATCAAGATTATCAAAGACTGTCTCATTGAAATACGGTTGCGCACGGGTGTGTACAACAGGTGGTGCAAAGATAGGAGCCCCCTAGAAACTTCAGAAAATAACGGAACGGCTTGCAGGCTGATTAATCGGAACAGTGGCCTGAGGAGGCACAAAACCGGGAGCAAGACCATAAGGTGGGTCCCTTGCTACGGTCACATTTGGTGGAGAGTCCACGGTAATGCCGGTAATCTCGGAAACAACAGTGGGCTGGATATCCATCTTAGCATTCATGACATGTAACAATTCCATCATGCGCCCCATACCCCCTCGAAGGTCTTCAAGTTCATTGCTAAGGCGATCAATCTCTTTTGTCTGATCCTCCATTCTCTTCCGAGTTTGAGCTCTGGTGTTGTACTGGTGCCGAGGACTCAGGGTGACAAAACTGGAAGGCGAGAGAACCGAACATGAGAAAACGGAAGACACATGCAATGCAAGAAAGTATATGATGCTATAATGCAAATGCAAATGAAGATTTCATGGAATTCAAACATTTACGAATGTCGTGGGGTACCAAAAAATTTTCCTTGTTTTTTTCATTTTTATTTTATCCCGCGATATAGATGATGTTTGAATTCCATGAAATACAATGCAATGGGATGCTTTATGGATGCCATGCACATGAATACACAAAACCCTAGGTTAAAAGTCATGAGTGGAGTTAAGGTCTACCCATCCCCAAAAGGAGTGTACTATAGGTTAGTTGTACCTGCCGAACAAGGTTCTACAAAGTGCCCAAAGTCATCAGCCCATCTTTCAGATATTATCGACCTTCCGATTGACTCGGGGGTTAATAATATTCTCAAGAGAACCTCTTTTGAGTGTAGTATCGCGTAGCAACTGTTGTAGGATTACTCCCACATAGCTCCCGCACTACGTCCTAAATAAGGCCAAGGTGGTGTTAAGGTACTACGGTCCTCAATATCACAGACTCCAATCGACCATGGAAAAATTTTTCACGATTATACTCGATCAACCGAACCATTTTCGAAAAGGTCTCAACTGAGCGGTGATTCTCGAATCAACTTAGTCGGGATTCAACTCCCGGTAAGCCTCATCGAATATATCCCCATCCTATAATAATGTCACTAGTCCGGGCGTAGGACTTATCTCACAACACAAGGAACAATCCCAACCCAGAGCACAAATATATACATGCAAAATAACAAAACAAGTAGCAATACATATGAGCAAATTAGGGATAACCCTCAACAATTAAGAATGAGTCCCCAGTGAAGTCGCCATTTTCTGTTGCGGTGGAAATAGGATCACAAACTATTAATTAATTTCAATCGCAATTCAATTCACAACCGCTCTTTGATTTATCCGAAGGAAAAGGTCAAAAGAGGGAAAACCTATTTTGCATCGTAAACACAATGCGGGGAAATTCTAGGGTTCGGGGGTTGGTTAAGATTAGGGAAGGTATTAGCACCCTAAACTTCCGTAGTACTCTACAGGAACCTTTTGTTCAGATGTTCACTATTTGCTTTATTTATTTGCTTAAGGTATATGTACAAAGGGATTACAAGTGAGAAAAGAGACCTAAGGGGTTAATTCTAAGTTTACTCGGCAAGACATCACATCTTGTGCCTACGTATCCTTACGGGAATGGAATCAGAGTAATCGTAGTTCCCCTCAAAAGAGAGGTTAGAGACTTCTTGACTGTGGTCAAGGCCTCAAGGGGAATAAACATGTCTTAAGGACACGCTTACTTGGAGTGTAGAAACTCCAAATCTCTACGTTGAATTGTTAAGTTGTAATTCGGGTGAAATTAGGGATTCCACGGCGGGAAACCCTAAAATGAGCGCGGCGGCTCTTTGACCTAATGCTAGGGGTAAAATTGTAATTTTGTCCACAGCGAGACATGTATGAAAATCAGGGTTTGTAAGGAGAAAGGGTTTGAAGTTGAGGACTATTGGCGCGGCGACCAAAAGCTAGACCTAACCTTCGGATGTGTGTAATGTGACAGGAGTATTGATGAATGTGATTAAAATCATACAAGCAGAGTATTAATGGCATAAATCAAAACCATACACGCGGAAAATTAAAGGCAGAAATTAAAACGCGATTATTAGGGTTCGCGAGGTTACAACCGAGAAGCAGTTACAATAATGATGAAATTTAAATAAACCAAACACGCAATAGTAGTAAACATGAGCTGCAAACGATGAACACCGTTAGTAAACAAAGTTAGACAGTGATTGGACGAGTCAGGAGAAAAAGTGCACTATTGAAGATTTTTGTTGTTTTGAAAGAGATGTTAAATGAATCTATAAAAAAAAAAAGGAAGAGTAATGTTAATTAGAAAAATATTTTAAATTTAATCTAAAAAAGGTTTTAACTTAGATATTTAAAAAAGGATTTTTAAGTTATTTATAAAAAAAAGTTTTTATTTATTATATGAAAAAGGTTTTCTTTTATTTATTTTTTAAAAAACAATTT
>OZ012740.1:434799813-434814813 GCA_963859935.3 Lathyrus sativus | reverse complement strand
TAGTCATGGAAGAGACTAGTCTAGGTTTGATGGAGAATTATGTTGGTGAGTTGCAGAGTGTTTTCATGGAGTCAGAGATTGTTGCTATCGGGTTTATTGATTGGCTGAGTTTTAATGCAAACAAAGACCATAGGCTTATAGAGGGAGGAATTTAGAGTGTTTTTCATGTTTACATCGTGGTGTTTCATGCATTGTGGAGTGAGAACCGATTGAGGGAAGTTGGTGCGTGCATGGAGTTTCATGGAGTATAAACCCTAGCTCATATGATCCATTGGAGAAGACGAAATCTGGACTGTCCATTTCGTGTTGGACTTTTGACCTGAGGAGCCATCGTGTGGCTGGAATTCAAGCTGATTTTTGGAGGGAGAGTGGTGCCCTAAACGCACCGTTTCATTAATTGAAACGGGCGGGCCTGAGTGCTGAGTGATATCCCCACCCCCCAATTTTAAGCCCAATCAGTTTTGAACGTGGAAACCCTTCTATTCTCACCCCCTGCGCCTTTTTTATTTTTCATTGTTGCTGAGTGGTTCTGGGCCTAATGCCAACTTTCTATTCACACCCCCGTCTGCCTGGCCCATCTAAAAAACAACTAGGGCGCCTGCTAACTACACCCCTCCTCCATTTATTTCTTTCATTTTGATTTTTAATTTCTCTTAATATTTTTTGATTTTCATTAATTCATAATAAATAGATAAAAAAGCATTTTTAATTCATTCTTTTTACATCATTTTCATTAGAATGTGTAGAAAATTGTCATTAAATAAAATTGCATTTTCATTTTTATTTGATATTTTTTCCATATTTTCTAAATAAATGTCATTTTAAATAGTTTCATTTCATGCATGATTTTATTAATTTTTGTTCTATTAAATGCTTTCATATTTTTTGTTCATTCTTTTTAGGGTGTTTAGATGAGATATTGAACTTGTAGAAACAATTTAGTTCCCATTTTTAGAAATTAATTTTAGGTGATTAATGTAGGCTTGAACAACATGAACAAATTAGGGTTTTTAGATGATGACTTAGGAAGTTCAATTCATTTCCCTTAGGACTTAGGGTTGGACTAGTTTAGTTATGGGACTATAGGGGTTATGGGTAGTTATTAGATCCCCTTAGAAAAGTCAGGATTCCCCTACTGCTATTAGTACTCTGTATATGTCTGATTGACTGGTGTGGTGTGCCCTCTTGGGATTATTGCTTGCTTGCTTGGGTATTGGGATTGTTTGGGAACTTGGGAGAGCTGAAGACTTGAGGAGATGAAGACCTTTGGATATTCAGAGATTGAAGATCAACTTCCAGAGTTGAAGAGAAGATTCTTGCTAGCAGATGCTGAGGAACTAGGGTTTAGGAGCTAGGCAGAGCTCTAGGTTAGAAAGTTTGTTTCTCAAACATGGATTGCCTTGTCTGCATCCATTCTTCTCTGTGATTCAGAGTCTCTCTAAGACACTCACCCCCTTCCTTTGGAAGGCTTGGTGATAGTGTCTAAGAGATAGAACTCTTGAGAGAAAATGTCTTTTGTGTTAGAAGCAGTCTGTTCACCACCCTTGGTAGTCAACTGATTGCTTAACACCCAATTCACTCTTGTGACTAATTCCTCATCTGGGAGGTTTGAGCATGAAGAAAAGCCATTGCAGATGGAAGGCTGATGATCAAAGCCCTTGCCTGAAGGTCATGAAGATGGAGATTGATGCTTGTTGAAGCCTGTAGCTGATTGGAGATTCCTGGAAGCCAGATGTTGATTCAGAGCTGCTGATGCTATTTTATTGCTGTATTTCATTTCTAATGTATTGATTGGTTTTCTGGACTGTATTGTTTGCTGTTTACCCTGCTAGGTTGAAAGTGAAGTCTGTTCACTTTTGCCTATTGTTTTCCAGGTTCGAGGTTGAGTGAGACTCCCTTGCCTCGCTTGTACTGTTGCATCCATGCATTTTACTGCTTTACTGTTATATATCTGGTATTGTTTCTGTTTCTGCCTATCCCGTAGGATCTCTGTTTCTCTCTGTGCAAGAGAGGAGCATGATAGACACTAGGTCTTAACCCATGCATGATAACATTAGGTTAGTTTGATTCCCCTCGCAACCGTAGGTTAGAGTTCTGTCTCTTCTCTCTCAAAACAAACAGAAAAACACAATAAATATTTCAAACACAATAAAAGACACTTCTTTCGTAAAAGAATGTGAACTCATCAAGACGTCATTTTTGTCCTCTTGGACTGTTAATCAGAAAAACCCTTTTTCAGAAGGAATAAAGACAATCAAAACAGACTTGTGTCGTACGTGGCCCGAACTACGTTTGCTCTGATCTTTCATGCCGTGTGAAAGCACGTAGGCATAGGATGCGATATCCTAGCGAGCAACCTTCCCCTCCTTTCCCGTAGGTAGGCGAACTACGTTGACTCTGATTTCTCGTTCCAGACGGGAATACGTAGGCATAAAGTGCGATACTTTGCCGAGTCATTTTATTTTCTTTTGACCCCAGACCTGTAGAGTAGATAGAATAACAATCCATATCCGAAAACAAGCGTGGATCCCGTCGAGTACGACGGACGTGAGGGGTGCTAATACCTTCCCCTTGCGTAACCGACTCCCGAATCCAGGTTTTGGTTGCGACGACCATACCTTTCCCGTGTTGTGCGAGGTTTACTCTGAGCGTTTCCTTTCCCTCCCGTGGGATAAATAACGCACGGTGGCGACTCTTCTGTTCAGCCGGCGCCGATTTTCGCAGTAGCGACAGCTGGCGACTCTGCTGGGGATCCAACGTCCCCTGGCTGCTAAGGACTGCGATAGTCCTTATGCATTTGGGATCCAACGTCCCTTGAGAGAGTCAATCCTAACGCTTGTTTTCCCGTCGAGGATTTTGTATGGATTTATATTTCTGACCTTTATTTTCAGCTTTATATATTGATTATTATTGCTGTATTTGGGGTGTGACGGGTGTTCTGATATTGAGAGATAAGCCGGACCTGGGCTTGAGTGCACCTAGAATTAGAGTAGAAATTAGTGGGCGCCCGCTTGCTTTGCTTGCTTTGGTGTCCCATGAAATCTACACTCAGACGAGGTTCCTCTGGTTGGCCTCCTGCCCCTTCCTTTGGTTGGCGTGGGTTGCTGGTTAGTTGGATTGTCGACTCTGGGGACCGATCATTTGGAAGTTGGCTAAGTGAGGCCTCTTCAGGAATTGATGATGCCACTCCTTCTGGGAATCGTATCATCAACCCTGAAAGTCTATGACGCCGACGACCACATAGGATGCCGTACCTTGTGCCAGTTATAGGGCTACCCACCTGTGAGAGGATTTGGGGTTATGCAGGTAACCAGACCTTCAGATACCGGTTATTTCTTGATCAGAGATCCTGGGTATTTATGGAGAGTTATGAGGTCTGTCAGAGACCATTTGGAGATGTGTTATGAGGTCTGTCAGAGACCAGTTGGAGAGTTCTGAGGTCTGTCAGAGACCAATTAGAGATGTGATTTGAGGTCTATCAGAGACCAGTTGGAGTTATGGTTTGAGGTCTGTCAGAGACCAGTGTTGGAGTTTTATTTTAGGTCTATCTGAGACCAGGGTTTGATGACTTCTGGATGGTCTATCTGAGACCTTTCTTGATTGGGTTCAGGCTATTCAGCTACAGCTTTGGTCCCTGTTGCATGTTACTTGCATTGCATCACTGCATATCCATTACCATTTGCATTTCACTAATGTGTGTCTGTGCTGCAGGTGCATTTGCATTTCCCTAGTTCTAGTGCCCAGACTTCTGAGTGTTTGATCATGACTAGCTTAAGGAGAACGGTTGCTTACAAATTGCCTACGCCTGATATTGTTCCTCTACTTGGGTTGATCTCTCTTGCTGATGAGGGTGTTCGTAGGAGCTTCCGGATGAGCTATGGTAGACTACTGAGATTGGTGTGCAAACCTACAGAGGTAGAGTTAGATGGGCTGTATGCTTTGATGCAATTCTACGACCCTGCCTTGAGGTGCTTTACGTTCTCTGACTTTATTATGGGACCAACCCTGGAGGAATACGCTGAGTATGTTGAGCTGCCCGTGCAGAACCAGGTTCCATTCATTCATTATGACGCCAAGCCCAAGCCGGAGGATTTGGCAAAAGCCTTGCATATTGATGCTTCTGAACTTGTGACTACTGTTTCCCGTGGAATTCCAGGCTTCTCACTTCAGTTCTTAGTTGGTAAAGCCCAGGAGTACGCTAAGAGCGGGTGTTGGATTGCTTTCAATGCTGTGTTGGCCTTGTGCATTTATGGCATAGTACTGTTCCCCAATATACCGGATTTTGTGGACTTCGATGCTTTCTACTTGTTTGCCGCTGGTAATCCTGTACCTACCTTACTCGGAGATCTCTACCACTCACTGCATTACAAGAATGAGAAGGGAAGAGGGAAGAATGTTCATCTGTGTGTACCCTTGTTGAGTAGGTGGTTTGAGAGTCACCTCCCTAAGAGAAGATCTGTTGCAGAGACTACAGTTCCAGCTGGTTGGCCAGAGCGCCTGATGAGGCTATCGTCGGAAGATATGGAGTGGTTTGATCGGGACCTGTTGGGATCTGAGCTCATCTTCAGTTGTTCTGGGTACCCTAATGTGCCGTTGATAGGAAGAAAAGGGGGTATCAATTACAACCCTTCTCTATTCATTCGCCAGTTCGGATATGCACTGAAGAATCCACCTCAGGAGGAAGAAGTACAGGAATCTCTGTACTTCACAGGTGATTTGAAGGGAGAATTGCTAGCTGAGTTGCGACATGCCTGGACACGTATTAACCGCAGAGGGAAGCCTTTGTTAGGAAAGAGTGATTGTCAGGCCTATGCACCTTATAGAGTTTGGATTCAGGAGAGGGCTAGTCAGTTGAGGATGCCGTTTCCAGATGCACCAATTCTTGTTCCCGTTCCGGTAGCAGAACCGACTACTGTTTCTAGAGAAGTCTATGAACAGGTTGTGAAGGAAAAAGAAGCCTTGATGAAGGTCAACGAAGGGTTAGAGCAAGAGCTAGCCCAAGTACGCAGTGAGAAAAACAAGGATGTGTATGCTTTCCAACAGCAGATCGAGCTAGTAAACAAACTAGGGGCTGAGTTGACTGAGGAAAAGAAAAAGCGTGAACGTCTGGGGCAAGAGTTCAGAAGCTCCCATGACATGCTTGAATCCAAGAAGAAGGCGCTCGACGCAGCACACCGAGAAATCTCCTCTTGCAATAAGACTTGGAATGCTACACTCACCAACAATAAGAAGAGGGAAGATAAGCTGAAGCAGCAAATTTCCGACCTCGAAGAGAAGTTGAAGTCTAGCATCAAGAAGTGTGAGGAGGAAGTGATGACCCGGTATAGTGTCCAGCATGCACTGAACAAGGCAATCAAGTCCAGAGATGAAGCAGTGTCTCAGAAGCGAAAGTTAGAAGATTGCTTCGGAGAAGCAACCTGGGAAGAAACTGCTGAAGACGTACGCCGTGTCCTTAAGAGGAGAAACCAGCTTGTTGAAGGGCTGCTTGATCGACCAAGCCATCCGGAGACCAGGAAGTTGATAGAGGAGTACCAGACTTTTGGGAGGATTTGATCATTTCATGTAGTAACTTGTATGCTTTATTTGCATAGTGCTGACCATCACCAGGATTGTTGGTTGAGGTCATGCCTTCTTTGTATTCTCAGTGATATTGTACCCCGGGCTTATTGATTCTCCCTGCAATATATGAGGCTTTCTATGATTCAGCTCCGATATTCCTATTGTCAGCACTGTCACTGCACCGGCACCTTCGCACTAGAACTGGGGGAATGAACTTCCCTAATGCACAGACACATTGCATTGCATTCATATTCATATTGCATTACAGGTAATCTTTGAATAGTGTCTTATTTCCTGCTCTGCACCAGGTACTTAACAGGATTGCAGATCAGCATCCGCACCACTATTCTACACGCTCCAACTGTCGGAAAATCATGGACCAAATGCAGAACGAGATGCAAGATGTGCGCGAGAAGCTCGCCCTCTTCATGCAGACCATGGAGGCTATAGCAAAAGGGCAGGAGAATTTGCAGGCCATGGTCCAGCCCCTGTTGGCTCGAAACGCTGGTCATGGTAATGAAGATCATCAGTCTGTCCGGGTTGATACTGCTCATGGAGACGGCACTCCCACGCCAGTGGCTCCGCCCATAGTCAATATACCTGCTGCTAATGTCAACAATGCTACCGCTGCTGTGAATGGTAACGTCGGAGTGGGGAATGAGGCTGCTGTCCATAATGCTGGGCTGGGTGATGTCAATTTGGGAGATAATCTAGGAGGCAATGGCTTTGTCAATACTGGATTCGGATTCAACGATCAGGGATTCGATAACACTGGCAAGTATGGCTTTAATGCTCAAGGCTTTGGGCAAGATGGTTATGGTATGGTCAATCAGGGTTACGGAGGCTTTGGAAACGGAAATGGTACTGGGTTCATGGCTTTTGGTCCTGCTGGAGGTGTTCAAGGGTACGGCAACAGAGGCCGAGGTCCGGGGATGAATCAGAACAGAGCTGGACGTAATAATGGATATGATGGGTACGGAGCTGGAAACGGTATGTGGCAAGAGGATCAGCAGGAAGACGCCTTCTCCGGAGGAGGTTTTGAAGGGCCGATGGATGATTCCCAAAAGATTAGAATGCTGGAAGAGCAGATGAAGGGAGTCCTAAACCAGAGTGCTGTGGGTTTGGACATGGCAACAATGGGCTTGGTACCTGGCTTGAGGGTGCCAATTAAATTCAAAGCTCCTGCGTTCGATAAGTATAAAGGAGACACATGTCCGAAAGTGCATGTGCGAGCTTATTACAGAAAGATGTCTGCATACTCAACTGATGAAAGAATGCTAATGCATTTCTTTCAGGATAGTCTATCGGGCCCTTCCTTAGAGTGGTACATGGGGTTGGAGCCAACTGATATCAAGACATGGAAGCAATTGGCGGAGGCATTTGTAGCCCATTACAAGTATAATAGCGACCTGGCACCCAATCGGGTCCAGTTGGCCGGGCTTTCGCAGAAGAAGGGGGAGAGTTTTAAAGAGTACGCGCAAAGGTGGCGCGATATGGCTGCCAGGGTCCGTCCTCCGGTGGAAGATAAGGAAATGAATGACATGTTTGTCGGCACATTCACCGGGCTGTTTCATGATATGTTGTTTCATACGTCTCTGGCCAGTTTTTCAGACCTGATTCTGATGGGGGAAAAGATTGAGCGTAATATTAAGCAAGGAAAGTTCCAAGTCGAGGAATCAACTGCATCTGGCAGTAATAGGAAAGCTTATGGTGGGCGCCGTCAGGGCGAAGCCAGCGCAGTATTTGGAGGTCGAGGCCGAGGCCGAGGCAGGGGACGAGGTCAATATCGTCAGCCGCAGCAGGTGTCGAGTGTTACTATCCCATATCAACAACAACCAATCCAGCAACAACCACCGGTTCAGCAACAGCCAATGCCACAGCAGCAGCAGCCTCAGCAGGGGGCACAGCAGGCTCAACGAAGATTCCAGGGCAGTAAACCGAGAAGAATGTTTGAGAAGCCTCCCTCAACCTATGCTGATTTATTGCAGACATTGTTGGGATTGAATCTGGTAGAGAAAAGAACTCTGGCGCCGATAACGGGAGCTCCCCCGTTCGGCTACGATGCAAGCAGGCACTGCGAGTTTCATTCTGGAGCCCCGGGTCACGATATAGAAGGTTGCCATGCTTTTAAGCACGTTGTGCAGGATCTCTTGGACAACAAGACTATCAATTTTGGAACTGCAGGTCCGAATATAGTCCAGAAACTCATGCCCAATCATGGGGCAAACGCCATTCTGACTGAGGAGGGTCTGAATCTTATTATGAATGTTGAAGATTTAAAGACGCCGCTGAGCGAGATAAAGAGCCGACTATTACAAGGAGGTGTTTACCCAGGATGTAATGAGTACTGCTTAGATTGTTGGACCCTAGCTGGGGGGTGTGAGGATTTGAAGAAAGGCATTCAGGCTTTAATTGATGAAGGTATATTGCAGTTTGATCGAGCGGCAACTGACGAGCCTGCAGGGGCAGTGGTGGATAATCGGAGTGATGTGGCCACGGTAACAATTCCTCGGAAGACGATCACTATCGCAGCACCAGCTCAGCGACCACCGATCACCATAACTAAGGCCGGGCCAATCCCGTACGAGAACACGAAAGCAGTCCCATGGTCATATGGGTTAGAGGTGTATTGTGATGGGATAAAGATTGATGTTAACAAGCAGCCAGCGGAGATTGTGGATAATGTTGTTGGCTCAGGAGGCATGACAAGGAGTGGCAGGATCTTTATATCTCCTGAAGTGGAGGCTGAAAGACTAGCGAAAGGAAAAGGGAAAGCGGTTGAAAATGTTCCGGTACAAGCAAGTGAAAAAGAAGCAGCATCGAAAGATGTAGAAGAGTTCATGCGCTTAATTCGAAAAAGTGATTATAAGATTGTGGAGCATCTGCAGCAGACACCGTCCAAAATATCTATCTTGTCATTGCTCTTATGTTCGGAAGCTCACAGAAATGCTTTGCTGAAAGTCCTGGACACTTCTTTTGTACCCCAGGACGTCTCCGTAAATCAGCTAGAAGGAGTATTGGCACATGTGAATGCAGGCCATAGTCTGGGTTTTACCGATTTTGACTTGACTCCGAAAGGGAGGGATCATAATATGGCATTACACGTATCTGTTGAGTGTAGAGGATCAGTAATGTCGCACGTATTGGTTGACACCGGATCATCTTTGAATGTGCTGCCTAAGAAGGCGATGATGAAGCTGGATGTTCGAGGGATTTTGTGTACACCCAGTGATTTGGTAGTCAGAGCGTTTGACGGCACGCGGAGAACAGTCTTCGGATCGATTACTTTGCCTCTGCAAGTGGGGCCGGAAGTGTTTGCAACGGAGTTTTATATCATGGATATACAGCCTGCGTACAGCTGCTTGCTTGGAAGACCCTGGATTCATGGGGCGGGGGCAGTCACGTCTACCCTGCATCAGAAGTTAAAATATATGGTCGGAGACAGCGTAGTCACCGTGTGCGGAGAAGAAGACATCCTGGTCAGCCATCTATCTTCGTTTAAATATGTGGAAGTCGACGGGGAGATCCACGAAACACCATGCCAGGCATTCGAAGGTTTGCGCATCAAGGACAAAGGTCCCGGGCCGAGCAAAGTGCCAGAGATAGCTGTCTCATCGTATAAAGAAGCTCAAGCTCTAGTAGAAGCAGGAGAAGCCAAGGGCTGGGGCAAAGTGCCGGACATTCCTGTGAAGATGGACCGGTTCGGACTGGGGTACCAACCGTCGTCATCAACCCCTTCCGTGGGGGCCCCCCGTTTCAGAAAGTCAATTACCATCTCTGCCAGTGGAGTATGTCATGAAACTGTCAATGCTGCTTCAGAGTCTGATGAAGGAGACAGCGACTGTGATATGGATGCCTGGATTCAACCAAGCACGCCAGGACAAGGACTGTGCAACTGGTCTATTCAGGAGCTTGTTCCTGTGACTTTTAAACAGTAATGCTTTGCTTTATTAATTGTTGAATAATCTGATGTCTTGCCCGGGGCATCAGGATTTGCTTAGGGCTGTGTTGTTATAAACCTTGCGTGTTAATCATTAAATAAATGGCGTTTTTTCATGTGCAAATACTGTAATCCCTGTCTTTCTTGTTTTGTATTTTTCAATAAAATGGCAACATGGTTATTCGCTTTATACGCATTTTGAAGCACTTAACCATTCCTTTTGCAGGATAACATTCTCAGATGACATCCTTGAACCACCTATGACTCGTCCCGACTTTGAGCACCCAGTGTTTCAGGCTGAAGAAGAGGTTGTCGAAGATAGCGACGTTCCTGAAGAACTGTCTTGGTTGGTGAAGCAAGAGGAAAGAGCCATTCTGCCTCACGACGAGGTTATCGAAATTATCAATTTGGGGTCGGAAGGGGTTGAGAAGAATATTCGTATCGGAGCCGCACTGCAGAGTGATATCAAGCGAAGACTGGTTGAAATGCTCCGAGAATATAATGATGTATTCGCTTGGTCATATGAAGATATGCCAGGGCTCGATACGGATATGGTTGTGCACCGCCTGCCACTGAAAGAAGATTGCCCGCCAGTCAAACAAAAGCTTCGCAGAACTCGACCAGATATGGCAATGAAGATCAAAGAGGAGGTTCAGAAACAGTGGGACGCTGGTTTCCTGGCTGTGACGAAGTATCCTTCATGGGTTGCCAACATCGTACCAGTGCCAAAGAAAGATGGCAAGGTTCGAATGTGCGTGGATTATAGAGATTTGAATAAAGCAAGCCCAAAAGACGATTTTCCACTTCCTCACATTGACGTGTTAGTTGATAATACTGCTCAATACTCTGTATTCTCCTTCATGGATGGCTTTTCAGGCTATAATCAAATTAAAATGGCGCCAGAGGATATGGAGAAGACTACTTTCATAACGCCTTGGGGAACATTTTGCTATAAAGTGATGCCCTTTGGTTTGAAAAATGCTGGGGCAACATATCAGCGTGCGATGACGACTCTTTTTCATGACATGATGCATAAAGAGATCGAAGTTTATGTTGACGATATGATTGCCAAATCCCAGACGGAGGAAGAGCATCTGGTGAATCTGCTGAAGTTGTTTAAAAGACTTAGGAAGTTCAGGCTGAGGCTAAACCCTAATAAATGCACCTTCGGGGTGAGATCGGGTAAACTGCTGGGGTTTATCGTAAGTGAAAGAGGAATAGAGGTCGATCCTGCTAAGATAAAAGCGATTCAAGAAATGCCGACGCCTAAAACAGAGAAAGAGGTGCGCGGGTTTTTGGGGAGGTTGAACTACATTGCCCGGTTCATATCTCACCTAACGGCCACGTGTGAACCGTTATTCAAGCTCTTGAAGAAAGATCAAGCTGTAACGTGGAACGAAAATTGTCAAAAGGCGTTCGATAAAATAAAGAAGTATCTGCAGAAGCCTCCTATTTTGATACCCCCAGTGGCAGGGAGACCCTTGATAATGTATTTGACGGTTCTTGAGGGAAGCATGGGTTGTGTTCTCGGTCAACACGACGAGACAGGGAGAAAAGAGCATGCGATCTATTACTTGAGTAAGAAATTTACAGACTGTGAATCTCGGTACTCAATGCTGGAGAAAACTTGTTGCGCGCTAGCCTGGGCCGCCAAGCGTTTGAGGCAGTACATGCTGAATCATACAACCATGCTCATCTCGAAGATGGATCCTATCAAATATGTATTCGAAAAGCAGGCGTTGTCAGGTAGAATTGCCCGTTGGCAGATGGTCTTGACTGAATATGATATTCAATACGTCTCGCAAAAGGCTATAAAGGGGAGTGTGCTGTCTGAGTATCTGGCGGAGCAGCCTATTGAAGAGTACCAATCGATGAGGTTTGATTTTCCTGACGAGGATATCATGTACTTAAAGATGAAGGATTGCGAAGAGCCGTTGCCAGACGAAGGACCAGAGTTAGGGTCCCAATGGAAGATGATATTTGACGGAGCTGTGAATGCTTACGGTAGCGGAATAGGGGCAATCATCACCACGCCACACGGGTCGCACATCCCGTTTACTGCCCGATTGACCTTTGCCGTTACTAACAATGAGGCCGAATACGAAGCTTGTATAATGGGGCTTGAAGAAGCCATTGATTTGCGAATCAAACATCTAGACGTATACGGAGACTCAGCTCTGGTGGTGAATCAGATCAAAGGGGAATGGGAGACACGGCAGCCTAATTTGATACATTACATGAATTATGCAAGGAGATTGTTGCCTTTCTTCGACAAGGTTGAATTGCATCACGTACCGCGGGCAGAAAATCAAATGGCTGACGCCCTTGCCACTTTGTCTTCCATGTACAAGGTCAACTTCTGGAACGAAGCTCCCCAAATCACTATCTCTCGGTTGGACAGGCCAGCTTATGTATTTGCTATTGATGAAGCATCTGATGACAAACCGTGGTATTTTGATATCCTTAATTTCCTGAAGAATAAAGAGTATCCGGCTGGGGCATCCAGTCAAGATCAGAAGACTCTCAGGAGATTAGCGGGTAATTTCTATTTGAACCCGGATGGCGTCTTGTACAGAAGGAACCACGATTTGGTGTTGTTGCGTTGTGTAGACGAGAAAGAGGCAAAGCTCCTCATGGAGGAAATTCACGAAGGTACCTTTGGTACGCATGCTGGTGGACATGCTATGACGAGAAAGCTGCTGAGGGCAGGTTACTTTTGGTTGACGATGGAAACTGATTGTTTCAAGTTCGCAAGGAAGTGCCACAAGTGCCAAATATATGCTGACAAGATACACGTGCCTCCGAGTCCTCTAAATGTGATGTCATCTCCATGGCCATTCTCGATGTGGGGAATCGATATGATTGGAAAGATCGAGCCGGCAGCTTCTAACGGGCATCGGTTCATCCTAGTAGCAATCGATTATTTCACCAAGTGGGTGGAAGCGGCGTCTTACGCGAATGTAACGAAGCAAGTGGTGGCTAGATTCATCAAGAGAGATATCATTTGCCGATATGGGATCCCCGAGCGGATAATCACGGATAATGGTTCAAATCTGAACAACAAAATGATGAAGGAGCTCTGTCAAAATTTCAAGATCGAACATCACAATTCCTCCCCGTACCGACCCAAGATGAATGGCGCTGTTGAGGCGGCCAATAAGAATATCAAGAAAATTGTTCAGAAAATGGTGGTGACCTATAAGGATTGGCACGAGATGCTACCTTTTGCTTTGCACGGTTATCGTACGACGGTACGCACATCAACCGGGGCAACTCCATTCTCGTTGGTATACGGAATGGAAGCGGTATTACCATTGGAAGTTGAGATCCCTTCTCTGAGGGTATTGCGAGACGTTCAGCTGGACGAGGCAGAATGGGTAACGAATAGATTGAACCAACTGAGTTTGATGGATGAGAAGAGGCTAGCTTCTCTGGCATATGGTCGTTTGTACCAAAGACGAATGAAGAAAGCGTACGACAAGAAGATACTTCCGCGAAGCTTTCAGACGGGCGACCTTGTGCTGAAAAGGATTCTCCCGCCGCAAGCAGATCACAGGGGCAAGTGGACCCCCAACTACGAAGGGCCATACGTTGTCAGAAAAGTCTTTTCAGGAGGAGCGTTGTTGTTGTCCACCATGGACGGAGAAGACTTCGCGTCACCTGTGAATTCGGACGCAGTTAAAAAATACTTTGCTTAAAATAGACCCGCTGGACAGAAAAAGAGAGTCCAGGCAAAAATGGGGCATCCTGGCGAACCAAAAACAGAATGAAAGGTTCGGGCAAAAGTTAGGGATAAAATTGAAAAATGTACACCCGCGAAGTTGAAAACCTACACTGGGCGGCTTCGGCAAAAAAGGGTATCCCGGTGAACTGAAAACCCGTAAAGGGCGGTTCACGCAAAAGTTAGGGATTTGAAAAGCAAATGACTGCGGTCCGAATTCAATGAGCATCAATGCGGGAGAATATATCTGAGGGGCCAGTTATCGGATACAATCTCTTCAGAAGTGGGGATACCGGGAAAGCATTAGAGTCGGGCGAGTCATGGGAGGATCATTTCGTGGTGTTCATCTGCATCCCGTTGCCGACATGTGTACAAAATTTAATTTGTCAAAATATTCATGCTTCCTGTGCATACTTGTATATTTGCTTTGCGTAGCTTCCTCTTTTCAGGAGTTACATCCCGTGTACAAAAACTCCGCCCATTCAGGGGCCCAATCAATGAAAATATGTTATTCAGTACTTGATGCTGTTCTTTACTGTTTTGTGCATGATAAAACGCCTAAGTTTAGTGAAGCTAGCATGAGTATAACATCGCTGGCCCTTGCCAACAATTGTTAAAGCTTTGAATTAACTGAGTGTAACGTCACTAACCTGAATTGATTTGATTGCATAGGCTTGTCGTGTCTTGTTTGTGTTGTTGCAGGTTTCATAACCATACGAAGAAGGTGATCAAAAAGATTGCGATAACGAAAGACTCAGTCTTCACGCAGGTCATGTGTGTTCTTCCTGAAGAAGGATAGAATTTCCCAGCTAGCCGTAGCTTATCCAAAGGACGTGCTCCAGAAAAGTTATTCGTCCTCAAGAGAGTTTGGCGATTCCAAGATCATAAGGCTGTATTCAGACAGGTTCATCTTTCCCCGCAGGGTCATGCACTCGCCCCCAGCGGAGTCAGCGGAATTCTCCTTGCA
Source organism: Lathyrus sativus (assembly GCA_963859935.3). Classification (NCBI taxonomy): domain Eukaryota; kingdom Viridiplantae; phylum Streptophyta; class Magnoliopsida; order Fabales; family Fabaceae; genus Lathyrus; species Lathyrus sativus. Next base: position 434,800,626 of record OZ012740.1, on the reverse strand, counting down.
AGTGTTTTCATTCCTTCCAGTGGAACTAGAAGATCAAGACTCTCCAAAGCAGAGTTGATGGTGGGTCCTGTCATTTATTTTGTCAGAGATACGGTGTAATATCAGTTTACGTTCCAGCAGAAAGTCCGATCATACTATGCACATCTGCTATTCCCCAGCAGGGGGTTACCTCAATAGGGTATGTGGTTTGAGTTCCCAATTTCCCAGCAGGGTCGACTTCACCCTTCCAGCATTTATTTTGCTGGAATAATCCTGTAGCATCTGGCTATCCCCGGCGGAGTCGGCATTATCTTCAGCATTTATTTTGCTGAAGCAGTTCCTGTACTTTAGCAGTTCAGGTGGAGAGAACTCTTGCTCAAATGAACAATCAAGCATTCAAGATCGCGGCATGGGGCATCCAATGTCAGTTTCGGCTGTATTCCTCACAGAGTTATCAGGATAAGTTTCTCTTTATTCCCAGGCAGAATTAGTTGTCATCAGGGGTTCCATGAATCAGAATTGCAGAGGCCACCGCCGGTTATCAGAGCAGGCGTCCGATAGTTTGGTTTCCAGACATCCTCAGTAGAGTCCGTCTCAAAGTCGCTGTCACGTCAGTGCTAAGAAGTTTGTGGGTGAGGATCGTTGGAGAACTAAGTCCTGACGTGGACAATTTATTCCTATATTGACGGGTTTTCTTCAGAAGTGGGCGTCCTAACGTGGACAGGTTTATTTCCCTGGATTGGTGAGGTGTGTTAGTCCTATTGTGGGCAGATTCGGTTTCTCGAAATTAGTGGAATGGGAGGTCATGACGTTGACAAAAGTGATTACTCTTTG
>OZ012740.1:434773293-434799313 GCA_963859935.3 Lathyrus sativus | reverse complement strand
GTCCCCAGTAAAGGTTGCCCAGGATGATTCCTGAAATCCCCAACAGAGTGTTCGCTCAGGATGATTCCTGAAAGCTCCAGCATGGTTATCGGTTCAAGAGGATTCGTGAAGGTCCCCGACGGAGTTACTTGTCCAAGATGATTCTTGAAGTCCTCAGCAGAGTTGATTCATCCAGAATGATTTCTGGACCCCGGAGCAGAGTTACTTGATAGTTCTCCAGAATCCCCAGCGGCGAAGCGTCATCCCCAGCGGGTTTCTAACGGCAAGTCGAAACCTCCCTTGAAGACTCCATGATTGCAGTCTGACCGTGTTAATGAAGCAGTTCTCTCAGCTGACGTGGAGTGCCTGATGGCAGAGGTTTAGATGTTCCCAGTTAGCTCATGATTGACCAAGAATTCTATTCCCGACTTGCTAATGATGTTCGGCTGATGCCCGACAGTAATGCGGAAGGCCTGATGGCATGATCAACCTGATGGTTGAAGTCCGGCCGATGCCCGACAGATGTCTTTGAATGCCTGATGGCATGATCAACCTGATGGTTGAAGTCCGACTGATGCCCGACAGATGTCTTTGAATGCCTGACGGCATGATCAACCTGATGGTTGAAGTCCGGCTGATGCCCGACAGTTTCTTTGGATGCATGATGGCAGGATCGGCTATGTATTACTGGTTACCGTGTGACCAATTCCCCAATGGAGTTTCTTCACCCTGACGGCGAGGCCAGACGATGTTGAGAGTTGACGGCGAAGTCAGATTATATTGAGTACTTGACGGCGATGTCGGGTGTTTCTCAGAGTTATGTTGGGCTGACGGTGAGGTCAGGTCCTTCTTCAGGTAATGGTTCCTCACAATCTTTAACCTTTAGATACATCACATCCTCATCAGGAAAGTCAAACTGAATAGGTTGATAATCATCAATTGGCTGGTGTGCCAAATGATCAGCCAAAACACTTCCTTTTATTGCCTTTTGAGTTCGGTACTCGATATCATATTCTGATAACAACATTTGCCAACGAGCAATCCTCCCAATTAAAGCAGGCTTTTCAAAGATATACTTGATTGGATCCATTTTAGATATCAACCAAGTTGTACAATTCAACATATACTGGCGGAGGCGCTTGGCAGCCCAAGCTAGAACACAACACGTCTTTTCAAGCATCGTGTACCGAGACTCACAATCAGTGAATTTCTTTCTCAAATAATAAATGGCAAATTCTTTTTTTCCGGATTCATCTTGTTGACCCAGAACACAACCCATAGACTCTTCTAGCACGGTCAAATATATGATCAAAGGTCTTCCTTCTATGGGAGGAGACAAAATAGGAGGTTCAAGCAGATACTCTTTAATTCTTTCAAAAGCTTTCTGACAATCTTCTGTCCAGACACAACCCTGATCTTTACGGAGAAGTTTGAAAATCGATGCACATGTGGAAGTCATATTGGATATAAATCGGGAGATATAGTTCAAACGTCCCAAGAATCCTCTTACTTGTTTTTCTGTTCTGGGTGCAGGCATCTCCTGGATAGCTTTAAACTTTACCAGGATCAACTTCAATGCCTTTCTGACTAACAATAAAGCCTAACAATTTTCCAGAACAAACACAAAAAGTGCATTTATTAGGATTCAGACGGAGCTTAAACTTTCTCAAACGTTGAAACAACTTCAATAAATTTTTAATATGATCTTCTTCAGTCTTCGACTTACAAATCATATCATCCACATAGACCTCAATTTCTTTATGCATCATATCATGGAACAGAGTGGTCATAGCTCTCTGGTACTGTTGCACCCCAAAATTTGACCAACATTTATTTACCATGTTTGTGGTTCATTGTATTCATCATCTGCATCTCATTGATATGTGGGCAGTAGATCAAGAGGTAGGACTACCTAGCCAGAGTTACATGAGGCTATGAATAAAGTCAAGAAGTTTGTTCAAGTGTTCAAAGGTTGATACCTTTGTCAGAGAACTCAAGAGACCCTCAGAGAGATTGGTTGAAACTAAGGTTGTGTGTCTCATAACTTGAGAGTTGTGGGAGCTCCTCAGATGATTCTGGGACTATGAGGATGGACTTGAAGCTTTGAGAAAGCTTATGAGATGTCTTGAGAGCCATCATGAAGCTTAGAGAGGTCATTGTGCAAGAATTTAGAAGATTCAGCCATGAGTGGTGGAATTAGGGTTTGACTGGGTCAACCCTAGGTCAACAGATGATTTGGAGAGGGTTGAGACCTAATCCAAGAGCCATGTGATCATGGAATGATGCATTGAGATGTTATAAGGATGATTCCTAGACCAAATCATCATGATTGAGGAGTTTGAGAAGTTTTAAGCTAGGGTTTCTAAGGATTGGCAGTGTAAAATCCCCTAGTTTGATCCCTATCTTCAAGGCAGTTTAGCTCAAGATGTGATTGTCATCTCATCTTCCCCAAAACATGAATGTTGTAGAGCTTGTTATTAGCTTTAATTTGAGTACTAGAAATCCTTGATAAGATTTGTAGAGCTCAAGTTATGACTTTGACAAATTACAGGTCATCTGAGGTATGTGAATCTGGGTCCTTGAAAGTCACCCAACTTGCATCCAACGTTTGCCCTAGTAGGATGAATGATTCCTATGAACTCTTGGTCAACATGAATGTTGTAGAGCATCTTCTTAGCTTTCTAGAGAGTACTAGAAGTCCTTGATAAGATTTGTAGAACTCAACTTATGGCTTTGACAAGTCAAGGGCATTTTGGTCATTTGGAGGTTATAGGTCATTTCAAGCATAAGGCCATATCTCCTATTTCCAAGCTTCAAATGGAAAAACCTTCAACATAAAACTTGCTTGGAATGATGTTTTAAGTCTAGTAGGGAGGTCATGAGATGTTGAAAAGGCTTGTATCAAAAAGTGGTAAAAATGGCCTAAAATGGAGGCATAAGTTAAATAGGTTGAAATTGAAAATTGGAAATCACAAGTTATACATCCAAACCATGTCATATAATAGGTCATTTTGACTCCAAATGACATTCTAAGAACAATGGTTCAACCACAATTTTGATTTGGGGCTTAGATCATAGGGCTGCCTTGGAAATGGCTTACTTGCATCTTAAGGTACCAAAGCAAAACTCAATAAAACTCAATAAACAAGTTGGTTATGCATTGTAACACCTCATAAATCTCATGAGGGGAGAATTTCAAGTCAGTTACAAAGGTCACAAGAAGCTTGGCATGAGATAGCACATAAGGAGAATTGAAATCAAAATGTCATGACATGAGATTTCCAAATACTCATTGGATTGTCCTAGAGGGTTCTAGATGATTCTAAACCACTCTATATAACATGTATAACTTGCTCAAATGCAAGGTTGGTGAGAATTGGTGCAGAGAAGAGAGAGTGAGATCAAGAATCTTCCATTGCAAGTCAAGTTTCAATTTCACATTCTTCTTCATTTCCATTCATTCTTTCCATTCAAACACATTCCATACATCATAGTGAAGCTGTGCAGATTGAATTGAGATCAAATCCATGGTGAATTGAAGAGTTGGTGATTGAAATTTCAAGGTGGCAAGTCAGAATCGAATTCTGAGATTGAGGTTTCCTCCATCAAATTTGTTGCAAACAGTAGCAAGATTGGCATCTAAGGAAACTTTTTGAAGAGTTTCAAGGTCTGAATTGGTGGATTTCATCATCTGTTCATCAAGATTAACCAGGTTTGCAAATTCTTCCCTACACCATGTTTTATGCATAATTAGGTTAGTTTGTTAGTGTAGAAAGGTTAGAGACACATAGGTGATGGATTTTGGAGAGTTTGAAGAGATTTAGTGATGATCAACATGATGACACCATTTCTATTTGACCTTATATCTTGCTGAATATTGAGAGATAAGCTTGGTTTAATAGCAAGAAATATTCAGGGAAGCATAAGGATGAGATTAGGACCTTTAATTTTGATAATTGTTAAGATTGGTTCTTGATCAATAACTTGAAGTTGCTATCGGGTTTCAAGTTTGAGGGAGATTCAATGGAATTTGAGATTATGATTGTGTTCAGCATGTGTCGCTTTCGCGAAAATAAGGTGCTGGCACAACAGAAGAGTCGCCACCTTTCGTTATTTATCCCTCAGAGCGGGAAAGGAAACGATCGGAAAAACCTTACGAAAAAAGGGTAAGACAAGGTCATCGCAACCATTGTCTGGGTTCGGGAGTCGGTTACGCAAGGGGAAGGTATTAGCACCCCTCACGTCCGTCGTACTCGACGGGATCCTCGCTTGTTGGTTTACTTGGACGGGTTGGTTTTATTCTATCTACCTATCAAGGCTGGCTGAAAAAGAAAAGAAAAATGACTCGGCAAAGCGTCGCACTTTATGCCTACGTATTCTCATCAGAGAACGAGAAATCAGAGTCAACGTAGTTCGGCCTACGAAGGATTATGGGGGAAGGTAGCTCGCCAAGACATCGCCATCTTGTGCCTATGTACTCTCAACAGGCATGAGAGATCAGAGCTCACGTAGTTCGGGAAACTACGGTTTATTTCCTGTCTTTTACGAAAGAAGTGTTTTTTATTGTGTTTGCGATTTCAACCGCACTAGAGACTATGACCTGAGAGTGAATGCGTCGCATGTCACCCAAAGGGTACCATACTAAACATCCAGACTATGGAAAAGAAACTCTCCCACAACCCTTTCTCAGATAGCTTAAGGCTCGTAACGTACGAAAGAAATCATTCATGATTACTGTATCTTAAACTGTTTTGAGATGAGAAGAGAACAGGCCCAACTAGGAGGGAGACTATCAAGTCCTACTGTTATCATGCCATGGATTCATCCTATGGTTGAGGTTTGAACAGGGAACTCCTAGAAGTTGTCATGCATAGGTTTCAACCTAAATGTCTATCATCAAATCCTTATCAAAGGAAATGAGAGTCCTAAGGGATCATGTCAATGATACGCCAAAACCGACAAAGCATCAGCTTAACAGTAAAATGCATGCAATGCAAGTGAGGGAGGAAATGTGTGTGGGGCTTTAGCCTCCACAAGCTCATCTCAACCTCAAGCCAGAATGAAATAACAGTAATCATACTGAAATATAAACAACATGCTATCAAGCAATAAATAGTAAACTGCAATCATACAGATAAAATGAAATGAAATGCCATCAGGCCAACAAACCACATGGGCAAGGGAGCTGGGCTCTACCGAATACCCGCAAGCAAAGCCACGCAGTAACAGTACAAGCAGAGGGAGCAACTAAACCTCTAATGCAAACATGCTTCTAGATTCTACCTATTCTAGATATGAACTTATTCTAATGCAACAGACAAGTCAAGCAAAACACATCAATACAAAAAAGAAAAAGAAGAAAACAGATCAACTCCTCTCTCAGCAACTCCAAGCTTCAGCTTTTCCAACAGCAACTCAGTCTTCAGACTTCCAGTATCAATTGCTCTTCCAGGTTTCAACCCTACAATATAAGTTTCCACTTATCTTCTCCTTTTAAGCTTCAGCTTCTTGATCAGCTCCACCTTCAGGCTTCACTATCTTCAGGGATCTTCAAGTATCAACTTGATCTTCATGCTCCTCAAGCTTCAGCTGGAAAGGCAATACTCAAGGATTCATCCTCTTTTACACTCTTCAATGAAGTCTTCATCTTCATGCTCAGGCTCAACCTCTCAAGACAATCAAACCAGAGAAAAATCACTTACTGGATAAGCTGGGGGATATTGAACTGCTTATTGATCACCAAAGGTGACCTATAAGGGTTCAACATCAAATGAAGGGTTCCCTCAAAAGTTCTACTTCCTAGGTATATCACTTATCCCTCCAAAGGAGAGAGGTGTATACCATGGAAGGACTTTGAATCATAGGGAGGAATGGAGGTGAATGATACCATCCATGTTTGAGAAGGAAGTTATCTACAACTAAACTCTCCCTAATCCCTAACCCTAAAAACAAAACAAAAGAAAAGAAGAATAAGCTCCCAAGCTCCTCAGGACAAGATCAAACTCTCCAAGCCAAAGGGAAACTCCAAAGCAAAGCAAAGCAAACAAACATGCCCTAAAGGCAACACAAAAAAATCAACTAAAAATAGCATACTATTATATTAAATCCTAATATAATTTCTAAGGGGTCTTACATACCTACCCTTAATACCCATATATGCCCCATAGCCTAAATTGTCCTAAAAACCCAAAATCTAAAGTTATTATGGACCTATCTTGAAGTTTTAACCTAATTCTACACTACCTAATAGCATTTAATCAAAACTATCCTAAAAATCATCACAAAAATATGGAATTAATCCAGGGGGAACCTAAAACATACATCTAACTACCCTAAAAAGATTGACTTAAAAATAGTAAGGGAACTACCCTTACCAAAATCTACAAATCATGCATCAATATAAAAGCATCAAAAAGCAACTACAATGAAAAATATGCAAAAAATATAAAAATGAAATAAAATGGAAATTTTATGATTTTATATTTTTCTTGACAAAAATGTGAAAAGGGAGAAAAAAACTCCCATGAAAAAATATTCATTTTTCAATTTATTATGCATTTTTAAAGTTTGAGAAAATTTGGAGTGAAAATAATATGAAAATGATGAGATGGGTGCAGATAGAAATAAACTTCAGTTCATTTTTTATTTGGGCCCATACATGGGGGTGCATACAGAAACGCGCCTGGCCCAGAATCTAACTCAGAAAAAACAAAGAAAATCATAAAAGAAATGGGAAAGTCACGGTGCGAAAAGCAACAAATTACAGTTAAAATATGGACTGGGCCTTGCATGGGGGTGGCAATAACATCATTCGCTCAAAGCCCAGACTTTGGTTTAAATGGAACGCAGCGCTCCATGGATGCTGGCTTCCCTCCATTTCGCGTTTCAAATCTGGGCCGTCCGATCCGTTTCCCAGTCAACATTCAAACGCGCATCCAACGGCTGATGAGTCGTCTTCTACTCCATCGTGTGCACTCATTTCTTGACCAATCAACACGATGTAAAAACCAAATTTGCTCTACTTTCCAAGCTGAACACGACTGTGATCTTAGATTTCATGGAAACAAACTCTATCATCCAAACCGAATATGAAACCATCTTACTCTCAAAATATCATCAACTTTCGACCTTAACCAAACTCTCATTTCTTTACATAAAAATGCTCCTAATGTTACACTGATTAAAATCCTCTAATAACCTTGCATTAAAGCTCACTAAATCACACATTCCAGCTCATCCAAGAATTGACCACCATTAATGAAACTTCACCAAATGCTCTTAAACTCATCAAAATTGCTCACCTAATTGTCTCTAACAGGTTTACACTAATAATTATCCCTAGCTATGCCTAGATTGAGGTGTAGAAATGGTTTTGCATACCTTGCTTCTTGAAATGGTAGGTGGTGAAAATCTTCGTTCAAGCCTTGAAACTCCTCAAGAATGCTCCCTAGATGATGGATATTCCTCTGTTTGCAAAAGATTTGGAGTAGCAAGCTTGTACTTCAAGATCCAATGTGATTTGCTTCCTTGCAATTTCAATGTGAATACCTTCAAATCTTCATCAATGGAGTTGCAAATCAATATGAACACACTCAGAAATGTTTATGGAGATGATTTGTGAAGAAAAATGGAATGGTAATGAAGAAGAATCAAGAGATTCAATGTAATTTGCAAATGAAGCTTTGTGATTTCAATCACTATTCTCTACCACAATCAACACCAACCTTGCACCAATGCAAGTTAGATTCAATATATAGACTGGTTTAGAACAATCTAGAACCTCCTAGAATCATCTAGTAAGAACTTGAAGTTTTCATGTCATGGTAATTTGAATTTCCATTTCTCATAACATGATATCTCATGCAAAAACCCTTGTACACTTGGTAACTGACTTGAATATCTCCTTACATGAGATTTAGGACAAGATACAATGCATATCTCCCTTGTTTATTGAATTTTCCCTTGTTTTGGTTTGGTACCCCATTATGCAAGCAATCCAATTACAAAGCAACCCTATGATGCAAGCCTCAAATCAAAACTGTGGCTGAACCATTGTTCTTAAAATGTTCTTTGGAGTCAAAATGACCTATCACATGACATGGTTTGGACTTATAGCTTATGATTTATGATTTTCCATTTCACTTGAATTAACTTATGCCTCATTTTTAGGCCATTTTTATCACTTTTTGGTATGAGCCTTTTCAACATCTCATGACCTCCCTACTAGCCTTAAAACATCATTCTAAGCAACTTTGATGTTTAAGATTTTTCCATTTGAAGCTTGGAAGTAGGAGATATGGCCTTATGCTTGAAATGACCTATAACTTCCAAATGACCAAAATGCCCTTGGCTTGTCAAAGCCATAACTTGAGTTCTACGAATCCTATCAAGGACTTATAGTACTCTATAGAAAGCTAAGAAGATGATCTTCAACATTCATGTTGACCAAGAAATCATAGGAATCATCCTACTAGGGAAAAAGTTGTCTGCAAGTTGGGTGACTTTCAAGGACCCAGATTCACATACCTCAGATGACCTGTAATTTGTCAAAACCATAACTTGAGCTCTGCAAATCCTATCAAGGACTTCTACAACTAAAATTAAAGCTAAGAACAAGCTCTACAACATTCATGTTGTGGGGAAGATGAGATGACAATCACATCTTAAGCTAAAACTGTCTGGAAGATAGGAATCAAACTAGGGGATTTTACACTGTCAATCCTTAGAAACCCTAGCTTAAAACTTCTCAAACTCCTCAATCATGATGAGCTGGTCTAGGAATCATCCTTATAACATCTCAATACATCATTCTATGATCACATGGCTCTTGGATTAGGTCTCAACCCTCTCCAAATCTTTGGTTGACCTAGGGTTGACCCAGTCAAACCCTAATTCTACCATTCATGGTTGAATCTTCTGAATTCTTGTATAATGACCTCTCTAGGCTTCATGATGGCTCTCAAGACATCTCATAAGCTTTCTCAAAGCTTCAAGTCCATCCTCATGGTCTCAGAATCATCTGAGGAGCTCCCACAACTCTCAAGTTATGAAGTACACAACCTTAGTTTCAACCAATTCCTCTGAGGATCTCTTGAGCTTTCTGATAAAGGTATCAACCTTTGAACACTGAAATAACTTTCTTGGCTAGCTTCATATACTCATATAACTCTTGATAGGTAAATAAATGTTGGTCAAATTTTAGGGTGCAACAGCTGCCCCTATTCAAACGGCTTGAACCTGACTGGGTGAGGAGCGAACGACTCTCAGCCAATCAAGGTGCGAGACGGTTGAATACCGGTAAACCCGGAAATTTGCCAACTGCTCCAGTACTGGAATAATAGCTGCACGGTAACTATCTGGAGAAATACTGATCTGACATCGCCGTTCGTTATCCAAATTAAATTTTTCTGGTATCGTCGTCAGACAACCAAAACACCCAACATCGCCGCTGGAGACTAAATCACCTGACATCGTTGTCATAAACAAACAAAACTCTGAGAAACACCCAACATCGCCGCTGGAGAACTAAATCAACTGACAAAACACCCAACATCGCTGCTGGAGAACTGAAGAATCTGACATACCCAACATCGCTGCTGGAAAACTGAAGAATCTGACATCGCCGTCAAACAACCCAAACATCCAACATCGCCACTGGAAACAAACAAAACTCTGAAAAACACCCAACATCGCCGCTGGAGAAAGAAACCACCTGACATCACCGCCAGACACAAACATCCAACATCGCCGTCGGAGAATTGAAGAATCTGACATCGCCGTCAAACCAACAACACATCCAACATCGCCGCTGGAGGAATAAACCACCTGACATCGCCGCCAGGCACAAATATCCAACATCGCCGCTGGAGCTACAAAGAACCTGACATCGCCATCAGAAACAAACATAACTCTGAGAGACACTCGACATCACCGTCGAACAAACATAATCTCTGCTGGGGAGCTAAAGAGTCTGACGTCGCCGTCAAACATAATCTCCTGACATTGCCGCCAGGAACAAACATCCAACATCGCCGTCGGAAACAAACAAATATCCAACATCGCCGCTGGAAACGAACATAGTCTGACCTCGCCGTCAGGACAAATATCCAACATCGCCACTGGAAACAAACATAGTCTGACCTCGCCGTCAGGACAAATATCCAACATCGCCGCTGGAAACAAACAAAATACCCAACATCGCCGCTGGAACTACAAAGGATCTGACATCGCCGTCAAAAACAAACAAATATCCAACATCGCCGCTGGCGAACTCAAAATGATCTGACCTCGCCGTCGAACAACCATACCCTGGGAAACACCCGACATCGCCGTCGGAAAACCAACATCCAACATCGCCGCTGGAGACAAACATAATCTGGCCTCGCCTTCAGAATGAAGAAAAATCATTGGGGAATTGGTCACACGGTAACCGGTAGCACATAGTCGATCATGCCATCAGGCATTCACAGAACACTGTCGGGCATCAGCCGGACTTCAACCATTAGGTTGAACATGCCATCAGGCATTCAACGGAACTTGGTCGGGCATCAGCCGGACTTCAACCATCAGGTTGATCATACCATCAGGTATCCTGCATTACTGAGATAACTGCTTCATTAACACGGTCAGACTTCAATCATGGAGTCTTCAAGGGAGATTTCAACTTCGCCGTTAGAAAACCTGCTGGAGATGACGCCTCGCCGCTAAGGAATTTGGAGAACTATCAAGTAACTCTGCTCCGGGGGTCCAAAAATCATTCTGGAGGAATCAACTCTGCTGAGGACTTCAAGAATCATCTTGAACAAATAACTCCGTCGGGGACCTTCAAGAATCATCTTGAACTGATACCTATTCTGGAGATTCCAGGAATCATCCTGAGCAAACATTCTGTTGGGGATTCCAGGAATCATCCTGGGCGACACTTGCTGGGGACAAACCAATCATGGCTTGAGCATCTTCCAAGGATTCGACTCTCTTGGGACTTCAGGAATCATCCTGGGCAACCTTCACTGGGGACGCTACTGGGGAGCTTAGGAATCATCTTAAGCAAACGGCCCTGCTGAGGAATTCAAAGATCGTCTTGAGCTGAAGACTTCGCTGGGATCTCGAGAATCTTCTTGAGCAAGCGACTCTGGGGACTGCACTGGGGTCTTAAGAATAACCCGGAGCAAGCGACTTCGCTGGGGAGAATGTCAGGAATCATCCTGAGCAACTGATCTTTCGGCGGAACACCTATAAAACAAGAACGGTAGCAACCTAGATCATGTTTATTATGCATATGCTTCGGCGCTATGCTCCGCACTGTGGAAATGCTATGCGTTTATGCTAAATGCTATGCAATCATGCGCAATGATGCGATCCCGTCAGCAAAATAAATGCCGAAGGGGAATTCTCCCGTCGAGGAGAAAGAACCACTCAGATAGAGGAATCATCTGGCTGAGGAGAACATGCACACGCAAATATCAATTGGACTCTGTCTGGGGAAATGATCTTCAGTTGACTGCTGCAGGGGAAACAACTTCAGTTGATTGCTGCAGGGGAAACATCTTCAGTTGATTGCTGCAGGGGGACGAAGCTCTACGAGAACCTGGACCTGCTGCGGGAAAACGATGTCAATCGCTGGAATGAACTGTGTAGCCGTCTCGGCTACTCTTCTGGGGATGAAAACTTTGTGGGGAAAACAACTTCAGTTGACTACTCCACTGGGGAAAACCAATCATGGTCTGATCAACTTCCAAGGATTCGGCTCTCTTAGTGGTCTGCAAACTCGGCTGGGGAAGAAGAAATCATTCTGCTTCGCTGGAGAGAGTACGACTCTGGGGGAAATACAGCATCAGCAGTTCAACACCTGCTAGGGGAAAGCCGATCATGGTCCCTACTGCTTCCAGGGATTCGGCTCTCTTGGGGATTTGCGAACTCAGCCGGGGAGAGAGAAATCATTCTACTTCACTGGAGAGTACAACTCTGATGAGGAATTTCAATTCTGTTGGGGAAGAAGGAATCATCCGACTTCGGGGGAGAGTACAACTCTGATGAGGAATTTCAATTCCGCTGGGGAAGAAGGAATCATCCGACTTCGGGGGAGAGTACAGCTCTGCAGGGGAATACAGCATCAGCTGTTCCAACACTCTACTGGGGAAGAGGGAATCATCCGACTTCGAGAGAGAGTACGGCTCTGGTGGGGAATCCCAATTCCGCTGGAGACTTCAGTCTAGCACCATCAGTTGCGGCATACTCCGGCGTATGAACAGTTTCCTACAAAACCTGCACTTGTGACCCGGTGCGGGGGCAACACGAGCTTCGGCGCCTGAACATTTCTATGAAACTTGCACTTGTGACCCGGTGCGGGGGAGAACACGAGCTTCGGCGCCCGAACATTTCTATGAAACTTGCACTTGTGACCCGGTGCGGGGGATAGAAATCATGCTTCGGCGCGTGACTCAGCTGAGGAGGTGACGTTCCTTCAGGATGCGTCTGCTTGGGGAAGAGAATCGTCTCTGCCTGGGGAGACATATCAATGTTCACTGCCTTGCGTTCAGACTCTGCAGGGAGAGGCCACTGAACTCTGCTGGAGAAGGAGGAATCATCCTGCTTCGGGAATGCGCACGGCGCACTGTCTGGAATATGCTACACCTGTAATAACACAAACAGACAGACAAGATATCCTTCTCAAAGGGACCTATCAAGGTTATTATCTCGTGACAATATTCAAGTAATTAATTGTTTCAACAATCAATGGCCTAGGCCAGTAAGTTTATGTATGCGCTTTTATCAAAAACATCGGCGTTCTTTTTCGCAAACAAAACAGATAAATGCTAAACAGGCAAACAGAATTGCTGAATAATATGCTTTTATTGATAACGAACCCCTGAATGGGTAAAAATGTTTTACAACAGAGGCAAGCTCCTGGAATGAGGAAGCCGCGCAAAATAAAACATAAATATACATCAGTATATACAAATTTCGGCAACGAGGCGTAGACGAACACCATGAGTTGATCCCTCTAAGACCCACTTGACTTCGATACTTCTCCGACGCTTCAGCTTCGGAGGAGATTGATTCAGATAAACGGCCCCCAGGTCCTCCAAACCACTAAACAATGAAAGTCCACACGCGGAACACAGTCATTTGCTTATTCAAATCCCTAACTTTTGCGTGAACCGCCCTTTACGGGTTTTCAGTTCACCGGGATACCCTTTTTTGCCGAAGCCGCCCAGTGTAGGTTTTCGACTTCGCGGGTGTACATTTTTTCAATATATCCCTAATTTTTGCCCGAACCTTTTATTTTGTTTTTGGTTCGCCGGGATGCCCCTTTTTTTCCTGGACTCTTTCTTTTTTTGTCCAGCGGGTCGCTTTCAAGCAAAGTATTTTTTAACTGCGTCCGCGTTCACCGGGGATGCAAAATCTTCACCATCCATCGTGGATAACAACAAAGCTCCTCCCGAAAAGACCTTGCTGACGACATACGGACCTTCGTAATTCGGAGTCCACTTGCCCCGGTGATCGGAGTGTGGCGGAAGAATCTTCTTCAGGACGAGATCACCCGTCTGAAAGCTTCTAGGACGCACCTTCTTATCATAAGCTTTCTTCATTCGGCTTTGGTACAGACGACCAAATGCAATCGATGCTAACCTCTTCTCGTCCATCAGGCTGAGTTGGTTCAAATGATTCGTAATCCATTCTGCCTCGTCGAGTTTCACATCAACCAAAACTCGCAAAGAAGGGATCTCCACTTCTAACGGTAGGACAGCTTCCATGCCGTACACCAAGGAGAAAGGAGTTGCCCCGGTCGACGTACGTACCGTCGTACGATAACCGTGAAATGCAAATGGCAACATCTCGTGCCAATCTTTGTACGTCACAACCATCTTCTGAACAATCTTCTTTATGTTCTTATTAGCGGCTTCGACGACTCCATTCATCTTCGGCCGATAAGGAGATGAGTTGTGGTGTTCGATCTTGAAGCTCTGGCACATCTCCTTCATCATCTTGTTATTCAAATTCGAACCATTGTCAGTAATGATCCGCTCGGGAACTCCGTAACGACAGATGATGTCCCTCTTTATGAATTTAGCCACCACCTGCTTGGTCACATTAGCGTACGAGGCTGCCTCCACCCACTTGGTGAAGTAGTCGATAGCTACCAGAATGAAACGATGACCATTGGATGCAGTGGGCTCGATCTTGCCTATCATGTCGATGCCCCACATGGAGAACGGCCACGGGGAGGACATGACATTCAATGGGCACGGCGACACATGAACTTTATTAGCATAAATCTGGCATTTATGACATCTCTTCGCGAATCTGAAGCAATCCGACTCCATCGTCAGCCAGTAGTATCCTGCTCTCAGGATCTTTCTCGTCATGGCATGCCCGCCGGCGTGTGTACCAAATGTGCCTTCATGGACTTCTTCCATGAGCTTACTCGCCTCTTTTTCATCTACACATCTGAGTAGCACGAGATCATGGTTTCTCTTATACAACACTCCATCAGGATTGAGATAAAAGTTTCCAGACAGCCTCCGCAGAGTTTTCTTATCCTGGGCTGACGCGCCCGCAGGATACTCCTTAGTCATAAGGAAAGTCTAGATGTCGTGGAACCATGGCTTGCCGTCGACGGCATCCTCGATTGCAAAGACAAATGCCGGTCTATCAAGACGCGAAAGGACAATTCTTGGAGCCTCATTCCAAAAATTGACCTTATACATTGAAGCCAACGTGGCTAAGGCATCTGCCATCTGGTTTTCAGCCCTGGGTACATGATGGAGTTCCACTCGATCGAAGAACGGAAGTAGCCTTCTGGCATAATTCATGTACGGCACCAAATTTGATTGACGAGTCTCCCACTCCCCTTTAATTTGGTTGATTACAAGCGTTGAGTCACCGTATACGTCTAGGTTCTTGATTCTCAAATCAATTGCCTCTTCTAGACCCCATGATGCATGCTTCGTACTCCGCCTCATTGTTGGTAACTGGAAACGTCAGTCTCGCAGTAAACGGGATGTGGGATCCGTGGGGAGTCGTGATGATAGCCCCGATACCACTTCCATAGGAATTAACTGCTCCATCGAATATCAACTTCCACTGGGATTTCCTATCTGGCCCCTCGCCGGGCAGCGGCTCATCGCAATCCTTCGCTTTGAGAAACATAATATCCTCGTCAGGGAATTCGAATTTCATCGGCTGGTAGTCCTCGATCGGCTGTTCGGCAAGGTAATCAGACAATACGCTTCCCTTGATGGCCTTCTGGGAGACGTACTGAATATCATATTCTGTTAACACCATTTGCCATCTGGCAATTCTGCCCGAAAGAGCCTGCTTCTCGAAGACGTACTTGATCGGATCCATCTTCGAAATCAGCATAGTGGTGTGATTGAGCATATATTGTCGTAGACGTTTGGCAGCCCAAGCTAGTGCACAACATGTCTTCTCCAGCATCGAGTATCGAGATTCACACTCAGTGAAATTTTTACTCAAGTAGTAAATGGCATGCTCTTTTCTGCCCGTCTCGTCGTGCTGACCGAGAACACACCCCATACTATTCTCCAGAACCGTCAGGTACATGATTAATGGTCGTCCAGCCACTGGGGGTATCAAGATTGGAGGTTCTTGAAGATACTGCTTTATCTTATCGAATGCCTTCTGGCAATCCTCATTCCAAGTAATCGCCTAATCTTTCTTTAAAAGCTTGAACATCGGTTCACAGGTGGCCGTGAGCTGAGAGATAAACCTTGCAATGTAGTTTATTCGGCCCAAGAAACCACAAACTTCTTTTTCTGTTTTCGGCGCTGGAATTTCTTGAATGGATTTTATTTTCGCAGGATCAACCTCGATACCTCGTTCACTAACGATAAACCCCAGCAACTTTCCGGACCGCACTCCGAAAGTGCACTTGTTAGGATTCAGCCTCAACTTGAATTTCCTAAGCCTCTCAAAAAGCTTCAATAAGTTGACCAGATGCTCTTCCTCCGTTTGGGACTTTGCAATCATGTCATCAACATAGACCTCGATATTATGATGAATCATATCATGAAACAAAGTTACCATTGCTCGCTGGTAAGTGGCCCCTGCGTTCTTCATACCGAAGGGCATTACCTTATAGCAAAATGTTCCCCATGGGGTGATAAACTTCGTTTTCTCCATGTCCTCCGGCGCCATCTTGATCTGGTTGTAACCGGAGAAGCCATCCATGAACGAAAACACGGAGAACTGGGCTGTGTTGTCGACCAACACATCGATATGAGGCAACGGGAAATCATCTTTAGGGCTCGCCCTATTCAAATCCCGATAATCGACGCACATGCGTACCTTACCGTCCTTCTTCGGTATAGGCACTATGTTGGCGACCCACGGAGGGTAGGTGGTGACGGCTAAAAATCCCGCGTCCAACTGCTTCTGGACTTCTTCTTTGATTTTTACAGCCATGTCTGGTCTCGTCCTCCTAAGTTTCTGCTTGACGGGAGGGCAATCTTCTTGCAACGGCAAGCGGTGGACCACGATGTCCGTGTCAAGTCCGGGCATATCTTCGTATGACCAAGCAAAGACGTCACTATACTCTCGAAGCATCTCGACCAATCTCTGCTTGACATCACTCTGCAGCGCAGCCCCTACTCTGACATTTCTGACGAGCTCTTCAGAACCCAGATTTACGATCTCAATTTCCTCCTCGTGAGGCAGAATAACCTTTTCCTCTTGTTTCAACAAGCGGGCCAACTCTTCCGGAAGGTCTTCGTCTTCATCAATCTCTTCCTCGGCTTGATAGATCGGGAAATCGAAGTCGTAGTGAGTCGTAGAAGGTCCAGAGTCGATGTCATCTGTTATGTGGATCCTGCAATAACAAGGGTTAAGTTTAAAACAAGAATATGCAGGTTAGCACAAACCCCGTTGCCATTTTACTGTTTTTCAAAACAAATATAAAACAGGAATAACAGAGAACACAATATTTGAGTACGAAGAAAACGCCTTTGATTTATTAATAAAATGCATGTACATAATCCAACAAGGCCCTGACAATAAAACCGCTATGCCCCGGGTAGGACATAGGGTTGTACAATGATTGTAAAAAAGTAAATCATTACTCTTCACTTGTCAGCCGGATAATTTCCCGGATGGTCCAATTGTTGAGGCGCTCGCCTGACTTGCTTGGCTTAATTCCAAGAGTCGAGATCACAATCGCTATCCCCGCTGTCTTCAGACGCTGCGTTGATGCTTTCGAAGATCACTCCGCCACTGGTAAATAGGATCGGCCCCTTACCCCGTGACGCGCTGCTAGACGAAGAAGAAGAAGCTTCAGCTTCAGGAGAATACCCCAATCCAAACTTATCCTGCTTGATCGATATCTCCAAAATATGCCCCCCAGCCTAGGGTAGAACCGGCTTCGACGACGGCCCGAGCTTCTTTGAATGAGGAGAGATTCATCTCTGGCTTCTCTGTGACGACAGGAGCTACCTCTTTCACCTTGACGGCTTCAAATGCTTGGCAGAGAGTTTCATGGATTTCGCCATCCATTTCAACATACTTAAAGGATGACAAATGGCTCACCATTATGTCCTCCTCACCACACACGGTTACTATGCTTCCCCCGACAGCATATTTGAGCTTTTGATGCAACGTGGAAGTCACGGCACCAGCAGCATGGATCCACGTCCGACCTAAGAGGCAACTGTAGGCGGGCATGATGTCTATGATATAAAAGACCGTGTCGAACGTTTCCGGACCAACTTGAATCGGCAGGGTCAACTCTCCGAAAACGTGGCGCTTAGTTCCGTCAAATGCTTTCACCACCAGATCACTGGGTGTGCAAAGCAATCCACGAGTGTCCAACTTCATTAATGCCTTCTTCGGAAGCACATTAAGCGACGAACCCGTGTCCACCAGGACATGCGACATGATTGTGCCCCTGCACTCTATCGAGATGTGCAAGGCGCTGTTGTGATCTCTACCTTTAGGAGTCAGCTCTAAATCTGTGAAACCTAGCCCATTGCCAGCATTAACATGGGCTACCACCTCCTCTAGCTGATTCACGGATATCTCTTGTGGTACGTAGGCAGCATTCAATACCTTCAGTAACGCGTTGCGGTGCGCTTCAGAACACAGCAACAAGTTGAGAATAGAAATCTTCGAAGGCGTCTGGTGGAGATGGTCTACAATCTTGTAGTTGCTCTTCTTGATTAACCGCATAAACTCCTCGGCATCTTTGACAAGAAAATTTGTTTCTACCCCACACGGGGCCTCTTCGACGACTTTGCTTTTACCCTTATCAGCAGCATCAGCTCTGACCGTTTTCTCTGCCACGACCTCTGGCGGTGCAAACACTCTTCCGCTACGGGTAATACCACTGATTCCTGCAAGATTCTGCACAGTCGACCCATACGGCTCCAACTCTAACCTCTGACCGTTGCAATAGACTTCAGCTCCATAATGCCACGGAACGGCGTTAGTGCTCTCGAATGGGATCAACCCAGCTTTGGTAATAGTGATTGTAGGCGGTCGGGGCGCAGAAATAGTTATTGGTTGGCGAGGAATGGTGATGGTGGCGACTTCATCGGCCTGCTTCAACACAACCTCTCTTGATACACTTTCAGCCCTCCGGCTGAACTACAAAATACCCTCAGTCATCAGACTTTGGATTCCTTCTACCAGCTGCTCACATCCATCAGAATGTGTAGCACAGTCCATGCATAACTCTCCGCATCCTGGAAAGAACCCTTTCTTCAACAACTTAGCTTTAACGAAACTAAGCGGCGTCTTTAAGTCTTTGACATCAGTCAACAGATCTGCACTCTCTTCTTTGATAATGGCGTTCATTCCGCCTCCCCTATGATTCGGCATAGGGTTTTTCGTGACATTGGGCACATTATCGGAGAAATTAATGATCTTGGCATCTACCAGGTCCTGCACCTTGTGCTTAAAGGCTTTGCAGTTCTCGATTGTATGGCCTGGTGCCCCTGTATGGAAATCGCAAGTGGCATTTGCGTCGTACCCTGGTGGAGGTGCCCCTGTCAAGGGAGCCATCATCCTCTTCTGAACCAACTGAAGCTGAAGCAAAGTCTGCAAGAGTTGCGCATACGACATGGGCGGTGTCTCGAAGTGACGGTTTGTCAAAGGTGCCCGATTCTGGTATTTTCTATATCCCTGCTGATTCTGTTGTTGTTGCTGCTGCGGAGCTGCTGGGATATTTATACTAGCTATCTGCTGCTGAGGGCCCTTGCCCTTTCTCCGAGCTTTTGGTCACAACGCTCGCATCTCCTTCTCGTCGTTTACCAGCATAAGGTTTCTTTCCACCTCCTCCAGGTGAGGATGATTCACCTTGAATTTTCCCGATCTTGATACCGTTCTCGACGTGCTCGCCCATGGTAATGAGAGATGAGAACGTCCCCGACATACCACTGACTAACTTTTCATAGTAGATTCCCGGGAGGGTAGCCACGAACATCTGCACGAGCTCGCGCTCAACCATCGGCGGTTGAACCCGAGCAGCCAACTCACGCCACCGTTGGGCGTACTCCTTAAATCCTTCATTATTCCTCTGCGAAAGGTTCTGGAGCTGGACTCGGTTCGGGGCCAAGTCGCTATTGTACTGATAGTGGAGGACAAACACTTCAGCGAGATCCTTCCAGGTGCGCATGCTAGTGGGCTCCAAGCCCATATACCACTCGAGGGATGGCCCAGAAAGACTATCTTGGAAGAAGTGCATCAGCAACTTCTCATCTTCGGAATAGGCAGACATCTTTCTATAGTACGATCGCAGGTGGGACACGAGGGCAAGTGGTGCCCTTATATTTCTCAAAGACAGGCACCTTGAACTTAGGAGGGTACCTTGAAATCAGCAATTAACCCCAGCTTGGACATATCAACGCCCAAAGTATTCTGATTCTCAATATCTCTCATTTTATCTTCAAGTGCTTTGAACCTGAGCCGCGCTTCAGCATTCAGCTCCGCTTCCGCACCTCTTTGAGAAAACACATCATCCTGATGATCCTCAAGCCACGGTTGAGGCACCAATATATTCCCGACGCCAGCATTGCCGTTGACCGGCCCGATGTTGACATTAGCTCCCAGACTACCATTGCCGACGCCCATCGCATTGAGTCCGATATTGGCCATCACATTACCATTAGCACTACCGTTGCCCCCGGCAACAGGAACACCATTCTGCGGAGTATCGACTGGTGGAGGAGTAGGCACATCCCCGCCATGAAGTATGTCGTTGCTATCAACCCTGGATATCAAAGGTTGAACCAAAGTTCGTAGCTGGTCTTGACCATTAGCGACCACCTGCATCAGCTCCATAAAACGATCCATCCGCTCGCAGAGCTCCTGGACATCTATCTGCACTTGATCCATGATCCTTGTCTGATTAGCTCGAGTTGAATAACGGGTGAATTAGCCTCTGATCAATCCTGGAATCACCGAGAACAGCCTGAGACCTGTGAACCTGAAAAACCTGCAAATACTAAAGGTTAGGAAAAACAACAAAATGTACGCCATGCAAATGCTTCATGCAGATGCATGCGTATGTCTGTGTGTTTGGGAGATTTCCCCCGATCCTAGTGCCTGAGTGCCAGTGCTGATAATAATAAGAAGAAGAAGTCTGAGCCCAATCATGGAAACATCAATCTCATATATAAAGGGAAAGCCTATCAAGGCATTACATAGCATCAGCGAGTACAAGACAAATCAACAGCGTGACCTCAGCCAACAAGCCTGGTGATGGTCAGCATACAACAAAGATCAAAACAAAAGGAATACAACTAGTCAAGTACGGCCACGGGCGCGATACTCTGCTAATAACTCCTTCGTCTCTGGATGATCTGGCAAAGTGAGCAACCCCTTGACGAGTAGTTCCCTCTGCACAATAGTATACTGAAGTCCCTGAACTGAACTTTCCCATGCTCCTTCGCCGAAGCAATCTTCCAGTTTCCGCTTCTTTGACTCAAACATCAGCTTGTGCTCCTTCAGGTTAGCAAGAGCTTTGTTGAGTTAGCCTTCGGCGGCGTATCTGCGGGTGATTTCTTCATCAAACCTCTGTTCACTGTCCTTCACCTCGGCTTCCAGCTTGGAGATCTGCAGCATCAGCTTATCCTCCCGCTCTTTCCTGGTGGCCAGGGAAGCCTTCTAGTGCTGGTCGAACTTGGATATCCTCCGATATGCCTTATCCAAATGCTGCTTCTTCGTAGCTAGTACGTCGTTAACAGCCCTGAAGTCTTGACCCATGCGTTCACTGCTCGGCAATCTGCTTCGTCAGGTCTGTACCTAGCTGGTTCACCAACTCTGTCTGCCTTTTGAGAGCATGAACAACTTCATTCCTTTCGCTTCGAAGCTGAGCTAACTCCTTCTCCAGTTCTGCGTTCGCCCACTTCAATTCATCCCGCTCAGCTAATACCTGGTTATGTTGATGAATGGGCACAGTAGTAGGCTCTTCGACTGCTAGAGAGCTTTCTGGCTTGACCTGAAGAAACGGCATCCCTATAATATTGGCCCTGGCTCTGATCCAAGCTGTATACGGAGGGTAGGCTTGATTGTTGCTTTTTTCCCAACAGACGCTTTCCTCGCTTACTGATACTATTCCATGCACGCTGAAGCTTGGACAACAGATCCCCTTCTAAAGTACCCGTGAGGTACAGAGATTCCTGTACCTCTTCCTCCTTCGGCGGAGTTCTCAAAGCATACGCGAATTGTCGAACCAGCAACGACGGATTGTAGTTTATGCAGCCCTTCCTACCTATCAGAGGCACATTAGGAAACCCGCTGCAACTGAAGATCACCTCAGTACCTAACCTGTCTCTGTCGAACCAATCAATATCTTCTGCAGATAAACTCATCAGACGCTCAGGCCACTCAGCTGTGGCTGTAGACAAGACAAAAGGACCCCTCTTGGGCAGATGACTATCAAGCCATTTGTACAGCAAAGGTACGCAGCATGAGACATTCTTCCCTCTCTGGTTCTCATTCTTGTAGTGGACTGAGTGATAGACATCTCCGATCAAAGTAGGGACTGGATTCCCTGAAGCAAAGATGTGAAATGCATCAAAGTCTACAAAATCAGGCATGTTGGGGAACAGGATAATGCCATATATGCACAAAGCGAGGATGGCATTGAACGTGTCCCAACATTTGTCCTTGGCACACTGCTGAGCCTTACCCACCAGAAACTGCAAGGAGAACCCAGGAACCTTGTTCCAACTAGTCAGCACTAGCTTAGAGGCGTCCAAATGAAGTGAAGAAGCTAAACCAGCCAGATCAGGCTCAACATCCATGTGAACAAAAGGCATCTGCCTTTTGATAGGCACACCCAACAAATCAACATACTCTTCCAGCGTCGGCGCGAGAATAAAGTCCTGAAAAGTGAAACATCTCAGCGGAGGGTCATAGAACTGCAACAGAGCATGCAACCCATTCAACTCGAACGTAGAAGGCTTGCAAACCAAACCGAGCAACCTGCCATAAGATTTTCTGAACTCATCCTTCACAGAATTACCTGCTAGAGCTATCAAACCAGTCAACTTCGACACATCAGGGGTCGGGAACTTGTACGCAACGGTCTTCCTGAGAGAGGCCATAACAATACGATAGGAGGCAAGAAATCCTGGATCAGGGAAACGGTACCTACAACACAGACACACGTTAATGGAATGCAAATGAAAATGCAAGCTAATGCAAAATGCAGTCGTGCAATAATATATCCAGGAAACTGCCGCTATGGAGATTCTGTATCAACAAAACCACGACCACTGATGAGAAGAAAACCCCGGCGTAGGACCACAGATCTGATCTGCCAAGAACAACCATCTGATAGGACCATATACATGAGATCAAAATTCTGCTCTGTCGAGAACAAATGTCTGATAATAAGGACCTCGGATGTATGATCAAGAAATATCTGCTGATGAAGTCTTCAGACCCCAAATCAAAAGTCTGCCCTATCAAGAACAAACATACAGCTGCTGATGAGATCTTCAGACCCCACTCAAAATCTGCTCTATCAAGAACAAACAACATCTGCTGATGAGATCTTCAGACCCCCAGAATCTACTCTATCAAGAACAGACACACATCTGATGATAAGATCCTCTGATCAAAACCTGCTCTATTAAGAACAGACATACACCTGATGATAAGATCCTCTGATCAAAACCTGCTCTATCAAGAACAGACAAATCTGCAACTGAGAACCCTTGGTACCAACATAACTGATTCACTGTCAAGAAAACCAGGTGGTCTGGAGGTCAAACTTTCCTGCAATAAACCCAATCCCACTCACAGGTATGGACCTAAACTGACTCAAGGTACGGCATCCTATGCATTCATCAGCGTCACAGACTTTCAAGAGGGGTGATACAATACCCAGAAGGTGTGGCATCACCAGCTCATGAAGGCGGCCTCACTTAGCTGAATCACAAATGATCGGTCCCCAGAGTCGACAATCCACCAAACCAGCAACCGTCTCAACCCAAAGGGTTGAAAGTGAAGCCAACCGGATGAACCTCGTCTGAGCGTGGATTTCATGAGACACGAGTGCCTGCAAAGCAAGCACGCGCCCACTAATTTCCACTCTAAGTCTATGGTCCACTCAAGCCTGGGTCTGGCTTCTCACTCATCAGAACTCCCCTCCCACAACAGCACAAATAATCATATTATACTGAAAATAAAATGCGGGAAATAAAGTGCGAGAAGTAAAATGCGATAAATAAACGCAACCCAGCAGGTAAACACACAAGCGTTAGGAATGACTCTCATAGGGAACCGGAGGAGAACCAGAGATTCTGGGTTCGGTCCCCAGCAGAGTCGCCAGCTGTCGCTTTCGCGAAAATAAGGTGCCGACACAACAGAAGAGTCGCCACCTTTCGTTATTTATCCCTCAGAGCGGGAAAAGGAAATGATCGGAAAAACCTTACGAAAAAAGGGTAAGACAAGGTCATCGCAACCATTGTCTGGGTTCGGGAGTCGGTTACGCAAGGGGAAGGTATTAGCACCCCTCACGTCCGTCGTACTCGACGGGATCCTCGCTTGTTGGTTTACTTGGACGGGTTGGTTTTATTCTATCTACCTATCAAGGCTGGCTGAAAAAGAAAAGAAAAATGACTCAGCAAAGCGTCGCACTTTATGCCTACGTATTCTCATCAGAGAACGAGAAATCAGAGTCAACGTAGTTCGGCCTACGAAGGATTATGGGGGAAGGTAGCTCGCCAAGACATCGCCATCTTGTGCCTACATACTCTCAACAGGCATGAGAGATCAGAGCTCACGTAGTTCGGGAAACTACGGTTTATTTCCTGTCTTTTACGAAAGAAGTGTTTTTTTATTGTGTTTGCGATTTCAACCGCACTAGAGACTATGACCTGAGAGTGAATGCGTCGCATGTCACCCAAAGGGTACCATACTAAACATCCAGACTGTGGAAAAGAAACTCTCCCACAACCCTTTCTCAGATAGCTTAAGGCTCGTAACGCACGAAAGAAATCATTCATGATTACTGTATCTTAAACTGTTTTGAGATGAGAAGAGAACAGGCCCAACTAGGAGGGAGACTATCAAGTCCTACTGTTATCATGCCATGGATTCATCCTATGGTTGAGGTTTTGAACAGGGAACTCCTAGAAGTTGTCATGCATAGGTTTCAACCTAAATGTCTATCATCAAATCCTTATCAAAGGAAATGAGAGTCCTAAGGGATCATGTCAATGATACGCCAAAACAGACAAAGCATCAGCTTAACAGTAAAATGCATGCAATGCAAGTGAGGGAGGAAATGTGTGTGGGGCTTCAGCCTCCACAAGCTCATCTCAACCTCAAGCCAGAATGAAATAACAGTAATCATACTGAAATATAAACAACATGCTATCAAGCAATAAATAGTAAACTGCAATCATACAGATAAAATGAAATGAAATGCCATCAGGCCAACAAACCACATGGGCAAGGGAGCTGGGCTCTACCGAATACCCGCAAGCAAAGCCACGCAGTAACAGTACAAGCAGAGGGAGCAACTCAACCTCTAATGCAAACATGCTTCTAGATTCTACCTATTCTAGATATGAACTTATTCTAATGCAACAGACAAGTCAAGCAAAACACAGCAATACAGAAAAGAAAAAGAAGAAAACAGATCAACTCCTCTCTCAGCAACTCCAAGCTTCAGCTTTTCCAACAGCAACTCAGTCTTCAGACTTCCAGTATCAATTGCTCTTCCAGGTTTCAACCCCTACAATATAAGTTTCCACTTATCTTCTCCTTTTAAGCTTCAGCTTCTTGATCAGCTCCACCTTCAGGCTTCACTATC
Organism: Lathyrus sativus; assembly: GCA_963859935.3. Lineage (NCBI taxonomy): Eukaryota > Viridiplantae > Streptophyta > Magnoliopsida > Fabales > Fabaceae > Lathyrus > Lathyrus sativus. The sequence continues at coordinate 434,774,049 of OZ012740.1, read as the reverse complement.
TTCAGGGATCTTCAAGTATCAACTTGATCTTCATGCTCCTCAAGCTTCAGCTGGAATGGCAATACTCAAGGATTCATCCTCTTTTACACTCTTCAATGAAGTCTTCATCTTCATGCTCAGGCTCAACCTCTCAAGACAATCAAACCAGAGAAAAATCACTTACTGGATAAGCTGGGGGATATTGAACTGCTTATTGATCACTAAAGGTGACCTATAAGGGTTCAACATCAAATGAAGGGTTCCCTCAAAAATTCTACTTCCTAGGTATATCACTTATCCCTCCAAAGGAGAGAGGTGTATACCATGGAAGGACTTTGAATCATAGGGAGGAATGGAGGTGAATGATATCATCCATGTTTGAGAAGGAAGTTATCTACAACTAAACTCTCCCTAATCCCTAACCCTAAAAACAAAACAAAAGAAAAGAAGAATAAGCTCCCAAGCTCCTCAGGACAAGATCAAACTCTCCAAGCCAAAGGGAAACTCCAAAGCAAAGCAAACAAACAAACATGCCCTAAAGGCAACACAAAAAAATCAACTAAAAATAGCATACTATTATATTAAATCCTAATATAATTTCTAAGGGGTCTTACATACCTACCCTTAATACCCATATATGCCCCATAGCCTAAATTGTCCTAAAAACCCAAAATCTAAAGTTATTATGGACCTATGTTGAAGTTTTAATCTAATTTTATACTACCTAATAGCATTTAATCAAAAATATCCTAAAAATCATCACAAAAATATGGAATT